>OZ023337.1:20287326-20794826 GCA_964007535.1 Brachyptera risi
ACTTATACGATAGTCACAACTTACAAGAATGTGATTTTGGGTATTAAATACATAAAGGATAACTATCTTCATACAACCCAGAAAGTTTCGTTTTTGACATTTTAATAATCAAATAATATGTCAATTTGTGAACTACACAAAGTAAGAGGAATAAAAACGTGACAAAGAAAAGTGAAAAGGCATAAGTTCAAAGCGATTAGGTATTAATGCATGAAACACTGTATAGTTAGTTGGTTAACTATGCTCAGTTGGGCATGTATATAGGGGAGAAGTGCTTCAATCCGAGTCCCAAATGCATTACCCATATCTAATTCAATTATCCGCACTGTTATGCAAGTATAGTGAAACTTGGCAGCTCTTCGAACCATACTTCACACTGCATCATTTCTACCGAGTATTGACCCACTGCAGTTTCATTCAAGGCCGATCTCTATGCATATGCCCCTCTCATTTTCTCTTTCTCACTCACTCTCACTGCAAAACTAGGGCCTGAAGAAATTGAGATATGACAGGCCACATATGACAATAACATAACTTTGTATTTTTTTCTTAATTTATGTTATTCAACTAGGCAAACGCAGCATATGCGTTGTAAGATGAGAGATATTTGTGTGAAGTATAATCGAGAACTCTCACCTTGACTAATAAAATATACTCCATTCATCAGGTATCGAATCTAGAAAGCCGTGAATCTTGGCAATTTGGTTCTGCTATTATTTCTATCTTATTCGTTGAATAAAGAACATTTATCATATTATGTTCTTAAAAACGGCTGGTTCGAATTGCATCAATAATGTGTTCACATTCAGAGAAAATGTTTACTTTTTTTCCCGCCTAGCTTAATCTCATGGAGTTTTTAGAAACTTTGAGATGATATTTATCAGAAATGGCCCAACCGATATGACCCATAACCTATATAGATCTATTGGTTGGATCATAGTGTATGGTTGGATACGTCTAGTCGTCTACGTGTAGGCCTACAGACAAAGTTTCATGTCGATCAGTCAAATCATGCGACATGTGCAGTGGTTTCAAACAAACAAGAAAAAAACAGACAATCGAAGCTCTATAGAGAGTTGGATGGCGCTAAATGACCTCGCTGTCGATGCGCCTTAAAACCCTAATATTCATTCATTCAAGAGTGGGATTAAATCGCTCATTTAATTATTCTGTCCATTTAATAAACATTTAGAAAACAAAAAAAATTAATATACAAATTTGGGTTAATGTGTTGAGAGATTTTATGTTTTTTTTTATTCCCCTAATATCAGCTGTTTGCTATTATGATGATCATTTCAATGTTCGTGCTTTAATAATTGAATTTTTAAAAAATGTAAAAATATAGAGACAAAACTGAAAATACTGAAAAATGTTCAAGTTTCCATGCCAATGGGCATAGAGCCATGCAATTTGATAGAGCTTTAGTCGAGTACTGATAGGGACTCGTAAAATTATGAAGGGATATTGTGAACAGATTTTTGTATTTTATAATGTGTTACAAATAATATGTTCCAGACTTTTGGAAACTGAAATACTTTCACATGCGGCAAAATGTATAATTACAGACAGCGTAGTCCTGGTGTCAAAGTCAATTGTTTTTTATTCCAAATAATCAAATGGGGCGGTAAGATCGGCGTTGTGCTACCAATCCAAATAATCTTTTTTTATCCGTTGGGGAACAATGATTTCGTATCAAGTTTCAATGTTAATTAGATTTTTTGTGCATATATATCAACTTATGTTTGAAAAATTAAATCTTAAAAAAAAAAATTAAATCTCTGAATGTATGTACACATTATAAATGATTGTCTGTGCTGAAAGTTTAAATATAATTCTCCTCTGTGTCTTCAGTTCGTCACGGTATTGCCGTAGAAACAAGTCATGTCGGGCATGGGTTCCAGACCCGTGTAAGGTATAAGGCCTATATATTTGTAATCATTACCTCATTTCTTCATTTATCCCCGAATGACGTACCGGTATAGTTGTTTCTGGGGAATCGTTAATCAATCATCAACATTGATGACGTCACATGGTGTGGCAATTAATTGTATAACATTTTCCCCATTGATTATCCATCAACACTCAACACCATTTTGTATTTTACTTCCACACAAAGGCCGGTTCTGACTCTGTTTGAACTCTCGTTCAGGTCAAAGTGCTCAGTGTTTGTTTAATAAGAAGTAGTTCTCCAGATTAGTACAAAGCTGAAAATTGATTTTTATAAGTTATAAAGAAGAGGTGGTGGATGGCTGAAATGCCATATTTTCTGCAATAACTTTTGAACAAAGAGAGGTACGGTTTAAAATTATTATCCTGGAGATTTATATATATGTAGGCCTATTAATATCTATTATGTAGGAAATTATGTAGACGTAAAAATGTTCACCTGCCTTATTATACCAACATTATAAGTTTTATAACATAGCAAAAAAAAATTACATTTCAAGTCCAAACATACTCTTGAAGGCACCCTTTCCGTAGCACAATCAACAAAGGCACCGCTTTAGAAATCTTCTAGTCATTGCTGGTTGTGGGTTCGAGTCCCGCATAAGGCATGGATTTTTGTAAACGTCCTTCCACTCAGCAGCACTTCATAGTGTATTTATCTACCTGCTATTCAATTCTTCATTCCAAGAGGAAAAAGCAGCATATATGCGTTGTATACATGAGCAAGATTTTATAGGAAACGTAGGCCTACTGGAAAAAATTGTGAAGGTATACTTTACTATACACACCTCGATTTTGATTCTATTAACGCACTGCCTATATCTGATTCACCTACCAGTATTGATAATTTCAGTTGTTTTACGATCCTATTGGTTCTAGCTGCTGATCATCTATTAATAGTCTTTTGATAACTTTAATTGGTATTAAAAAAATAACACATGAATTTTCTCCTACAAAACGGCTCATCAGATTGGTCGATATGACTGAGTGTTGTCGTCGGTGAAATTAATTTTTCGAAAGTTGAGCACTCTTAAGGAAAGGACTTGACCGAAATATCGAAAAGTTGACAAATACCCGATCGTTTAAGACTTTGGAGTTATATGTGTCATTTGCGTGTTTGAATTCCGTAGAAATTTGAATTTATTCGAAGTAAATATTTGTACCATTTTCTTTCCCTACGTGTTATTTTCATGGGGGCTGTCAAAATTTCGAAATTATTATCTTTCTAAAAAGTATTTGCGCCACAAAACTCGACAGGAGTTAGATTATGACATATGTGTATGCCAAGTTCATCAACGTATTCTCTGTCGCTTGACCTAAGGAGCGCAAAAAAATCTAGTTTCACATAACACGCAAGGCTGCATATGGGGCTATATATGCCTTTTTTATATATTGGATTTTAACGACGCACTGTAGGCCTACTGATGATTACGATCCATTGGCGTCGGCGTCGGTAAATGATATACGAGATGATGGAATGATTATAGCGAAGTTTATTTTATCAGGTGTTTACCAATAAATACCAAGTACCGGTGTGTAAAATGGTAAATGCCGAGTAGTAAAATACCAACATTTTTAGTGCACTTCCTAAGGCGTATGTTGAAGCTCCGGCTTCAGGTTCAATCATTTCAGGTTTTACAAAATTATCCGGCAGGCGCAAAATGACCTCGTTGTCGACGCGCCCAAAAACCCCAACATTCATTCATTCATTCAATCATTTTGGCATGAGTTTTATTGAAATTGGGGAGATAAGGATTATTACATGTTTTTAAAAAGGACAATGAGTCGGTCATGGCCTTTGGTTAAGGAACCGTCTCAGTATTGACCTGAACGACAGCGGGTAACCACGTAAAACATCCGTCAGATGGTCAACCAATGGCGGGAATCGATTCCCGGTCTCCTGAATGACGGTTCAGTGTATTAACCACTCGGCCTCAGTACAGATATACAAAATAGTAGTATATACAAAATATATACGAACTATAATGCTGGGCTTCCATACCTGCGTTATTCGGATTGCGAATTTGCTAAGCGTTTTTTTAAGCCACCATGATGATAAAACGACCAATCAGTGACGAAAATTACGCGATTTCCGATTGTTGAGCTCGCCTCAATTCCACCGCCTTGCGAGAGCGAAACGCAAATCGCGTTCATGGAAGGCCAGCATTACGCTGTGCTTGTGTGTGGGTGTGGGGCAGGGGTTAAATAGTAGAGTAATTTAGTTCTAGTTTTCAAGATAGAAAAATAGGATATATAATATTTTTAATTAGATGAAGGAGTGCCGTGTGTTTTGATATTTTTATGATTTATCAGTTCATGTTAGTTTGGTATTAAACTGAGAAATGAGATAACAATATATAAAAGTGTATGAAAATATTAGATGGCCTTATTTAGTGAAGTTGGGTGGTATAGAAATCTTTTGAATTTTTGTCACGTTTAAAATTTGAATAACTTTTCCGTGTCCAGCCCCTGTGTTATTGTGCGATGTAGATTTCTGTACATTCAGTTCGAGTCTGGTATTGATTCTGGCTGAATGAATTAAAACTCGCGTATGCCATTCGTGAAAAGTTTTACAAAACGAGAGAGAGCTAGAGCACTTTTTGTATGTATTGTTACGGTATAGCGCTCGGAATACGTGACCAAATAGGAATCTAATATTCCATTGTTTTAAAATCGTAACCAAATACGAATTTAATATTCCATTGTTTAGAAGGTGGAAAGATGATTCGTCATTTTTTTTCAATCTGTTTAATTATATAAAAAAAGCAAGGTGTATATATTTGCTGTGTATTTTTTTCTGTAACTCTTATTAGACCTATTCATTACATTACAACTTGACTTGATATTATTTGTTCTTTTCATAAATTTTTATCTATTTTACCCTTGTATTTAATTATGTAATAAGTGTGTCATTTTCTACATTATAATATATATATATATATATATATATATTTTCTCATTCTATATTGATAATTAGGCTGGATCATAGGATATACTCACTCACGATTGTGAACAGAGCAATTTTGTTTTTCTTCACAAGTGAAATTGAAATAGCTGTAAAACAAATTAAATTGTCGTTTTGACAAGTGAGTAAATCTCGAGAATTGTGTTATCATTAGGTATTAGTTTAGTTTCAATGTTGGTATGGATTTATGACTTTCATACATAGTTTGTCTTTCATGTATTTTGGTGAAGTATGTAAACGAGGATTGGAAAATAGGAAATCATGATATTAACTTCTTGGCCAAAACGCCTTTACGAATGAAATATTACGCGGTTGCGTATTTACGCAATATTTTTTTTAACGCGAACAGCGTGTGTATGACAGAGAACAACCATATTCTCGATTTTCTTAGCATTCGTTCAAACGTTCGTACCGTTCAAAAGTTATCATCAATAAACTGATATTTCGATAAATCAACTACCGTATGACTCTTAAACTATTTGTTATTATATAACAGCAGACTAATATTTTGTTATGTTTGATCGTTTCCAGAGAGAACCTGTCAAGTTTGACGTACACCTCTGTGGAGCCCCTGAAGAAGTCGAGCAACTTGTGAAGAATATTCAAGATGTGAGTTGATTTTTCAGAAATAAATTAAATGAATACATAAAATGGAATAGAAAATTTTGTTGACAAAATTCAATAAACTGTCTGCCTGATTCCAGAAGAAAATATTTGTGTGACTAATAGAAGTTATATTCGAGTTTTGATACAAATTCGATTTATAGTAATCCATTGGGTTTTAATCCTCTTGTTGGCAGGGATTTTGTAAACTTTCAGTTTCTCATCCTTTCATTATCACCCTCTCATTCGTCCCCCCATGTAACCTAGCTGTTGGTGAGGTATATTTATTGGTGATATTGTAATATTAATTTATTGCATTGAACTGTTGATATTATCGTATTTTGATAACTTCAAGTTCATGGACACAATATTCTTATTTAAGACCACCAAGAATATATTTGGACTATGGAACTAGCCCATACATATTATGATGTGCTTGAAAATTTTGTCACCACCAATCTAGATTAAACCGATTGAAAATTGAATTCAGCATGAAAAGAGAGAAGTGCTGAGAGAAGTGAAGAACATGCATTTTTTTGGGACAGTAGGAAAGAAGTGAAATGTTTTTCAAAATCAAAATCATCAATTGAATCTAATTCCACTAATGAAAGAGCTAAACAATAACTCAAGTCAATAAATATGAGTGTTTATATCATAAGAAAAATATAAGCTTTGAGCGAAGTTCGCACTGCAGGTGTGATGATTTATGATGAATGATTTATGATGACATCTAAAGATAGAAACGTAATCTCAGAAGTAATAGATGAGCCACTAGTTGTATCACACCAATCCAGATCAAGGTGAACAAACTGTAAACATACACCCATTCTAATTAATATATAACCAATTACATTCGCAACTTACAAGCACACTTCATTAGTATACTGAGCTATAAAATTAGAAAGACGTATTAAATCATATTTAACACCTTTCCCTCTCACCTCACCCCCCTCTGCCCTCTCCCATCACGAAAAGATTAAACTTGTTTACATTCCGTACACTTCTTATTATCAACTAACACACTTTGCAAACATAAAACTCAGGTACTGCAGTCGACTGATAGTAAAAGTCGGATGTAAGTTTCACCTGTTAATATGTGGCTGTAAACTTTATTATATACTTGAACACGCTCAATAGGAGCTCGACTTTGTTTATTGGAAGCCTAAGTGTAATACTGGTAGTATTTTATCACCTCTTTATTGTGTTTCTTCCATTTATGATTATAAATAATCTGAAGCTCGTCATCACACAAAACTATCACCCTGATGCGTTTTGGAAGGTCAGGTGTACATTGACCTTGGTGAACTTGAGGTTCCGTAGTTTAAACTACCATGGAGTGAATTTGAATAATCAGTGATATTTTCAATTGTTGCATTTCAAATTGAAATATATTAGATGGATCCACATATTGGAAACCGAATTCTCAACCAATATGATAATGATTGATGAGTAAGTATGACATATTTCAACTTGTTGTGGACAGGATTTGAAATTAAATCTTCACTCACCATATTCAGTGTCTAAATAAAATGTACCAACTTCCTATATCAGTTGTCAGAGATAATTATGATTTTATAATTTTTTTTAAAATACTATAATTTTATAATAATTCGAGTGGCCAAATTGTTATTGTTATTTAGACTGTTGAAGATATATATATTCATATATATATATATATATATATATATATATATATATATATATATATATATATATATATATATATATATATATATATATATATATATATATATATATATATATATATATAGATAGATAGATAGATAGATAGATAGATAGATAGATAGATAGATAGATAGATAGATAGATAGATAGATAGATAGATAGATAGATAGATAGATAGATAGATAGATAGATAGATAGATAGATAGATAGATAGATAGATAGATAGATAGATAGATAGATAGATAGATAGATAGATAGATAGATAGATAGATAGATAGATAGATAGATAGATAGATAGATAGATAGATAGATAGATAGATAGATAGATAGATAGATAGATAGATAGATAGATAGATAGATAGATAGATAGATAGATATATTTATATATATATATATATATATATTTATATATATATATATATATATATATATATATATATATATATATATATATATATATATATATTTAATAGTCTAAATAGCAGTACATTTTGGTCACTCAAATTAATTATGTATCAACCATTAAAATAGTACACATCATAAATATTTTACTGTGCTGTATCTCAGTAGTATGTAACTAGCATTTCATATATATTTTTGAATGTCTTCTGTTCCAAGTTTGCTACATTCTATCCCGTATTTCTGATTCGCCAGGTTGCCGAGCAGTTCCTGTACCACTGGAGAACGTTCCCGATCCTCCTTCCCCCGCCCCTCAACGCGTCGCACTCTCCGGCGGGTTCGGGGGGCAGCGGCGGGGACGCCCCCGAGGTCAGTGACACGTACCTGTCGCTTGGTCGCAAGCCCAACAAACACATGAACATGAAGGATCTGTTCCTAGCGCCCTCGTTCGACGAGTTGGACGCGGTAGCCGTCGACAACAAGGGCGAGCCAAGGAGGCTGAACAGCAAGCAGCTCGAGTCGATCCGAGAGAAGGGGTAAGTTGGAGAATGTTGCGTACACTAGGAAATTTATTATTTGGTTAGCGTGAAATAGTGTTGAGCAAATAGACATATAGTTACCGCCGTATAACCTAGCTGTTAGGTGGGGACGTTACGCTGACTGTTATGCGATAGGGCGAAAATAAAAATGTCAATATATCTGCAGGCAATTTTTACCCTCGAGTGAAATTATGACTTGGTAGTTATTACCGAACTCTTCAACATTTCAAATTATGGAGGAACAGTATAAATAAAGTGTTTTGACTGGCACCATATTTTATGTGGCGTTAATCATCTGTATTGCTTACGTCAGTAATCAGTTCCAATGTGAACTTTACCCAGTTATACCAACAACCTTAGTTCTATTCTCACTTGTAGCTTATAGGTTTTGAAAGCCCAATGTTTATATTGAAAAATAGAGTTGCTATAATTATTTGGTATAGTAAAAAAAGTTGGGCTAAGAGTTTTGTTTTGTGTAGAGGCCTCCACCTAGCTAATATGGTTATCAAGTCTCGGAACCCTTAGTGGACTAGTAGCTTCCTTAGTATGAGAAATAGTTTGAGACAGCTCCTAATGTATGCTACATGAACTAACCGCTTTCATCAGACTTTTTCGTAAACTTCATCCATTACATAAAATTGGCAGGATGTATTAAAATTTTAATACTGACTAACTATTTACTGGTACTCCTACTATGTATTGGTTTACTGATTGTCAGTAAATGCCAGGCACGCAGGGAGGAGAAAGGATTGTGGGTAAACGATCCCCACCAAACGTTCCTGTCCTCCCCCCCCCCCTCTCATGCACTCAGTATGCCTTGACGGCCTCACAATCACTTACTTCGTCAGAACACTTGCCAACTTGGGTAAAATGTGCTTCTTAAATGATCAAAAAACATTGAAAGAGCCTACAAATTTTCTACCGTGGCGACTGGGACTCCCCTGTATGTGCGAGAGTCCCTAGATATGTATTTCTAATTTACAATTATGCTCCCCCCCCACTCTCCAAATAAAAGTTTCTACTGCCTGGTAACTGCCAGAATATATACACATTGTTATTATTATTATTATCGTGTATTTTAAAGTCAACTGTATTATAATTTCAAGCTTGTTATCAGTCTGTCAACTGAATATAGGCTTCAAGCCAAACTGTTGATAACAAATGGAAGTAAACAAAAGTACTGATAAATTATAATCATATTTAATCACACAGCCAACTCCTTTGTGAAACTGATTCAAGACTAGAGACATATTATATTGTATGTGCAAGGATAATCTAGACAATAATATTAACTACATTCGTGCTTCAAAATTGTACTTGAAATTAACAAATAATGTAATAATAGTATTGATGTCATTGATCATCAAAATAACGAAAATATTGAATAAAACATTAAAGAGTAATTTTGAATAGCTCAAATTTACTACGTACTAAATATTTTTGTAGTCTGAAGATCGAGAATCACCTCGTGAATATTACACAAATCATTTTATTCCATTTTATTGTTTTTTTTTTAACTCATAAATTATTGACCAATCAGTAAACCATCTAAATGGTTACAAATAATCAATCATCATTCAATTGATGTACCTAAATTGAAAAAAAAAATCTATATTCTACCTTGTATTTACAAGAAAAATAAGTTTCAAAAAGCAATATAATAAACACTTGAGTACGGTATTGGGTATTGCTTGCTTATATAATCAGTAACCACTACATACCAGTACTTATTTTTAAGCTAATTGATGTGGTGTAATTATTACTACAAGGCTTAAGGCCTTCGTAGTTACAAGCTTGCGTTGCTACGATCAATACTCGGTTGTTTATGATATCTATTATTTATTAGATGAGTTGTTACAATGTTCGACCCGTATAGTATATTACTCAAGTTGTAATTATAGGAGTACGCCATTTAATTGCAGCCCTTAGAGAGCTAACCCCTAACTTTGGAAATGCTTTAAGCTTATCTAGCCAACACTGGCCCAACAGAGTACATAGCATACCTTCAACTAAGGGTTTAATTTGTCGGTTACATTACTAAACAATCAAATATATTAATGTTTTTTTCATGTTTATTTGTTGTTCATGGTTTTACAATCAATCTTCACTCAATCACCTCAATCTGAAACATTCAAGTTCGAAATTATAAAGTTTTTTATGTTTGAAGATCGCTAGTCCAAGGTTGCGCTAATAGGTGGGCCTATGGGTTTTGTGTCGCAGCCTGTATGGTAGTCAATTTGTCTGGTGATTTACATTTCTGTTTAAATAATCAAATACTGACTCAACTGTTATAAATTGGGTCACCAGGCCTAGTAATTCACACAATGTACTAATGTGCAAACTGCAAATGTTAAAATTCTATTATTCATCTATGTATAAATTTAGTATTCTAATTTATGATTTTTGTTATCTCTAGGCTGTTGGGTTATTATTAGTTACTCAGGCATTTTGTTGAACAAACAAACATGGATCTGCCAATTAGCGCTGAGATTGCTGAGGTACAAGCCTTCTTTTGTAAACATTCAAAAGTCAACACCAAATGAACCTCATCAACATTGAAAATAAGTTGATTTGTGTACAGTGAAACCTCTATCCATCGTTTTTCAAGGGACCAGGAAAATAAAATCATCCATCCAGGAAAACCTTCCATCCAGGAAAATTTAACATTGACTATATCAGAGTGGGGTGCGAAAAAATGAATGATACAAGCAGGAAAACGACGGATCCGGAAACGATGTATAGAGGTTTCACTGTTTAAAGAAAGAAACACCGACTGAAAATATGACTAGGTAAATGAAAAATTGAAGCAATTTTTGGCAAAGATTGTTTGAAAATATCCAAACTACTTCTCTAGAGGATCAAATTTCTCTCCGAACTTTAAAAAACTAAACAGCTTACAGAAGTGACTGAAATGAATAATCAATGAAGAATGATCAATTTTAGTAGGAAGTTCCTAACGCTCAACTAAAAATGTTTCACATTTTAGTGATTTTGTCATCATGACTCTATTGTATGTGTCCATTGTTTAAATGTTTTCTTAAATATTAGGGCAATTCAGTCCTAATACCTTCGTACTCAATTGTGTATGTCTTATCCTGTATACGTAGTATGTACTATGTAGTAACTATAGTAAGTAATGTAGTTTCTCTCTCTTTCTCTCTATCTCTCGCTCTTTCTCACTCCTTGCCTACTCTAAAGCTTACACAAGGATAAGTACGGCAAGCCCAAGATGCTATCGCCCGCCCAGCTGGAAACGATACGACGATGGGGGTATGTGTTTTGTGTGTGTATGTGCTTGAGACACGCTTGCTTTGCCGCTAGATGGTTGCATTCTGTCGTAGACTAACTTTCGGTGACGTCGTCTCGCTTAATTAACACAGGAGCGAGTTGGTTTACTGAAAATTTAGTTTGTTTGTTATAAGTTTTAGAGTGATACAGTGTAAATATTCATCTTGGTCCTAGTGGATCAGTATGAATATTCCATGAACCATAAAAGTTGTTATTCATGTCAAAAGTATTATTCAAAAATTTCAATTACCGGTTTATGAATTTCAATCAATTTAAATTTAAATAGCTTGAAACCTTGAAAATATCTTATATATTTCAACACAAAGTTGCTTGAATTTTTTTAATTTGAAATAATCACGTTTTTCGAGATTCCGTGGTGGCGTTATATCGCAGTACTTTTATAGCAAAAACAATTACCGATTGTGCTGAACAGGGTAGACATTTCACTTATAGTGCGGTGAAAATATTCTGCGCTACTCCTTTTTAAATATATCTTTTGAATCATCATATATAAGGTTTGAATATTCTTCCATCTTGTGTTTTCAGCATTCCTGATATAACTCCCAAGACAGTCGTGTTTTGATGTTCAGATATATTAAAATACTTGCAAAAATGGAATTCAAATTAAATTTTATATTTACCCACCAAATATTTAAAAACAGTCTACTTTGATACAGTAATAATGGAATCAATTCTTTTAATTGACCAAACATATTTTAATGTTCATCATTCTAAAAAATTACCGAACAACAAACTACGTTTAAGCTACTAACTCTTCTGGCCTGTTCGCTTACGGTTGCTTCCTAGTAATGTTCAATTCTGAGACCTTTTATATCCATCATTATCCAACCCATATTCCCTTACCCGTCAGATTAGCGTAGGCTTAAGCTACTACGTAGATAAATGCCAGCCAAGATTTCATCTCCAATTCTCCCTGTGTCTGGAAGTTGTAAACAACTTCCAGGGTTGGATGTTGTTTTTGCTCATTTTCCAGTTTGTGAGATAGTTTACAATGATAAATACTGTCTCCATGTTCGATTTGATGAAGTAAATGGCTTGAGTTATGGAAATTGGTTCCATTTGGTTTCGATTTTTGCTGGCCGAATATTATTCTTGATGTTGGAATCAACATCAAGGGTGAAAGGATAATGGGTTGAAAGGATAATTAAATGCACGTTTTTAACTTTGAAGTGAACGGCTTTGAGATGGAATATAACTTGGGCCTAGTACCTGCCTAAAATATCTCAGGCCTGTGCTATGTTTTAATGTTCATGAGATGAATTCGAGGCTTCGTGATGTATTATAGAATGCATAGAATTACTTTTTCAAAACATTGAAATTATGCTGAAAAAGGTTTATTTGCATTTTGTATGAACACATGTATATTTGTCGTAAGAAGTTTTCTATTACGTTTCTCAGAATTTATACATTCTCAATTTTGTTGGAATTTTAGTTTGGGTAACAGATCAAGTATGGTTGTCACTTATCATTTTAATTCCTTAGAGCCGTAATTGCATCAATTGACTGGACGTTTTTCTGGAAACCTGTTTTATTTGCTTGTTTATAAATTGGTAGTAACTACTAATTACTGACAGGTGATCAGCTTTGTCAATTCATTTGACATTTAATGTTGAATGAAAATCATGACAAGTTATCAAAGAGGTGATTGGATTAACCAAGTCCGGTGATTGTGTCTAAACAAATTAATTATATAAATTGATAAATGGTTGTGCAATTGTAATTGAATGTTTCGACTACTTCACCTAAAAACTTACTATGCCTTGGAATTCCAATCAAACGATCCAAGTTATTAAAACTGATTTATAAGTCATACAACATTCTCGATATGAAACTATTTGTGAAACTGCTCTGTTGACAGTTATTTTCACCAAACATGCAGCTTACCTTGACAAAAAATAACATCCTTAAATAAATAAATATATGGTTTGAGAATGTAAATGTTTGATAATTAGTACTATTGCACTACTGTATTATCCAATCTTATTTTATCTCAATCAAAACTCACCGTAGAATATAGTGTTCCATTGCCAAACTAAACGTCACATACGATACATACGTCACATATTTCTAACATTACCTTATGTTATTCAGCTCGTTCGAGGTAGACAGCCTGAACTTCACCGGCCAGGTACACAAATGGCAGTTGAGCCAACTGCTCCAGAAAGGCACCGAACGTAGCCGCAACTCCTTGCTCAACGACTTGGCCCTCTCGTTACGTTTCATCATCGTAACGGCGCGCGGTCGACTCTTCTCTCATTTCTTCAGCGTGTTCCAAGCATTGCGAGCGCTCGTCACTGGGCTGCTAAGACTGCTCGATATCGTTATTGGCGTGCCGTCGTTGCAAGCTGTTAATTTAGATGCCAAGATAAGAGAGGAACGGTGTCGCTATCTAGTAGCAGAACTTGTTTGTAGGGTGAGTCATTACAAGAGTTGTATGTTATAAATTGTAGGCCCATCTATAATTTGCACTTCACAAGTGTATGAATAACCAGAATATGGTGGCTATATTGTAAACTAATATATGTCACTTGTACAACTGATTGCAAAATGGTTTGTATGGTTTCTATATACCTCACAAGACATGTAGTAGTGGTGTGTTATTGAGTATCTAAAGTTTAATTAATCAAACTCAAATTTTTTGTCAGTGTTGGAACTTACAACCTAACATGAAAGTATTATTATTCAAAGAAAACAAATTTGGCATTTTAATTAATTGTCAGAATGTCATGAATTTTAAAAGTTGCTGAATAAAAAACATTGTAGTGGGGGAGTAGGTTCCTGTAGAAGTATTATAAAAAAATTGAAATTTCCATAAGTTTCTCATTATTTTAATTTAACCAACTTGTTACTTCTATTTTTTTTTCAAGTTTGTACAAATTGATTCAGCCATATTCAATAACGTTGAAATATATGTATACTATATATATTTTTCTCAAATACTTTGCCCGTCAAATACCAACCTGTTCAATATGTAAACTATGTCACGCCAGTTTTAAACGAGAAAACAATCCAACGTGTTTCGTTCCTACCGATTTCAGACCGAGTTTGAAGACTCGCTAGAACTGCTCTGCGGATTCGTTCGGCGTCAGCTCCGTCGCGCCACCACCGAGAAGTTCGAAGTCGAACGCGAGTCTTCTCACCCGCCCGTGCCCGTGCCGTACCTCTTCCTGACACCCAAGGGCTACGAGCTGGACCTGCGGCTGTTCAGTCGCGACATCATACGGAAGGCGTTGCCGATACTTGTCGGGATATTGGAGAGGGAGACGAGAGGGTGGTTTCTGCACCTAAGGGAGAGGCTCATATCCGAACTGAGGTTGCAGAAATTACCCGACGAAGAGATTGAGAGGGTGAGGAATTTTGTTTCTCTCTTATGTACGTGCAACACTGAACTTGGAAACTAGTATTATTATTTATTATTATTGGAATTTGCTATGGACACCAATTTGAAATCACTGGTTCATAGCAATTTCTGTGGGTATAAATAATGTGCGATGCATGGAAGTACTAAGCAAGCACGAAAATTGGTCATTTCAATTCATAAACGATGAAACGAAAAACCGGGCCTGTAAAAATGATTTCGAGGTTGAAGCAAATATAATGCAGAGATTCAGTGGGCGCACTGCAAAAGCTCTCGTTTCTGCTTGCTCCAAACAGAGGAAGCTAGCGATTGCTCTCAAGTGAGTGAGCGAAATAAACCAGTACATTCCATCATGTAACCAAATAAGTAACTGAAGTATAAACAGATTTGAAATTAACAGCACCAGATACAACTTGAATTCACCACAAAATACATACAAATTAAAGATGATATTATCGATAGTATAACTAATATCGGTTATCACTTTTTTGTGAGGGGTGATTTCATATCAAATCAATATTATTGATTATCGTTTAAAAATAGTATATCGTTTGTGCAAACAGAAACTAAGATTTAGATAAACTTGAATGCAGTTCAATATTGATGGACAAGTATAGGCTAGGTTGCGTAGGATTAGTACCGATGTAACGTAATGTAGTTTTAGACAACTGTTTTTTCCTAATTAATATTTTTTTTCATTTCAATGCAACAAGAATCATAGGTCTATTGATTTGGACTTGATATTTCATAACAAAACATTGTTCATTAGGAAGTGAATCAAGCAGTAATGCGCGAGTACCTCCAGCGCGTCTACACCAGTATCCTCAACGACGCCGACTTGATTGCGCTCGGTGAAGGAGTGCCGCAGCTGTTGGTGCAGCAGGCGCAGTCGGTGGTGCTGATGCATCGGGCAGTCGACAACGTGCAGCGGAAACTTGCCAAGACGAAACAGTCGATACGGCATCAGATCGAGTATTCGTACCCGGTTTTGTCACGGATACATCCTTGGATGAGGTGAGCGATACCGGAGCACCTGGATAGAGATTTGGTTGAGCCGAAAGGTCACAGCTTAATTGTTGAGAAACGTTTGATTTGTAGCAAGTTCAGGTTGCCAAATTCAAGATAATCTTGATATAGGGCTTATAGACTTGAGAAGTCAAATAAGTGGGTGTGTGTTGGAAAGTAGTCGTAGGCTAGAATGTATAATAGGTTACAAAGGAATTCATATCCAAAATATATTTCAAAAGTCATTTCTGTAAATAATCTCTTATTTGCAAGATTCCAACTTCACCGTATAGCCTAAACAATCTTTATTGAAAATTACTGTAATCCAAATAAATTAAGTAAACAAAGTTGAAGCTCAGAATGTTATTTATAAAGAGCGTAATAAATGTTGATGACCATTCTGCGTCGGCTTCCAGGAATAAACTGCGAAGTGCTGAGAGCCACTTCATCGAGGAGTGCCAGTGGAGCGCACATGAAGAAGCGTTGGCTTTATGCAATAATCAACATCTTCATCAGACTGTCTACTTCCTTAATCGAGACCTGTCCTTCATGAGAGAGGTATGATCATTATAACTTACAATTTATCATCTCTGTAATGAGAAGCAACGGCTCAAACTAGGAAGTTTGCTGGCAATTTGGTTTTTGAACTAAGACCCATTATTTCACGAGTTTGTTAAAAGTTGATCAACTTTCGACTTGTTATCTCCCTTGGTTAGCTTACGTGTATTATTTTATCAGCAAATCAGTTGATTAGACTTATGACAAACCATAGAAAACCAGAATCGTGATGATAGGCTTACTACCTATTTGAATTCATAAGATAATAATTTAGAGTGGACTAGATAAATCTCTTGAAATTATTACCAAGCATTGATTTTCAACTTTGAATATTTCAACAGTTTTTCGTGTTAATTATATCAAAATCTTAGTCTGCATTCATTGTGTCCCAATCAAGATTAAGGATGAAATTGATAAAAGTAAAACCAAATTAAGACTGAATAATCAGAATAATCAGACTGAAGTAATAGATTCAATAAGCAGTCTCAATATGGGAAACAATTTAACGAGTTATCATATCATTTATTCTGTTTTTTCTAGAATTAATGAAAATTGTTACATTTTGACAACACCAAAGAAAAGTTGGCACAGACCTGTACTTGATTAGATTCGGTTTTTAAAAGGAAAGATCATGTTATTAAAATATTCCTGAAATCAATCAGAAACGTATTACAGTATTCTGGTCGTTGGAATTAGGAAAACATCTGTTTCTTTAAAGCTAGGTGATGACTACTACTAGGCGTTGACATCTTTTCAATTGTCTCTTTACCACTTGACAGCCGGGTTAAGAAATCACTAGCCTACCTCCCAGGCCGGGTTTATTTCCCTGTTCTATCGCACATATACTTGTGTTTAGATGGCCTTCGATAACATTTATAGCAGAAACAAATGGTTTTATTGCATTGGTATATTGTTGTACTTGATGTGTGAAACAAGAAATTTGCCAATATCACTTTTAATTAGCTCTCAGAGGCTTGTCAATTGATTCATTTGGCCTAGAACAATGTTTTGGAATAACAACTGACTGTATTTTATCATTTTCCAATATATTAGCGTATTCTATCGGCCCAAAAAAATCAACTCATTTCCGTATCTATCTCCCAAGTGTCAGTACGTCCCATATCAGTATGAAGTAATTTTGTGAAGATAGAAAATGAACGTTTTGGAATGTGTAAGGACACATATATGCACCAGCAGCCGTCAAGTGGTTAATTCTTTGAAATTGACATGTGACATGCAAGTGGCAAGATAAAAGTATGGAAGAAAGGATCATTGACGCATTTGATCTTCTGTTTTAGCGCGAGCCAGTGTTACTAAAAGAGCTACGCAAAGACAAAACACCAACTCGCAGCTTTCAGTGGCGTACGCAGATCTGGTTTCCGAGCCGCTGGATAGTGCGACGCAGTTTCCAAGGCCAATCGGAGGTGATACCGACGGTCAAGTGTGTCACCGCCACCTCGATCACGACGCCGCGCTCCGATCCCAGCCAGCCGGTGTTCCTCGTCGAGAAAGAGACGGTGCGAACGACCACCACCAGGTGGCCAATGTGGCGCTGGATCAATTATTGCCATCGAACATTCAGCTGGACGCTCAATGCTATCTTCTTCTTTGGGGTAAGACTTCAATAGACATTCTATTCACGATTACTGCTATCAAAACCAAAACATGTAACAGAAAATATTCAGTTTTGAAATTTGTTTTGAAATGATTTGTATGTTTTTGGTGTAGAATTTCATTGTATAGGCTAAATTATTGAAATACTACGAAGTAATAACATATACTGTTATTAAATCAGCTATAATTGCTTCTGTGCCTAGTTGATCGGTTAGAAAAAATAATTTATTCATGATGGCTGTTTATCCTTCTGATAATTATTTTTTTAATCATCATGAAGATCAAGCTTACCCTATAAATTTGGAATTCTAATTGTCGAAAGTAAAAAAGTTAGATATGGTAGGTTATTATTCAAATCTTTTATTCAGTATATGGCTTATTTATAAGTTACCTGATCCCATCTCTAAGTACAGTATCTCAGAGATTTTAGAAATTGTGTTTATTCTGAAGAAGAATCTGTGATCCTATATGTCCTATGTCCTATGCGTTATCTCTAACGTAGGCCTGGGTCCATTTGAAGTGTAAATATTGTTATTAAACAGTGTTGAATGGCAGTTTGGCCATAATGTATGAACGAAATCCTGTAATATAACATATATTTGCCCATCTAGCCCATCATATCAACATTATCGTCGCGTTACAGGTAGTGATTCCGTGGTGCAGCCCCGTGAGTCTGCGATCTCTCTTTCTCTCCGAGCCCTTCATGGCCGACCTGGAACTGTCCCAAGTGAATGGCACGCTGTTCCCGCGCAAGTCCTCGGTGACGCCTACGCTGGCATCGCGCCTGATCGCCCTCTGGCGCCACATCTCGAAGGCTCGGACGCACTTCGAGACGAAGCCAGACACGGGATTCATTGGCAAGGGGTTCACGCGACACATCAATCGGATGTGGAACTACGTTGTCAAGGGCATGCTGGGGACGTTGGCGATCATGATCGTCTTCCCGCTCGTCTGCATACTCGCGAGCTGCGGTAGTTTGGTTATCGCCGCTACAGCTTTCTTGTGGTAAGTTTCAGAGTTCAAAGAGTTTTTTTAGAGTTTTAAATGTATTTATTACATCAATTCTTCAATGTTCTATCCTAGATTTCTATGTTTATGATCCCATCTTTCACCCATAGCCTTAATTGGGGAACAATGATTTTGTATCAAGTTTCGATGATATTAAAAAAAAGAAAAGAAGAGATTTCTATATGCCGTAGAGTCCAGAACATTCATTCATTTGTTTGTTTATTTGTTCATATATCGTAATTAATGAACTTCAATAAATTATGATATTGACGAATGTTATTGTCTCCTAGGATGCCTGTGGTGACGTTGTGCTTCCACTTATTCATGTTGCTGATCTGCGACTTGGACAGCCCTGCGTCTAGCCGCAATCGTTACGTCATCATACTCGAGGCGATCGTGTGGAACATCGGCTTTCAGGGATGTCTTCAGCCGGTGTTGGCGTTGTCTGTTGCTCTCTTTGTGTGTCCAATCATATCTCTCATAGTGCTCACAGGTACGTAACCTTGTCAGAACGAATCAGTTGACCCTTTCTATACCTATCAAAATACCTGTATCCACGAGAGATGACTGCGCTAACCACCCGTGCGCTGGAGGTGAACAATTATGAGCAAGAGCAATATGAGAAGCAAGAATTGAATTTCAAATTTAAAAAATGGGCGGCAAAATAAGAATGTCGTTCCGAATGAGAAAAAAATCAAAATACGGGTATATACTTTTCTCAACTTTTCTGATTATACTGTAATTGATCATCTAATCGTTTTGGCCCTCCCAAAAAAATGCGATAGTCAATTTTGATGTTTTTAATTTCGATATTTTAGTCGATGCCCACCCCTAGTGATTATATATAAACACACGAGATTTTGACAATATGACTAATGACATTTCGGCTATTGCCGTGATCACAGTAGAGTAGATAGTAAATGTAGTGGATGCATAGTAAAGAATTTAATTTAGTTTGTGATGAGAAAATTGTAGTTTTAAAATCTATTCCAGTGGGTGTGTTCCGATACTGGCTCCGCCTCGTCTGGGACTCGGCAGCCTTCCACCTGGTGATCAAGAAACGGGGCCGCGTCCCCGCGTGCGACAGCTTCGTCGTCAAGCGGATAGCCGGGCCCGGCCTCGCGTCCAACTACTTCTACCAGATACGTCCCGAGCAAGCGCTGGCTGCGTTCGAGGCCAAGATGGAGCTCGACGAACTGGCGGCATATCAGTACCAGATGGAACAAACCATTTACCAGCCACAGAAGGTATGCGTGTAAGCACGAAAGAAGAAGTTTGATTTATTGCACCGTTCTGGACCTGTACATTGTACAAGTATAGGTTTACTTCGAATGAAATACAGTGAAACCTCTACATCGTTTCCGGATCCATGGTTTTCCGTTTTCTATCATTTATGTTGTCTCACCCTACTCCCACATAACCAGTGTTAAACTTTCCTGGATGAATTGTTTTCCTGGTTCCTTGAAAAGCGATAGAGGTTTCACTGTAAAAACAATCACATTGAATCACAAATCACAATCAACTAAATATAATGATTAAATAATTGAAAGAAAGCAGTCCAAGGAATAGCACACAGCATATTGATCGAGAAGGTCACTGACCAGCTGAATAATTGTAACAACTTTGGTATTTACTCAATATTGCTGAGACGTTGACGAATTAACACTTTTAAAGTACAGTATGCAATTAGCGTTTCTAATCACCGCACTGAGGCACTCAAATCAGGTCAGGTGTGGGTCCCAAATAAGGCATAGATATTTGTGTATGTCCTTGCCCCTTTTAACACTTCATCGTTTCATCATCACTTGCTTATTCGTACCCCCATATGACCTAGTATGTAGTTGTAGGGATCATTGAACACCATTAATAATCCAGTCATAAACCTAGTCCAAAAAGAAATCACAATAGAGCGTACCCTATAAATGCCAAGAAAAATACCAGTTATATCTGTGTTTTGTTATGATGGTAGATGACCTTGGACGCTTGCCCCATTTATTCACAGTCATACTTGTATTCACGAAAGATGAAGGTTGTCTGAATAATTGCAAAAACTTTGTTAATTAAATAATCTAGCTGCAACTGTAATGATAACGTTTTCAAAGATGCAATTGTATTTGTCATCAATCATCATAAACCTCATATTGAAAAATCATAATACCCTGAACTACCACACCTCTACGAATATAATCATGATATTTGTACTTGTTATGTTGGCAGATGACCTTCTCTTTCATGGAAATAAGTATATAATATGTAGAATCTCTCAAATCTTGTCAGGATAACATTGAACACCTGGCGTTTATAGGAAAATGGGACGAGGTTTGGAAACAATAAAAGGAAAAAGTGATGATGAATACGTCATGAGACACATCTTGATAGGATGGCAATTGGGGAACACAGAATTAAATAAGAATCACATTTAATTAATAGGCCTACCTGCCTACTGCAATGTTTTGCCAGATAATTCTGTCAAGATGGTCACATATATAGATATATCCACAGCCTTAATTGGGGAACAATGATTTTGTATCGTTTCGATGTTATTAAAAAAAAAAAAAACATATAGAAGTATAATATTGAAGTTCGAATGAATTGAGTCCCGTTTGATTTACAATGTTAATAATGAAAGTAGCTAGCCTATATACTATTTATTTCATTTTATATTTTGCAATACAGCAGTGAAACCTCTATCCATCGTTTTTCAAGAGACCAGGAAAATAAATCTATCCACCCAGGAAAATTTAACATTGATTATATGGAAGTGGGGCGAGAAAAAATGATTGTTACAAGCAGGAAAACGATATATCCAGGGACGATGTATAGAGGTTTCACTGTACTATTTCTAAAATGAATCATTAAATTGATGGGTGCCAAAAACGTATCTTACATGTGTAGCCCACTGTTTTGTGTCTGCCGCAACATGACAAAAACTGATTGGGTATTCATAAATGTAAATTCTTTTCGTAGGACTACAGTCAGTTTGTGGAGGCATGCTTCGGACCTTTCTCCGCCCAGCTAGCCAAGGTCGGGCCTTATCGAGGCCTTGAGAAGGAAGCACAAGACTTGATGAGTTCGCTCCACGAGAAGTTGGAGCGGAGGAGACGAGAATTACAGACTGGCCTCAGCGTTAATGTGAGGAGTAAAATCAAGCTCAACACACAAGAATTGAAGGTAGGATTTGCAAACATCCGAGATTAATAGAACAGTATTCAATATTTTTGGCGTAATGATCTAACGTGAAAAGTTGAATCTCCACGTTTACTCTACGCTGGATATTTATACGAGAACTTTTAGGAACCTACACACCTTGATTAGAAAGTATTGAGTCTATAAAGCTGTCAATTGTCGCGTCATGATTAGGCCTGTTGTCTGAATATTCTCAAGCACTGCCTCTTTCATAATTATTGTTACTAGCAATTTGATCTAGAAAATTTATTTATTAAATAAAAAAACTAGTCCAAAGTATCTGAAAATTTGTATTATGCCCAATATGTAGTAGACCTATCATTCTTGTATTTATATTCAGTAATAATTTTAATGTAGCCCTAGAGAATTTTTCACAAATTTTCCAGCATGGGTTAATCTGATAAGGGTGTTTGAAATTTTGTAATAGTTGATTTCAAAAGTTGCCTAACCAATTTGGCCTAACACAGTTCTAAGTATGCGTGACCTTGAAAAGTGTCCTGTTAATCAGTCACGCTGTGTGACCTGTGCAGTGCAAACAAGAAAAAGAACACAAGCAAAGCTCCGAAAACTGGCCTGGACGTCTACGCTAATAGGCCTTCTCACCTTAGAAGATTTTAGAATTGAACAAAATATTCAGATTCTACATACAATTGAAATACTATCGTCTAAACCTGACGCTATATTCGTGTTTAGATATCCATCCAGCAGGCAGCGCTAATGCTCGAACGGTTCTACCCGAGTCACGTCCTGCAACGACTGATTGTCACCGAGGAAGACTTCTGGGAAAATAAAGGTCTGTCGGTCAACGACTGGTCAGGCCTCGCCGGGCTGATGTACGCCGACATCTTCAGTCTCGACTTCCTCACGCCCCTGGACGAGACTGATACCAACTTCAGGCTGGAAGTGAGTCGTATGCCATAACTTGTTCAAACGTAACCTCACATTTCTTCATGAAGTGTAAATAATTAGGGGTGGGCACCAAATCGATTTAATCGATTACGCAAAATATTTGATTAATTGATATTGCTATTAAATAATCAATATCTCCGATCTGTACCATATTTTGCCGCTTTTCAAATTGCCTCACGCACGCTCGCAGGTTAGTAGGCCTACTGGTTAACGAGGTATTGATACTGGCCTGAAAAACGAAAGTTTGAGGCCATCAACAAAGCAATCCAACTAGTTGCTAAAGATGGCTTCTACACCTAGAAGTGGGCAGAAAACGCTGTTTACGCCTCCGAATTTAAGAAGTGATTTTGAGTTTTTTGCTGAGAATCAAAATTCAACTTCACCTCAAATCTTGACTGAAGATTTTGTGTAATGCCGCCACTGTGAATGAGAGATAACATACTGTCCTAATACATCTAACTTCAAACAACATATTACGCGATGCATAACGAGAAGTTTCAACAGCCAATGAGAAGAAAGAATTCAAATTTGAAATCGTGAAATAAGCGGCAAACTACAGAAATACAAAAAAAAATAACTTTGTCGAAACTTGATGGTTTTAATTGATTTTTTAATTGATTTGCCCATATAAAAAAAATCGATTTTGATTTTTTAATCGATGCCCATCCCTATAAATAATACAAATTGACATTGTGATATGTACTAAGCTACAGTCTGCTGTAATGAAGAATTTAAATATATTGTTTCAGCAACTTTATCAAAGCTGCTTAATTTATTTTTCATTTCGAAGTTGGCAAGTGAAAGCATCAGTATTTTTCATGTAGGCGTAAATGTTTACCAAGCTTAAAAGTTCAACTTGAATGTTTCCTATAAACATGAAATCTTGCCGTATATGTACAGGCAAAACACGATACATCGTTTACCTACGGTATTCATCGTTTTCCGGCTTCCATAATTAATTTTGTCCCAGCCTACTCCCAAATGACTTATGACCAATGGGGAATTTTCCTGGATACCGGTAGATCATTTTTCTGCATAGATGGTTTTATTATCCTGGTCCATTGAAAAAAGGATGCTGGATATTTTACTGTACTTATTCTTACTTTAATGTCTCTAGCCTCACCAGCAAATTGACCTGTCTTGGTTCACGGATCTGATCCACGGAACCGAGCTGGGTGCGTGCGGGCCGGATCTGCTAGGGCCCGTGTACGCGCCACGCGGTAACATCCAGGTCCACTCGCCGTACCTGGAAGTTTCCGCTTTCAATCCCCGATGCCGTATCGTGGCCACCGGGAAGAAACAGGATAAGAGAAGGTGAGGCGACATTATCACTATTGTTTATTAAGTTGGCTTAGGATTGTGAGTGGGGCTTATAATTATATCCTAGTTATTTGATTGTATGACCAAACTTGAAAAATTGCTTCAAACAAAAATAGACTTCTGTGGAGAGATTTAATAATTTAAAAATGAATAAAATCCAAGTTTCTTATTATTATAATGTGTTCAAGAAGTTCTCCCAAGACTTGAATGCTTCATTAAATAAGATGATGGAAGATGGGTCATTATGTTGGCCATTCATTAGTTGAGATGACAGTAAAAAGTAGGGTAACAATAATCGATATTTTTTCAAACGATACGATAATCAATTCAATCTCGGTGATACGATATCAATATGATTATTTTTAATTATCGAAATGAACATTCTTTCCTTTTCAAACTTACTATTTTACCCTTTATGTAATTGCTCCAATCAGTGTATGTGGCGCGAAGTTCTTGTTTTCTATTGGGCACTCGAAAGCCAATGAGAAACGCTGTTTCCAATGACGTCAGAGTTGATATGCGCAAGAGACGAAATTATAGACTTGGGCCTATCGCGCGGTTGGGTTGTAGTTTGTAGGATCAACAAACTTACAAAGAGATTGCAATATGAGGTACAGACTGCAAAGCACTTCAACCTATAAAGGGTTCTGTCTTGAATATAAATATAAGCCCAGCTATGCCACCGGCCAAAACGACTTGTGACAAACTGTTGAGAGAGGCCTCAATTGATTGCCGGTCTCGAGTGTTTTTTTCACGCTAAACAGTCTCGTGGTCGTCAAGGTCAGACCGCGTCAGGGAAGCGCGTAGTAGGAATACGCACACCATGCAGCAAACAGCTCGACGCGTGCTATGTTGATTATTGCGCGTCAAATAAAAATGATGGAAATTGAGAAAATGATGCTTCTTCATGATGAAACATTTATTTAACGTGTTTTTAGTGGAATATCTCTCAGTTTCTAGTTGATTCCGTTATTATGAGTGTGCGGATGTAGTAAGCTTACGCCCAATTAAATTGAGCAAAAAACGTATTTTTGAAGGATTATAGGCCGAGATTCGCATATAGGCTGAGGGTGACTTTTGGGTTTGAAATTTCGAGAAAAACCCTCAGATTAAATTCGGGACTATACGGTATTCTGTTAATAGATGCATAATAAATTCCAGATGTATGATGTTACTTGTACTTTTTTTACAGCTCAAAAATCTGCCTCTTCCTCTATCCCATTATCTTTCTACCCCTCCCTGCTAGGACCGAACTCCCGCACGTAGTCCAAGGTCAACCACTTGTTAATGAATCAATCAACACAGCTAGCTGCTTAGACCGCACAATAATTCCGATGCGATACGATATTTTTACATTCGATACGATTATCGATTAGGAGAAAAAATATCAATATAATACGATTAATAACCAATGGTTAGTGAACGATAATCGATATGAGTTTTCATATCGAACGGCAACTCTTGTAAAAAGAACATAAGAGAAATTACTCTTGTTTTCCCGTGTTCTCATTCTTCTTTCTGGGTCGACGTGTATGAAATGACATGAATTTCTTACATGGTAGGCTTGTTAATTGAACAGAGCCAACTACGTGACCCAAGAACTACGTAATCATCACAATGTCATAATCTAACCACCATACTAGCAATGAATGAGTGTATTGTTGACTTGACGAATAAATTTAAAAATTTCATTTAAAGAGTTTGTATCATCTGCAAACCGTAATAATCAATTGAATTCTTTGTCCTAGTGAAACGAATAGTGGCATCACAACCAACCGTCGTCGAAAAACTCCGACCCCAGTTTCAGTGGCGGCAATGTGGCAACCGTGGAAGCGCCACTGCCATCCTTACAGTGCTGAAAAGCTATTGATACCTCTACCAGTTCCGCATCCCGCGCACATCGCCGTCACGATATACAATCGAGACAGCGAAGATCCGATCCCGCTCGAGTCTGAGATCTGTCAAAACATTCTGAAGGGCATTGAAGACTCGCACAATCATCACTACGATGGCCAAGAATGCCTCGAAGAAGATACGAATAACGTTGGTAGATATCGTGGTGGTGGTGATTCAAGCTTTGACTCGCTCGGTTCGCAGAGTTCTATTTCCGGTGTTGGCGACGCGAAAGAAACCGAAGACGAAGTGGAGAAAGTGGAGGATATAACACCTCAGGAAGGTTCGGAAAGTTTCAATTGGAGACAATCAGAGTGGAAGGGCATGACGAGCAGGAGGAACAATTCAGGAACGGTACGAGTTGATTTAGCGTCACCGGAAGATGTCACTTTGGACACAGACTCAACTAGGGTTATGTTTAGCACGTATGGAACAACCGTCTAGGAAACCACGTTGTTCGTTACCTTCTTTCTCTCTATAGATCTACGTAATGAGTAATCAGTTGAAGCCAATAGTTTTTCTCATCGACGATAGCATTTTTTATGTAGTTTTAAAGGCTCAACTAGCTTGGAATTTAATCAAATAGTTTTAGGGAGGTTTGTGACCAACTATTTGGGACTGGACTTTATAGAGTGACGATAAATAGGTACAAATTTCAATCACAAGAAATATCAATAGTTGATAGAATTTTAGTTGATCGACTTATCGTGGAATAAATATATATATATATATATATATATATATATATATATATATATATATATATATATATATATATATATATATATATATATATATATATATATATATATACATATATATATATATATATATATATATATATATATACACAAATTTAATTCAATTGATTACATAGGCCTAATCATGAGAATACGTATGATTAATATAAAGCATGAACCGAAAGAAAGTTTAGGCAAGAAAACTTAACAATCATCAAAGATATTGGTTTTTGCTCTCTTTTAATGTAAGATAAATATCATGATGTATATATAATATATGTGTGTGTGTATATGTGTATGTTTTTTCAATTCAACATTCAAATCAATATAATACGTGTTTAAAATTGATCGAAGATAACATAGCCAGATTTAATCATTATTACCAGTACATTGGATTTTATTTATTAATTCATTATAAACACCGATAACTTATCAAAGTCTTGTTTCCCAATTGAGACACAACATAACAAGTTGGGATAGTTTGACCAGGCTGCACAAGGGTGATGTTACGAAATTGGAAGTTTACGTGAATTATCGATCAACATCCATTTGCTTAGCCTACATCCTAACGGTATTTGAAGTTTTAATGATGAATTCACTTTGTCTCTCATATTGCGCGAGTGATTCAGAATCTCGATTCTATTTTCAAAGTTGTGAATATTCTGTCAGCTTCATTTGAATCGATAATTAATCCAACTCATCACTACGATGATGAATTACGAAGCATGTTGGTTGCTGTTTGGTTTCGATATTTTCTATCGATTTGATATTTTAGGACCTGATTTGATATCGAATCGCAATATTTGATTTTGATACACTCAATATGGAAACAATTATCGATATTGATTCAACAAATTATCATAACTGAAATTAGTATGAACTAGGGCCTAATTAAGAAAACAATCTTGAAATAATTAAAATGATGTATCAATATAGTATTATTGTGTATCATTGGAATTAACAAAATATTATGGAGTATTCAAAGAACACATTTGTTTTGTTAATAAACAAAATTGCAAGCCCAAGTGTCTAGTAACCCCCCGCTTGTAGCGGGGTCAATTTACATGGTCAATCAATACATAGTCAATTAGTTGATGACTACCAATCTTACAGTTTATAGGTTCTGTATCGTTTGCAAATGAAAAAACTTTTGACATATTCCCATCAATATTCAATATTGAACTTTCGATGTCATTTGCATTTTCATGCAGAACGGTTACCCTACATTTCACGGGATATCAATGGTAATAACTTTCTTCGATTTACGGGATACGTAAAATGAGTTTCACTTCATCTGAATCTATTTCGAATTCCATTGGTGTAACAAAAAAGAATGATTTTAAATGTCGAGCACACAGAGAGAACTCTGGTTCGTTTTCAACCTGAAACATACCTAGAAATGTATTACCGTAGTTAATTTCATTAGGTATTTTGCGGTAGGCCCTATGTACGTTTTCATTGATAAAAGTTTTACTACTTGTATGATACCCTATTGAGATCTTGAATACACATCTAGATGCAAAGCTTTACATGATGGTTCGTGTAAGAGATTTGAGTGTTGAATTGTGTTTTTGTGCTGAATACGCTTCTCAGCTTTTGACTTCAATAGTCATCTTTTAAATCAGGTATAGTGTAACCGTAATGTAAGCGAAGCTATATCCACTCATATTGACAAAACGTGGATGATTTGCTTTTAAATGCATTTTTATCCAAGGGGTTGTAATCGACTAGTTATGTAGTTTGTTTTACCATGGAATTATAGCATAATGACTGTATATATACAAAGTTTAAAGTATGAATGTTGAAACATAGTCTTAGAAGTATCATAACTATAATAAGATACGTTAAAATGAATGAATCTAGATTTTAACATTTTCCTTTCAAAAATATGTTCAGTATGAATGCAGAAGGGTATTGGAAATAAGTTGGAGAAAGCGTGTTGCTTTCTTTCTGTTTGTAATAATTGCGATAGCTGCTCAAATAATAATACCAAACCTTGAAAACACTGTGAGTGTAGGTGTAATTTTGTCTTTGTATGTTGATACTAAATAGTAGTATTAGACAGTCTCATTGACTACCTTGGGTTTTTGAGAGGCAAAAATTACCTAGCTAAATATATTCTAGTCAAGCTTTGTGTGAATCTCTTTTGATAAAACCGTACTAATATTTCTTTACATTAGTTTTTGGTCTTGGCATCGACGTTTATTATCTTTACTTTTCCATTCATTTTTATTATCTACTTGCATGTTATGTTAAGGAAGTTGGCTTTAATTTATTATTAGCTTACAATTATTATCAAAATTATTGTTGATGACAAATTTGTAAATACATCACAGTATAAGTTCTATCAGCACGTCGTAATACAGTAATGAGTAACTCACTCTGATTAATTTGAAGAAATGTCTCAAAAGCAGCGCAAAATGTGTAAAAACATTATTTTTTAATAATTTTTATATTCTAAGTTGAAATTAGAAATAGTAGGCTACTTACTATAAGTACCATATGTTCTAAAAGACATAATCTGAATTTATTACAAAATGTACTGAATAAATTTTTTGTTGAACATCGAAATTGGTTATTTTAACAACCTTTCTGTGACTATATCATCAGTTCTGTCTAATGGTTCATTTTCTTTTCTGCATCGGTCGGCTTCGGACAGTTCAATGACCAAATTTCATACGTCACGAAAGACAGGAAAAGCGAAGAAACATGATTCTGGTTTGATTTTCACATTGCTGAACAAGAGTAGCTCTCACCGAGACGCGTGTCCGAGTGGTAACACACTGAACCGTCATTCGGGACGCAATAATTGGGAAAATCAATTGGGAACAGTCTTTGGGAAGCCTTGAAAAGAGCATGAGTTAAAAGATGAAAAAAAGCTAATTTAGGAAAACCTATAGCCAAAATTCTTATTATTATAGACCCAGCTGACTTTATGTAGAAAAAGCAATAATTTTTTTTAAGTCAAATTCAAAATTAGCCCCCAATCCAGATATAAATATAGTTAATCTTGCAAACATCAACAAAAAACCCCCTAATTTTGATCCAGCTAATAAAACATTAAATCAAATTATTAAATAAACTCCAGCTGTAACCAAAGTAGATTAATGGACCAAAGCAGAAACAGGGGTAGAAGCTGCTGTAGCAGCAGGAAGCCAAGAAGCCAAATGGGTTCGATTCCCGCCATGGTCGACCATCCTGACAGGGGTTTTTTGTGGTTTCCCTCTGTCATTCAGGTTGATACTGGGATGGTTCCTTAACAACAGGCCACGACCGACTCCTTCCCACCATCCAAAACATCTAATAAAATAACCTTTAATCTCATCATCCCATCATCTCATTCATCATCCACCGACGGCAATAGATGGTAGCCATCAGTATAGTGCGTCGTTAAAACACAATATATATATATAAACAAAAAAGCTCAACTATTGACAGCTCAATGGGTTGCTTCATTTCATCATGTAGGTCTACTTGTTATTCTATTACTGTACTAGTTGCTATTTGTAGTTGCTAGTTTTGTAATCGGTTTGAAATTTGAAGAAGAAAGCTATAATTTCATTCTGATTTTATGTCAACATTGGTTTTCTAATTGTTGGAGTGTAGACATTGGAAGAAGTAAGGCACAAGTGTCAACATGTTTGAGCCAATGACATCTTCGATTCCCGACCAACCCAGAAAAGTTAATGAACCATTACGAGTATCTTTGATTTTTCTTTGCTTTGTTCTAAAATCAATTATACACAGCTTGATTGCGTATACCGACACGGCACTTTTCTTCTTATTGTCTACAAGGGCAAGCCTGGATCCAGTTCCCAATTGCTTTTAAATTGTTGGTTCTACTAATTATGATAGGAAGGATTGACCTTATTTGGATATTATAAATATTGCATCTGTTAGTGTAGTCTAAATTTGGGTTTTCATGGGTGCCAATATTTCAAGGTATAGATTATCGACACTTGATTATTTGTTGGGACGAATACATTTTCACAATCCAATGAAAATGGGTTCTCTAGGCCTATCTTTTAAAATATATACATAATTATAAATGGAAACTTTCAGTTATATCATTCTGTTGTAACGAAATTTTGTAAATTACTTATCAAGATATTGTATTTTGAAATTTTGAATTAACTATTGTTTTAGGCCTCCATTGTTCATGGATTGATGATATTTTGTTATATCATGAAGATTATCAGTAGTATTGATAATGATATTCAAGGCATATTAATTACAGTATTAATTATATATTATCTATAAAATTAATTACATTCATTCTTTATTGAAACATTGTATATAATTGAGTAGGGGCCTACTCGAAATAGGCGTGGGTTCACTAGTAGACCAGTTGGATCTACATCATTTGTGGTCTTTGAAGATACCCCGATTAGATATTTGAATTTCTCTACAGTTCTAATATAGCCCTGTTGCTTGGACGGTATGATTTGTGACGTTCAATGGGGCGAAGACTGCGAGTTGTCAATTGATCAATATTTAGTATTCTTAATTTTAATACACTTCTGGAATATCCCAGTGATTTAATTTTTGTTCTTATTTGTTGGGAAGGAACAAGTTGCCTGTTTTTTTAATAATAGAGAAGTTTATTCACCATAGTTACATACTACTACTACTACATAGTTACTATCTACTAAGTAGATACCAAAAAAGATACATACTAGAATTTTAATTGCAGATGGTAGATACTGTTTTACCTGCTGATAAACCCTAACATTTCTCTCTGTTGTGTGGTGGAAATTTGGAAAGTTAGCATTATAAAGGTATGAGTTTTGTTTTGTTCCTATTATGGAATATGACTATGATCATTTTGACTGGGAAGAAAGCATTTTTAATTTTAGTATATTTCACAAGAGGAAGAAAATCAAAAGTGAGTTTTAATAATAGCAATGATAATCACAAGACCATTCATGGCAACCTTTTTTAAAGCAGTGAAATTAACTGCTATTACAGTACACAACTTTAGAAAATTTCAGAATAATTTTTCTCGCAATAATGACAAATGGTTTGTAGAATATTATTCCTATATGCCAGAAATTCTTTCTTTCTGATATATATTCTAATAAATGTTTCAATATAATCATTAATATTCACCAATTAGAAAATATATGCCATCCACATCAAAGTACCATGTATGATAGTTCAATATTAGTATGATTCATTTTCTGGATCCCAATAGATGGAAAACCTTGGAATTAAAAATTGGAAATTATTCTATATTTGTTACTCCATTTTTACTTTTGTACATTTAATCTTCATGTATTTAAAGAAGGTTTTTGGCATATTTTAATAAGAGTAAGTAATTCATATTACATCCAGTTATGATTATATAATTACGTTTATGTGAAATGATGATTATATATTACAAACATTTGGGTAAAACAAGAAGTTGTGAAATTATTTTGTAGAATTTTTATTTATTTTACTGTAATAATTGAAAAGTGGCTTTGGCCCTGTAGTGACAAATATATAAAATTGAAATCGATGCCATTAATACAACCTGAATAATTATAATGAATAACCGTTTGGATATTATTCAAGTATACAAACACTAGCCAAATGAATTTAAATAAAAATGTTATCGTACTTTCAAATTAGATTAGAAATATTGTTAAAAATGTGTAGTAATAATGATCATGGACACGAAGTCAGACTCAAACAGCCTCGACCTTGATGAAATCCCGCGGTCTTTTGATTAACCAATCACAGTAGTTTGCACTGCCATCTTCCAGCGTTCAATGCGCGTCAGGCGTAATATGCATTAGTTCACAAAATGCCGTCGGAAAACAAGAATTTGTTGACAGCTCAAACAGAACAACCTAATCATTACTCGTAAGTTGTTGATTTATGAACAATCTATTAAAATACGTATTTTTTGAATCATGAGCTTCGTTTTTCACATACATTTGTCAGGTTCTAACATAGGTTACCTCTTAATGTTGCAGATATTTGAAAGAGTTTCGCGTAGACCAATGTCCATTGTTTCAACAACACAAATGCACCAACCATAGACCATTTACATGTTTTCATTGGCATTTTACGAATCAGCGTCGAAGAAGACCTTTGAGGAAGAGAGATGGCACGTTTAATTATTGTGCAGATACCTACTGTACAAAATATGACGAGACAACAGGGTTCTGTCCAGATGGAGATGAGTAAGTTGGTAGACATTGTTGATTGATACTGTTGTCATTCTATCTAGGCCTACCCTAGCCTTCATGTTCCATATCTAATTTTTGAATTTCTCATGCAGTTGCTTCTTAAACGGAGTAGGCACTATTGCTGCTAAATTTGTATGCATTTTCCCAATCCTCACACTTAATGAAAAATCTACTTGCTTGTGATTTGACATATGTCAAACAGCCTAGATTATAGTTTTGACAGATCGACATAATATTTGGATTTATTGATTCCTAGGTGTCAGTTTTTACATCGCACTGCTGGAGACACTGAGCGTCGTTATCACCTACGATATTTCAAAACTTGTATGTGCGTACATGAAACGGATACCCGTGGATTCTGTACAAAGAATGGGCCGCACTGTGCATTTGCTCATGGGCAAGTCGATCTCCGACCACCTGTTTTTGATATTAAAGAGCTACAGGAGATGGAAAATCCTGAATCACAGTCTAATACAGATATGAAAGGACCAAATGCACTGGATAAAGAAAGAAATTTGATGAACGAAGATCCAAAATGGCAAGGTAATGTATTAATTTTGAAATTATTGTGCATTGTTTTATTAGGGTATGTAGACCTTGATACTAAACAAAATGTTCTAGCATAGGATTACTTCAAAGTCGTTCAGACTTTCATTCGGGCCTAATATATTAAGTGTAGTTGTGCTTGAATGCATGTGTGAATGAATTGTGGTTATATTTAATATTTTTTTTCAACTGGTTTTCTCATTTTAGATACAAATTATGTTCTATTAAATTACAAAACTGAGATGTGTAAAAGACCGCCACGCCTCTGTCGCCAAGGTTATGCTTGCCCTCAATATCATAATAGCCGAGACAAACGGCGTAGTCCGAAGAAATTCAAGTATCGTTCAACTCCTTGCCCGGATGTGAAACACGGCGATGAGTGGGGTGAACCGGAGAACTGCGATGTTGGAGAATCATGTTCATATTGTCACACTCGCACTGAGCAACAATTTCACCCTGAAATCTACAAATCTACAAAATGTAATGATGTACAAACAACAGGTTATTGCCCAAGAGGAGTTTTTTGTGCATTTGCACATTTAGAAGGTAGGCATACTTATTTGAAGCTCTAAAACAATTAGGCCTACTGCTAATCTTGTTTTATAATTTTATTAGACGATAACTCTGCATTGTTTTTGCTGATTTTTGTGACGTTACATTTATATTTGTAAGTTCTATAAAGCTATGTTAACAATTCAAACTTGTGCTATTTCAGAGGAGATGGCTCTTGCTCGTGACTTGGCTGCTCGCATTGAGACTGTAACAAACTTGGCAGACCTCTTATCAAGTGCCCTTCCTCCGGACAAGAGTCACGAGAAGATGGAGAAAGCGGATTCGTCGGGCGGTAGCGGGGAAGTTTCGGAATCTGCATCTACAAGCAGCCTAGGATCAAACAGCTCTCATAGTAAAGCCCCTGGCTCGCAACTCTCGCACAATAAAGTTAGCAATCCGCTGGGTTTTACAAGCCAGCAAGATCTTTTGCAAGCTGTAAGCATTTCTGTCATCAATCTAGTATCTAGGCCTAATTATGTAAATTATTATGTGAATGTATACATGAATGAACATGAATGATTATTCATTTTCATGTAGGATTAATTTACTGGAGAATTTATTGAAAATAAATGCCCAAGTCATCAGGCCCAAGTCAGAAGGCCCAAGTCATTTGTATTGTAAAAAGTAACATTTGTATTGCTATAAGCCTACTGTTTGTAGTCTTAGTTTAAATGTTTGCTTACAATTTTCTTTTCTTTTAGAATTTAATGAAGAAGCAACTGATGGGAATGGATAGCGATTCGCTAATAGACTCACATAGGAAACATAGTATTAACAGCATGGCATATAGTATTAATAATGCTGGCAACAATCTATTGGGCCCAGGAATATCACCATTAGGAATGCAGTTCTTTACCAATGATACTCTGGATTCTGTAGTTGGTGAGTATTTGGGAAGTTATATGTAACTTTGTTTCATTGATATCCCATTCACGTCACTTGTGCTTATTTTAGGCATAGGCCTAATCAAAATCTTAATTTTATTTAAATGAGAAAGATTTTGTAGACAGGTTTAAATCACAGCAACTATAATACTGACGTTGGTGATCACTAGGCTTGCACTCTGAACCGTCATTCAGAAGACCAGGGTTTGATGCCCGCCACATGGTCAACTGTGTAAACTATCCTGACAGCTTTTTTGTGGTTTCCCTCTTGTCATTAGGTTGCTACTGGATTGGTTCTATATTATAGGGCCTTGATCGACCCCTTCTCACTATTCAAAAACACATAATAAAATAACCTTTCATCTCATATGTCATTCACCGACGTCAACAGATCGTAGTCATCAGTAGGGCCTACCGTGCATAGTTGAATCCAATAGGAAAATTAAAAAAAAAACTGTTGTAATTGTAGCTCACTTTTCTTTACATACCCTACTGGTATTATAAAATCATGAATTTTTCACCCTTAGAAATCATTTACTATTTAATTACTGATAACTTCCATTTATTAGGCTATTTGTGCTTCATGCTGAAGCCAAATTTATACTGTTCTAGTTTCTGAAGGTCTATCAATCTAATGGAATGAGGGTTCATTTCTATTCTTATTTATTCTGTATTGTTCTTCCAGGAAATGCATTGGATGATTTGCACTTAGACGAACCCATTAACTTTGCGGCTCCACCACCACTAGACAAAGACTTGGAAAGAGATTCTCCTATAAACACTTTATCAGCAGGATTAGCAAGTTCAGGATTTGGACTTTTGGGCAGCTCAGCCCCTATGAATATTCCCGGAAGCGCTTTAAGTGAAAGGCAATTAGGAAACTTCTCTCCAACGTCTTCACCATTGCAGTCTCAACCATTTCTTAGTGGGGGATCTAGATTCTCATTTCAAGACTCTCAGGACTCGGTAAGAAATACTCGTACCTTCATATATTTTGTGTGTTCTATAGCCTGTTTGGCTCAGTCAGCTAATGTACTGCTTTAAAAACTTTATTATGACAGGCATGGATTCAGAATCCACATATTGCACATTTGCATTTATAAAGTAGCTGTGGTCTTGAAGCAAAGAATCACTACTGGTAGGCTACATACTATATATTACTAAACATTATGTATGATATTATTACTTTATTCTTTGGTTTCAATATTCATGTCTTATACTGAATATCTTCCAGTGTAGGCTAGTTTTATTTATTTTGCCAGTTGAATTATATATTATTTAATTTGAATTTTTTGGGGCAAATATTCTTCTTTGTTTGACAATTGACAGCAAAGCATGTGAGGCATTTATGAGCAGGCACTGTTAAACTATAGGCCTTCAGCTCACTTTCTTTCTGAAGTTATTATTCTTAAATCAAGATATAACTAAGCCTCTTCCATTTAGTTTCTTGATGTTCGAGAAACTAAACAGCTAGCTTACCCGTTGCAATAATACCATGTTGCGGTATTACCAATACACATGTATGGTATCAAAGACCTGTTTCCAAAGGTGTACAAATTTAATTGTTTAGTAAAATAATGCAAATTAAGATGTAATATTTTAATTATTCCCAATCAAAATATGCACTAGTTGGATTTGATGGCAACAATTCGTGGTGTCATTATTGATGTGAGAGGAAGGAAGAATGTACTAGGGTCTGATTATGAAAGTTACTAGTTAGTACAGGCTGGAAAACCCATGCTCAACCTACCCTACTCCAGTGCTTATGCTACATATAATTCTATCAATGCTTTTCTTTAACCTGTCACTTGAATTCCTTGATTTCTTGTCCTGTCATCGCTAATGAAATCTGTAATATACTGCTTCATGACCACTTTGCAACAATTTAAAGATATGGTGTACATACAATCTTTTTAGTAACTCTTCAATTCTTGTCATTTCAATTATTCATGTCTCACATCATCCATCCCACCATGACTAAAGCCTGTCGAAGCTGTTTGAAGCCTGCTTAGAATGTGTATTGTGATTGATATTTTTTAATATGAAGTAATCTACCCAGAACATTGTTCCATGTTTAGAACTTGTTTCAGAGTTCGGCATTTACAAACCACATAATGAGTAATAGCACATCAAATAACTTGGGCGGATATCATTCGTCCGGCCTCAACAGTAGTTTATTCGATTACGGACAACATCCGAATCTATCGCCGCCGAATAATCACCAAGGTATTCACTATTCTCACACCAATTCCAACAACTATTCCTCGCACAACCAGTCGAATAACGGGCCATCCGAACAGCAAATACGCGGCTTGATGGAAGAAGTAGCGCTGAGTAGAAACAAACTGGCATCGTGGGACGAGCGGATAGCGCAAGCAAGGACTGCGTGTGAAGCCTGGCAACGGGAGGCAGAGGAATCGAGTCGCAAGGCGAGCATAGCAGAAAAGGAAAGGGATGAAGCGATATCACATTTTAAAATGCTGCAGAATGAAATAGATGTTTTACAAGGAAGTCCGTTTCTCCGCGGCGTTAGAAGCTCGTCTGAATTGAGCTCATTATCTCTCCAAATGCTTAAGCAATTACAAGAACAACTTAGAAAAGATTGCGAAAAAATTGAGCAGGTTGGTCCATTTACTGTTTTTAGTACTCTTCTGTGTAGAATGTGCAGTAGATCATCAATTTGGAAAACATCCATTATGCATAGTTAGCTTCCATAGACTTTTATAATACCATTGTGCTTGGGATGCTGCACATTGGCGAGCGACTTATGCAACTCGATGCTTTTTGCCCTATAGTAATAAACATTCACTTGTAAGATTGAACTATACAGTAATCCATTGTTCTTTTCTCTCCGACAGGTAATCTATTCGCAAATGGCAAGTACATGTATGGTTTGCGAAGAGGAAAAACGAAGTGTAACTCTAGGTCCGTGCAATCATTATGTCTTGTGCAGCAAATGCGCCAAGACACAGAAAGAATGCCCCTATTGTCAAACCCCAATTAATGGAATGAACTGATAATTATTATTATAAGATATTTACTGCACCAATATGGGAATCAAACTCACAAATCAACTGTTTAATAAAAGTGGCATTTGATTTTTTTCACCATTTATTATTATTTATATTCTTTTTTATATAGTTTGTTTCAACTTGAAATCGATAATTGGATTCAGCATTTTGATTTTTTTATAGCCCAAATATATTTTCTCTACTTTTCAATAACAATTATTTTAAAGAAAAATCTAACTTGTAGACTTGCAGTTGAAATGTTGCGTTGTTTTTAATTGCATTTGATCTTGAACTCCTTCTTGCACTATATTCACTTCTGTCTTCAGTCATTGTTTATTTTGTATTTTTCAATACATAATGTGTGAAAATAGGCCTATGTAGATTTATAGTACCGGTATGTAGTACTATACCTAATGTAATGAGTGAGTGAAAAGTTTGGCCTATATTGAATTATCGTAACTAAAACTGCATTATTTGACATTTAATTCATAAAGTATATAGCCTATATTGTGAAATATAATTTGTTTTATTGTCTTTTGTTTACATTCCAAATATTGATGAGAAAACAAAAGTACAAAAGTTCTTCCTTTATTATAATAATGATGGATGTGCATTTCAATTTGAATGGGGCTTTGTAGGCATTTGTATTCGTACAAAGATTGAGTGCTTTTGAAATTAACGTGGTTGGCTTAAATATATATCTTGAACCCAGATTCAAATTCATTGGTAACAGGTAAAATTTTGTCAGAATATTTTAAAATATTTTTTCAGTTACTGATTATAGATTCAAATGTCTGAATTGAACTGCGTATAATATATTTTTATTTTGAATTCTAGTAATCATTGCTTGAAGACCCCCTTATGGGTACTTTATTAAAATATAAGTCAGTATGATCGTAATTGCTAGTGTTCATTTTCCTGCACATGTTTCCCGTCATTCTCCTGTAATTGAATATGTTCAGATAGATGGTAGTTCCAATTACTTTTCAGTATGTTGGTAGTATTTGTTATTTTTTTAGCATAGGTGCAGGCAAGGAGTTTGCCAATTCATTTAATATTACATAGAATTTTGAAGGAACCCATTGCACTTCTTTAGGGCATTGACTTTTTGATGCACTCTTTGGCTAGGGTACCACTTGGAGCTTGGGCTCGAGCCCTGACTACATAAGGGGGATTATATTTATTCATGATCTCTGAACATACTAGTAATAATTTTGTATGAGCAGCTCAAAATAATTTCAAAATACGTTCCAAAAGTATTGCTGTTGATAATAATATTAATGTAGAAATGCTATATTATCACAGGTTTTAAAACCGTTATAAAAGGTCTACATAAAACCATCGAGATGTCATCAGTACCATCGAGTTAGTACCATTACCATCAGTACCATCGTTACTAATAATATCGAATTCGAATAGTAGACTAGCATTATATTGGCAGGTCAAGTCTAATGTGAAAACCAAAAGGTCGAAACGAGGGGAGTTCATGAAAATAGTTTTGCAGATATTAGGCATGATACTGGTATAATTTAGTTAACGTATGAAGTAAACATTTAGGGGGGTTAATTATTATTAGAATTTAATTACTCCAAAAAAATGAAGAATATCCTGAAGTAAATAAAAATAACTTGGGACGAGAGACGAAATTTACAACCAATGAGAAAACGTTTTATTCTGACCAATGAAAACATTCGTTATTGTGACCAATACGAAAGCTCGTGCGCCGATTCATGCGCAAAGCAATCATTCCGAGCATTCCGAAATCAAGTAACGGTCATCATCCATTTTGTATTCTAAGCGTCATCCTTGTTGCAGTGACATCGTCTCGTGTATTATTCATCAAGAAAGTAGCAAAGTTCTGTGCAGGTAATGAATTGCATACCGTTTCTAATATATTTTTCTGCAAAACTATATGGAACAGACGATTATCATATATATGAATCCTATAATTGCCATGGAAATGGATCATCAACAGTAGAAAGTGATGGATCTACAGAATTTCGATAGCTTTGTTATCCGCCATGATTGTTGTAGAAGGCCTAGGAAAGTAGTGCTTATTTTGGCGGGTTGTCGCGGTACCTTTATACATTTGTTTTCATGATGATTGAATATAGATTTGCAATCGAAAGACATTGAATACTTTTTCTTCAATTAGTCTTTATATGTAGGCCTATGTGTTTCAAGGATCATTTGGGCTGATTCCTGTACAATAATAATAATAATGATGGAATTTGTGGGCCATTGATTAAGTAGGCCAGAGGTAAATGCCTCCACAGGCTAGTCCTAGCTTTTCTAGTAAACCTAGTAGGTCTAGGCAAGTATCGCATGTTGCCTCGGCCTAAAAGAAACATTACTTTGGGGAATTTCTGTGATTCTTGAGTCTAGGCCTAGCTTGGGACTCCTGTAGGCCTAGGCTTACCTAGGTTCAGGCTCGACTGTTTATACTGGACTCGGATGAAGAATGTTTCAAATAGTTTTCATTTTTCCAGATTGAATAATGGCACGTACAAAGCAAACGGCTCGTAAATCCACTGGAGGAAAAGCTCCCCGTAAGCAGTTGGCCACCAAAGCTGCACGCAAGAGTGCACCTTCGACCGGCGGAGTCAAGAAGCCCCATCGTTATCGCCCAGGTACCGTCGCTCTTCGTGAGATCAGGAGATACCAGAAGTCCACTGAGTTGCTTATCCGTAAGCTGCCGTTCCAGCGTCTTGTGCGTGAGATTGCACAGGATTTCAAGACTGATCTTCGTTTCCAGAGCGCAGCTATTGGAGCCCTCCAGGTACTGTAATGACTACTTTTAAAAATAGCTTGTGCAATTCAAGCAAATTTCAATATAAACATGTTGACTAATTTCATTTTCTTGCTTTGAGTTTGCAAATGTTCAGATTTTCCAGAAGGCTACAGCAATATCAAGCCATTTTATATGAGAGTATTAGCCTATAGCGTCCAATTTGTATATCGCTCTTGTGCCGTTGTCTGCAACAGGATTTCAACTGGAAACTGCATTTCACTTTCCATGATCCATTTTAATAGTTTCAATTGTATACCATTACTTTTTTGCACAAGAAAATGTTGGTATTATCTTTCATAATTATTAGTATAAAGGTGGTTGAATGGCTAACACTAAACTGCCATTCAGCAGACCTGAGGTTCGATTCCTGGGCTGGTTCAAGCTCAGGCTGATACTGAGATGATTCCTTAATTACTGGCCACGACTGACTCCTCATTAAAAACAAAAGCACCTAATAAAAATAACCTGATTATCTCATCATCTCGTTCACTGACGCCTATAGATCGTGGCTATCGGTACAAGGCTTCGTTGGGACCTAATATATATCAATTGGTAAACAATGCTTGCAAGGTATTGCATTACTTGTGCTTCTGGTGTAGGCGTATCATCCAAACAGGTTTCTTGATCGTCTGAAGGTGTCCAATCCATGCAGTCTTGAGCTAGCAACGACTGGTGAAAATGGTATTTAACCATAATTTTAGGGTCAGATGTAATTTTTTCATTTCTTTTGCATAACACAATTACCTACCGTATGCAGTGAACTGTTATGTTCATAAACTACTATTTCTTGAGGTTGAGTTCAAGATGTTATCTTTTGTTATGATGCACTTGGTACGGACCAAATGGGGAAAAATATTCTACTTGGATCTTCTGCACAATTTTTATCCCAGATCAGAATTGATCTCCATTATTTTCAAAGCACAATTGGTAGAAAACTTGGAAAATTTTACATTTCCCAAAAATAAAATACACTTGTTGGCAATTCTTGTGCTGACAAAATTTCCGTTATTGTGTGATCATTCATATAGGCTCGAAAGATTATTGTTGCAGGTGTTGACTTTCTTTTCCGTGGGTGTGCTTGTTTTTCAACGAGTATAAGTTCATTGTAAAGAGTGCTTTGTTACTTTATGTCTCTAGCTGTGGACCACATGTGAACTTGTGACAGCCTACTTTCCACCAACTAGATCTAACCTTGTCCACAGTTCTCCCCCTCTTCCCTTCATACATTGCACAGTTAAGGGATTCTTGTTACACTTGTTTGACATTAAATACTATATATAAATCACAATATCAACTTGGAGTTTCAGTATTGTCGAATGGTTTTTACCATGATAGTATTACTTTTTTCAAGACCTACTGAAGACATATAAAAATAATGGTCTGTCGTACATGCAAGCTATTTATGCAACAATGTTTCGTAGAAAGACTATAGCATATTTTTGTTTTTATTGCAGGAGGCCAGTGAGGCTTACTTGGTTGGTCTCTTTGAGGACACCAACTTGTGCGCCATCCATGCCAAGCGCGTCACCATCATGCCGAAAGACATTCAGCTTGCCCGGCGAATCCGAGGCGAGCGTGCTTAAGCTGCGTACCAACATAGCTCAAAGCACTCATCTAGAGGTTTTCATCCGATGCCAGTATTCCATCATTGGCCCAGCAATATTCACCAAACATCCAAAAAGTGCTGCTACAAAATCACAAATCATCTTTTTTTATGGTCGTAGCATTGTTCACCTTTCATGTGCGTCGCAGACTTGAGTCTGAACTGACTCTAAAATTACACTGCCGTAAATGGGTTTACAGAACTTTCATGATATAATTATATGTAAGTTTTTAAATGTCACAAAATTTTTTGTTTTTGATTGGGATTGGTCTGTTCTTTTTAAGTATATCTTCAGGCATCGGAGCCCACAACACCATCCAAAACAAATGTATGTTGTCTTGTATTTCTGTTGTGACTTGAAAGTCTCGCATTTTGGATTATTAATATTCCTCTTGTTCAACTTTTCATCAATTCTGGGTATGGATGGCTACAACTGTTAGGGCACTCAATTGAGCAAAAAGGATCATACCTCATCTAACTGTGGATGTGCTTGGCCTCTGCTAGTTGATAATTGTATGTAAGTTTCAGTTGTGTTGCTGCACAGCTGCAGCTGTCCAAAATTTTCAAATACTAACTTGTTTTTGTACTTGTAGAATATAAGTAAAATAAATGTGTTGCTGATATAATACATAATTATAATATAATCCTAATTTAGTAGTAAGTAGTTTCACTTATTGTAAGGGTCATTCATATTGGGAGTTACATTGCTTTGAATCACTTCATTTTCACTGTTTACTTTAGACATAGAAATTGTGGGCTATATTTTAGTCAACGTGTACAAATCTAAAATACCATCTTGCATTCTAATCTATGTTCAATGTAACTCTATATCTGATGGTCTCATAAAGATCTCAGTTTTGTTTCAGTATTTTTTCCACTGTAAAATGACAAAAATATTAAATGATAGTACAACTTGTAACTTGAAAACGGTATATTTAATTATTTACCAATACACAATACTACAACAGTAATCCTATTCACAATTTCTCCTGTTCCAATTCTTCCAGTCTTTTTTCAATAGCACGTGTGTCGATACCATGTTCTTGATTGTAAGCTAGCGAGATTTCTAATTGTCTCTCTTCCAATCCTTGAATGCGGTCATATAATGACTTCTCCAGTTTCCTGTCGACGTCGTTTTCTTCTCGTAAAATGCAGAAATAGACCAGGAACACAGTTAGGCTGAGAGAAATGACATAGGGCTGAAACCATGGCATATCGTCGTTATTACCACCGCTTCGAGTTTGTTTAGCCTGCCATGATGCTGCATTACTTGTCGTAAATTTGAGTGGGTTGGAATGACTTTCTGGATCTTTACTTTGAGAATAAAACCTCTTCTCGTGACATGCCAAACATCTGAAAAATACAACGTAAATTTGAAAATTAAAAACGGAAAAATATTAATTTCTGCAACTCTTTGCAATGAACCCATTTTTGTTAACTGGTTGCATTTCTTGCAAGTTCAAAGGTGTGAAGGATTTCAGCATTGAATTTGTAGTTGTTACAATATCATGTTCTTGATGACAGAATAGGCATAATTTTCATGTTGACTGAAATAGCACAGCACAAATTTCCAGGTCCATGACCACATTATTTTAATTAGGGTTGCCATTCGAGTTTGATATTTTGGGACTTGAATTCTATATCGAATTGGAATAGAAACAATGATAGCTCTTAGAATGAAAATGACTAGGGGCCTAAAATAAGTGAAATATCCAACCAAAAGTTGATAAAATAAATAATAGGTCCTTCACACATGTGGTTCGACATCATTTGCAATTTTCATATCCAACAGCAACCCTAGTTTTATTTAAGTTTGATTTTTGAAGTTTGAGTTTGAGTTTTGATAATTTTTGGGTAAGTGTTTGACATATCAATCACAACTTATTGATGGTGTATTGACTCCAACACTTTTTGTGGTATGGGTAGGGGGGGCGAGCTGGGGGATCTGATTGAGTCTGCTCAGGAATAGTATTTGCAGCGGGCACATAGGACAATCGTTAAGGGTTGGCGACAGTGTTGTCACATATCTTATCGATTACTTCCATGGGTATCCGCTGCCAAACAGGGGTTCGAATCCCGCTTGCAGTTTTCTTATGTAATGATTATATTTGATTTTACACGGCCAGAATCTACATGCAATCATGTGACAAGATGAAATTCGTAAGCCTAGGCCTACCTCGTAATTAGACGCTCACAGCTTTTCACTTTCAGTGAGGATCGAAATGAGCAAGCAATAAATGACAAAGACGCCATTTAAAGAAATAATTATCAGTTTTCTCTTCGCCTATTCCACCTTTACACTCAATTCAATGTAGCCAACATTGATATAAGAGTAAATGTCAAACGTTTATTTTTGTTTGTGTGGTGAACTGTACAACGTGGTATTTGAAAGCGTAGCTGCACAGTGCGCAATGCGAATTACTGCACGTGTTGTCTAACTAGTAGCTTGACAAGTAGTGTGGAGTGTGAATTAACTGTATTAGACCAAGTATTGACCAGTATTAGACTATTAGTAATATTTCTTTGGCATCTGTTAATTTGTTACTTCAGTTCAGTTCTCAGTTCTTTTCTATATCTCATTTACATTTGGTGAAATTCAACAGGTTAGTACTAGCATTGAGTTCATCTTCATTACAAACTAGCTATAGCGAGTCAAGGCCTATAATAATGATAATATTGTTCGTTTACTATTTTGCGTCAGTGCGCTATTCAATTGATTAGCGCACTACATAACCTACACGTACATACACTATTAATTGAATAAATACTGAAGATCAATAATGCGGATCGGAGTATCCGCAAAGCAGTAATGGGATCTTGAATTGGCCAGCAAACACGCTTGAAGTTTGTGTGCTAGTGTATTTTAGTTTAATCAATGTTCTTTTGAGAACAGTTGAAGGGTATTGTGAGGAAATCAGTGTTAAAGGTTACAGTAGTGTGGTGAAGTGTTAGTGAAGAAATTCGGAAAGTTTTAGTTGTGTTTATAAGTAGTTGAAAGTTTGGCAGTGTTGTTGCTCTGTGTTAGCCTATTGTTTTTGAGGTTAAGAGCGTCTGGTTTTGTTTAGTTCTGTGTAAGCTCAGGTAGTGAAGGGCCTAGTTACTTGTTTGTAGGGTCATTATTGTCGAGGTAGTTCTAGAGGGTAACATTCTTTGTAATATCAGTCCAGCTCGTGTGAAAATGCAGGGTAGTGTAGGTGTAGAGGATTCTAGTAGTTGTAATAGGTGTAGGAAGGTTGTGAGCAGTAGGCAGAAGGCTTTGAAGTGTGGTGTGTGTGAGTCGTGGGAGCATGGTGCATGCAGTGTGCCGCGTGTCTCGGGGGAGGAATATAAGATTCTGGGGAAATGCAGTTCAGTTGTGTGGTTGTGTGGTAGCTGTGTGGGGGATTGGAAAGATAAGGTAGTAGAAAAGGAGGCAGGGAAGTGGGGAGAGTTAGAAGAGCAGTTAAGGAGTACTATTGCTAGGTTAAAGCGGAAGTTGAGGAAGGCTAAGGAGGGAAAGGATCTCGAGGGAGATAGAGTGGGTAAGGTTAGGGGATGGTATGTAGATGAAGTGAGCATGGGGAACGGGCCTAGGAGTAGTGCTGAGTATAAGGGTAATGAGACACCTGTGGTAAAAGTAATCAGTGATAGGCAGGATGAAGCTAGGGCTAAGGTTGGGAAGGCAATGGGAAAAACCAAGGCTAAGGAAGTACTTAGGACAGAGGAAGATAGTGGTAGACTGGGACAAAGTAGGGCTGCAGAGGAGGTTGAGGTTGAGGCAGACAGGGAGGGCTTGAGAGGGGTGATGCTGCTAGGAGACTCACTCGTTCGGGGAGTAGGAGCGCAGGCCGGGGGAAAGCTGGACGTCACAGTTTTACCGGGAATAGGGGTAGTTAGGATGAAGAAAGTGTTGGAACAGGTTAGTGAGAAGGATGCTGCAGGGAAGGCGGTGATAGTTCATGTAGGGACAAATGACGTGAGTGGTAGGGATGGGTGGGGAAAGGTCAAGTTAGTACAGGAGATGGAGGGGCTAGTGAAAGTAGCTCGTGGGAGGTTTGGGGAAGGTAGGGTGGTGGTTAGTGGGATTTTATATCGTAGGGATATGCAGAGGGGGGTCATCAATGGTATGAATGACTTTCTTAGTCGTATGTGCGAAAGAATGGATGTGTGTTTTGTGGACTCCAATTGTTGGCTAAGAGGAGAAGGATTAGGTGGGGATGGACTTCATTTGTCAAAGGAAGGGCAGCGTATGTTTGGTGGGCTGTTAGGGAGGGTAGGTGATAGGCTGGGAACACAGGTTTGACTTGAGGGGGGTGCGATGAATGAAGAAAAGGGGGGGAGAGTGGGTGGGGGGGGAAATAGGTCGAGGGAAAGTAAATGCCAGGAGATTAACCTAATGGTAGTAAATTGTAGGAGTCTAGCAAATAAGGTGGATGAATTTAGAACGCTATTAGAATTGTACCAGCCAGAAGTGGTGGTGGCAGTAGAGACATGGTTGGGAGGGGGTTTTACAGAAAGTGAATTAACTATAGATCGTTACACATTGCATAGAAGAGATAGGGATAGGCATGGAGGGGGGGTAATGGTAGCAGTTAAAAGAGGTATTCAGGGGACAGTGCTCTGGAAGGAAGAGGAAGCAGAGATGATGGGAATGAAGATAACAGTAGGCAAACAGTCTCTTGAGGTAATCGCAGCATATAGGCCTCCGGGGGGGGATTTAGGACTGCTTCATTGCTTAGAGGATAGGCTTAGTGCTAGGGATAATGTAGAGAGTTTAATTATAGCGGGAGATTTGAACATGCCTAACGTAAGATGGGAGGTAGGAGGTAGAGAACAAGGGAGGGGAGTAATGCAAAACATCGTTACGGGCATATTAAACGAAGGTTTTCATCAGGTTGTGGAGGAGGGAACCAGGAGTAGAAGGTTAGGGGGTACAAATATTCTAGACGTAGTGTTAGTCAGGCCGAGTGAGTTGTGGGCAAAAACAGTGATTGTTGATGGCATTAGCGATCATCGGGTACCTATAGTCAGCTTAGCTTTAGCTCCAGTTCAAACCGATAACGTTGGGAAGAAAGTTTGGGGGTACAAAAGGGTGCAGGCAAGAGAGGTTCAAAAAGCTTTTGAGGATAGGTTTGAGAAGTGGTGTGAGATAGACAAGCGTGATGTTGAAGGTCTGTGGTTCAATTTTCGGAAAGTATATGAGGAGGTTAGAGATATGTTGGTTCCCTATAAGGTGTTGCAGGCAAATGCAGATCCTGCCTACTATAATAGTACAGTTAGGAGGCTTAAGAGAAAGGGTAGAAAGATGAGTAGGAAATTGAGGGAGTCAGGGGAGGGAAAGGAAGCGATCAGGGACCTGAGGCGGGACTTAAACAAGGCTAAGAGGGAGGCGAAAGAAAACTTCATGGGTGGTATGTTTAATGAACGTGATGTACAGGGTAGCTGGAATAGAATGTACAGGTTTGTTTCTAGTCAGAAGGGTAGTAGTAAGGAGTTGCCCACCTTAGTTGATCAGGGAGGGAATGAGTGGAAAACGGATAAGGAGAAGGCAGCAGCATTAAATAGATTCTACGGGGAAGTGTTCAATGTGACTGGATTTATAGGGGAGGGAGAAACAACACTGGAGGGGGAGGGGGAAGAAGTCCTGCTTACAGAGGGGGAAGTGTGGAATGTATTGAGGAAACTAAAAAGTGGGAAGTCACCAGGCATAGATGGGGTGCAAAGCGATCTCCTGAAATTAGCGGGTAGGGGGGTTGTAGGTTATTTGCTAAGGTTGTTCCAAGCCTCACTCACAGCAGGTAGAGTACCGCAAGATTGGAAAAAAGCGGAGGTGGTTCCAATTTCAAAGGGAGGGCAAAGGGGCAGGGTAGACAACTACAGGGGAATCAGTTTAACGTCACATGTATGTAAGATGATGGAAAGGGTAGTTATAAAGAGAATAATGGAGAAAGTAGATGAACATAGGGGTATTTCGGAAGTGCAGCATGGGTTTAGGAAGGGGTATTCATGTGAGACACAGTTGTTAGGTTTTGCGGAAGAGCTGGCAGGGGTAGTAGACAAGGGGGGCTGTATTGATGCAGTGTTTTTAGATTTTGAAAAGGCTTTCGACAAGGTAGATCACTCTATACTATTAGGAAAGTTAAAACTGTCCATTGGGAATGCTGGGTTAGTTAATTGGATTGGAAACTTTCTTCAGGATAGAGTTCAAACGGTTCGAGTAGGTTCGGAGGTTTCAAGTGAGGTTAAGGTTACGTCAGGAGTTCCACAGGGTAGTGTGCTAGGTCCGTTATTATTTGATTTATATATAGATGATCTGACTAGGGTTGTTAATTCGAGAATAAGGTTATTTGCAGATGATTGTGTGGTTTATAGGGAAATCAATACAGAGGAGGATGTAGTAGCTATTCAGGCAGATTTGACGGCACTTAATTGTTGGGTTCAGTTGAACAAGATGGGGTTAAATGAAGGGAAGTGTAAGTTAGTCACCTTTGGTAGGAGGAGAGTGAGGGCTGATGTAGTGTATGATGTAGGAGGGAAGTCACTTGAGTCAGTGGAAAATTACAAGTACTTGGGGGTGGTATTTGATAGACGTCTAGGGTGGGGGAGTCAGATTGAGAGAATAGTAAAAAAGAGTATAAATGCACTAAACTTTGTAATGAGGCAGCTTAGGGGGACAAGTATGAAGATAAAGGAAAAGGCTTATTTCTCGTTAGTGCGTCCCATGGTGGAATATGCTAGTTCAGTTTGGGATCCTTATAGATTAGGTGAGATAAGGGATGTGGAAAGGGTGCAAAGGATTGCAGTTAGAAGGGTTACAGGTAGGGTTAGGAGGTGGAAATGGGGGGAGAATGAAAGGGGGGAGAGGGTGAGAATATTGGAGAGTCCATCTGAGATGATCCGAGACTTGGGATGGCGGGAATTGGAAATACGGAGAAAGGAGGATCGGATCTGTAATTTCTTCAGGGTAATGGAAGGAGAAGGGGGCTGGGGAGAGTTGAATAGGTTGATTGTAAGGAATGAGTCAGGGTATGGGGGTAGGCGAAGTCATGATAGAGCAGTAGTTATAAAGGGGGCTAGATTAGATGTCGGTAAGTTCTCTTTCTTGAATAGGACAGGTAGGGATTGGAATGGGCTTAGTAGAAGTATACTTGAGGAGGATGAAATAGGGTTGAAGCTATTCCGTCAGAAGGTTAGGGAGGCGATAGGATAGGATTGATAGGGAACTTGCCACCGCGCATTTATGTGCAACTGCAAGAGTTAATAATAATAATAAAAAAAAATAATAATAATAATCATGATGTAAGATTGAATAATTTTATAAATAGTTTTTAAACTAAGGATTCGATAACATGACAAGAAACTAACTACCGGTACCAATGCCGGTACCTAACATTATATATTTTGCAACTCCGTTTTTGAATTCTTTCTGTCAATAATTGTTTTATAAAATCCAGCTCACCTATGCCTCTATATATAACAATGACTTGGCATTTATCTGTTTGGAGTAGCTAAAAGGCATCTGTGGTTATTTAATGAATGAATGTGTTGTCTTTATCTTTTGGTAATAGTGATACAGTTCAAAAAGTCAAGGTCCGGTCTGTTGACCGCTCTTGTGGTTGATCTTCGTAAGACCATGCAGCGAAGTCACTATTATAAATCCTTGGCAAGGTGAACAGCTGTCAAGGCTGTGAGGACTTGTTCATTGTGTTTGTCGATCAACGACTATAATTATAAAGAGCTTTCAAAGTCAATGAGATATTATGTTGTGATAGTTTTTTCATTTTTTATTCTAATGATAAAATAGCTACAGCTTTGGACTCACATAAATGTCTGATAGCAGCTTTTTTTCCAATTTGTTTATTTATTCATATTAGATTTAGCAACACCCTGTATTGCAATGAGTGATGATAGTGGGAAGGAGTCTGTCGTGGCCTGTTGTTAAGTAAGCACGAAAAACCCGTTACATCTCCTGAATGACCGTTCAGTGTTTAAGCCACTCGAGCACTCGTCTCAGTTTTTTCAAATTGAGAATAATAAATTAAAGCTGGCCTTCCATGAACGCGATTTGCGTTTCGCTTTTGCAAGGCAGTGGAATTGAGGCGAGCTCAACAATCAGAAATCGCGTAACTCTCGTCACTGATTGGTCGTTTTATCATCATGGCGGCTTACAAAACCGCTTAGTGAATCCGCAAAGCGAATACCGCGTTTATGGAAGGCCAGCTTAATGATTGATGAATGAATGATTGATAAATATTACAATCATGAATGAAATACGCATGTGAATATGTATGTGAAGATGATGCTACAAAAACAAATTAGGTGTAGTTGCATTGTTCAGCCATTGAGTTTATAGCCAATGGTTTAGCTTTTAACCATCACCTAACAACTCTGCGTGGCTTGCTATGTATTTACCGTTATTACTACTTTATTAATTCAGAAACTTTGATGCAAAGTCATTGTTCTTCAATTGAGACTAAGGACGACAATGTAGGATTGTTCACGGGGTACCACAAGGGCGATCTGACCATCCCGTTTTTCTAGGCCTTACTTCAAAGCTATTCTTCTCTCTGAATCAACAAACGTTGTGATTGAATCTGAAGTCGAGTCGGGCGTTGGGTCATGTCCGCTGAAGAGGCCTTAGTCATCTGCTTAGGCATCTGCTAGGTGTGTGAGCTTTCATCATGGCCATACTTCTTGAAATATCAAACCGGTTCTTGCTTTGTTATGTTACTAATGAAAAAGTCTAGGTTTACGCCAGTATAGAATTTGGATGAAATGAACATACTGAACCGCGTGGATTGTAAACGATTACTGTCGTTTGTCTGCGTGCTTTTGCATCAGAAGTCCAGGGCTGTTATTCTGTAACTGAATGAAATGAAAGCGGTCGATCTTCCTATTGTTCTGACGATTCCGTATACTTCAACATAGTGTATCATATGGGTTGACACTTCTGTCGTGTGTTCATTTCGTTTCCAGTTATGGAATAAATGTCCCTCGAATGCAAGCATTCATGCATAGTCCTTTCTTTTATACATACTGAATTTAATGATGGTCAAGATCTATCAGCATCAGACGAATGATTAATGAGATGAGATGAAGGTTTGTTACGTGATGGGAAGGATATTGGGAAGAAAGCGGCAGTGGCTTCTATTGTAGGAACCATACTGGCATTAGCCTAGACTAAGATGGAGGAAGGCGGGGTTTGAACCGAAGTTCGATATGCCCCTTACCTCCCTGATTACAAGAAACGTGCGCATTCTTTTTCTGTTTTTTTTATCAAAGGTACGTAGTGGCAAATATACTTCATTTGTAAAGATGAAAACGACATCTAAAATGCATGCTTGTTGCCTATAACCAGGCCTATTCTTCATGTAAATAAATTGTTAGTAATTTGTAAATAGGATAACGTAATATTTATTTAATCCGTGTTTTGTACTCTTTTTAGGTGAAATAAATTTGATACTTCATTAAAATAGCATGTACATAATATATATATATATATGAATATATGTAGGCCTATACTATATAGATACCGGTAATAAACAACCTTAGATACAACACGTAAATGAGGCCCGCCTCATCTATAACTTGGATGATTACCAGGCATTTTACAGAATTTAAAATATCATTTATATTTTGCTTTTGTCAATCTTGTCAGCCGTCTCTCCTTCTTTGGGTGGTAAATCATCGATGTGGAAAACAGTATACGGTCTCTTCAGAAGCGGGTGAGTTCCTTTTTGAGAGCCAATGATCGTTCCCGACGCCTTGTACTCGAGATACTTTTGGACAAAGTAGCGATTAGTTTCATGTACGTGCGGATGTTGCATGTATTCTTCGACCTGTTGTGTTGCAAAAATAAAATATCAATTGCACATACACATATCAAAGAAGGTTCACTTGAGCAATAAATTATTGAAGTTGCTACAAATTATCAGTGGCAGCTTGTGTCATTGAGTAACATTATATACTCAATGCTTGTGTGTAAGTACTGCAGAATATCAGCACTCCCTATGATTTTCCCAATTTATGCTTTTTTAAAATCAATTTATCTCGAATAAATTATTTCTTTCATGTCGTATAATTTTTTTTCTGGCAATTATTGTCAAGAAAAATACAGCTTCAAGAAAGTATTAATGAAAGTAACGTTATTATTAATTGTTGGATGTCCACGGCTTCGAATGCGTTATAAAATCTACATGCAGCTGAAAGTCTGTAAGATGAAACCGTTTATACGTGTTCCGGAGCTGTGTGGTATGGTTGCACATATCTGACTGAAGGATACAGGTCGAGGGCACGCGGTGAGGGGGGGAATGCGTGACGTTGGCTGTCCAAAAGTTTCGCACGCTACCTTGAACTTGTCCAAACACTGCGAGACACCGTGCACAATCTCGTGGCATTCTCCTACTACTAACGGCTGGGTGTTTCGGGCCGATTGACAAGCTTATTAATAATTAGGATAGTTCTGTACTGAGCTTTCGGCGGATGGCATTACGTAATGTCACGCTGAGAAATCATGGCAGTTATATAGACCCACTAATCATGTCAATTAATTGAATTATATAACTTTTAATTTGATTAAAATTCAACTTTTAAATTATAGGCCTACCGGTACTTTCCAAATGAATACATCGAAATATTTGCGTCAAGGCAACATCAAATTCAAGATGGGGCCTATATTTTTTCAATAAATCCAAGCAGACAAGGTCAACAGATTTTAGTTCAAGAAAATTAATGTTGAGATCTGAATGTGGATGTTGAATTGCCTCTAATTTATGAGAGTTAGATATTTTGCCCTGTAAGGCTACATGCAAGGGTATAGACACTCATTGTTCTATGGCTTTATACTTTTGTATAATTTGTGCTTATACTGCACTACTCTCTATTGCTCAAGTCACCAGCTGCCACTGTAAATTACCTTCATCCATTCTGCAGCTACTATCTCTCTCTCACACTTCTTTATTTCGCTAGTTATCGGTGCTAGACCAACAATGAAGTAAATGTCAGAGCAGCCAAAGTTAACGCCGTGCGTGTGACGGAATGATACAAGAAATTGAAATTGAGTTTCTATGCTTGTCTCTTCCAGTACTTCACGTATTGCGGCATCTTCCAAATCTTCACCTGAAACAAAAATTCAATTTTATAGAATGGTTCACGAATCAGCATTAAATAAAACCAATTGCTTTACTCACATTTTTTATACATAAAAAAAAGCCAATTGAAATTATTAGCTCATAGTTGGTAATGAGTTTTATATTGAATAGGCCTATACCGTTATATAGAGGATTAGATCAACCGTCAACCCTGTTTATCAGTACTAACGGTCGAACGTGTCCATTCCCCAACAATCGCGTCGATTATCTTTCGTGTTGAAAAAGATGTTGCCACTTGGTGAAGGGTGTTTACAACCATTTATAGGTACGGTACTGTAGTTTATTTAGCATGACAACTATTGAGCAGGGGGCAGAAGAGGATTTCTTCACACCTCATGTATGCTTTTTTGAGTTGAATAAGGTCTGAGCGGGGAGGTGAAAACGTAAGAAGGAGGTTAGGCTTATTTACACATTGCAGGTACCCAGTGTTGGGTAATGAACTTTTAAAATGAACGTGTTCGCGCGAACGCGTTCGTATTTTCTGAACTTTTCAATGAACGCGCTACATTTACAGTCGATGATCTTGAACTTTCCTCACGTTCGATTTTTCGGTGAACTTTAACGAATTAAAATGTTCATTTAAAAGTTTATAACTTTAGATCACTCATAATCCTATTCGACACGATCGCACTATCCGTACTTTCCCGTCCGAATTCCGAATGAGATTGACTAGTCTATCTAACTATCGACCAATTGTCCTACTTTCCATTTTTTTTAAAATCTTTGAAAATGCTTTCCATTGAAGATTAATATATTTTCTGAATGAACACTCTTTGATTAATGGAAACCAGCATAGATTTACGAATGGAAGATCAACAACCACTGCCATCTCGTCCTTCATAAGTGACGTAATCCATGCTCTTGAGCTGAAAGAGGATGTGATTGGGGTGTTCTAGGACTTCTCCAAAGCATTCGATGCAGTTGACCACTCAATACTATTGAGTAAGTTAGCATCATTTGGAATATCTGGAGTAGCAAACAACTGGATTCAAACATACTTGCAGGATCGTAAACAGATCGTTTTCCTGACAGATAATGCTGGCCAGGTTTATAAATCTGAAGAATCAATTATTAGCATCGGGGTATCGCAAGGATCAACACTGTCGCCATTACTGTTTATCCTCTTTACGAATGACGTGCCTAAATTGAGTACGATTGGGAAACTCACCCTCTTCGCCGATGACACGAGTCAACTGATCAGCTCAAATAACGGTAACGCACCTAAGATAGCTTCTGAGGCAGTCGAACTACCTCCGAACTACAGGACTGGTGTGTCAAAAATAAACTTTTTTTGAACAAGGACAAAACAATTTTGATGCAGTTCAGAAGAAAGCAGAAAAAGTTAGAGTATTCACGGTTAGTGAGGATGGATGGCAAGAGTTTGAAAGTGAAGATGGAGACAAAGTTTTTCGGAATAATTGTGGATGAAGTATTGAGCTGGGTTAGTCACGTTAAATCTGTGTGTTCCCAGGTGGCATCATGCTGTTATTTTCATAAACTGATTACTGTATCTAGTCTAGACACAGTAAGAATGCTATATTACGCCCAAATTGAGTCCAGACTACGTTATGGAATAGTATTGTGGGGTAACTCATCCCAAGTGACAAGGCTCTTCAAGCTACAAAAACGTACTCTGCGCATTATGGCACGCGCAAGCAGAGACCCGTGTGCTGTTTTTTGGGTCAAAGACTCTTGTAGGTCATTATTCAGAAATTTTAAAATACTGACAGTCACATGCATGGATACATGACATCCCAAGTGCTACAGTGAAACCTCTATCCATCGTTTTTCAAGGGACCAGGAAAATAAAACCATCCATCCAGGAAAACTATCAATCCAGGAAAATTTAACATTGATTATATGGGAGTGGGGCTAGAAAGAATGAATGATACATCCAGGAAAACGATAGATCCGGGAACGGTGCATAGAGGTTTCACTGTATAATGTTTGTGGTTGATAACGATCGTCTCGGTGTGACTCACGATGAGGTTCACCAGTATAACACAAGAAATAAAACAGAGTATGTCCTGGAGTCTCACAGGTTGGAACTATTCGTGAGAGGACCATTTTTTGCAGGATGCAAGTTTTTCAATACTCTGCCAAATTTGCTCAAAGTTGCCAGTGAACAGTCATCGAGAAATGTGTTCAAAAAAGATCTGTGTAAATTTCTCACCGAAAAATGCTTGTACAGAGTCGATGAATTCTGTTGAATACTCCATACTTATCTTTGCTTTGGTTATCTTTGTTATCCATTTTTATTTGTTTTCAATGTGTACAGTGTAAGTTATTTGCTATTTATTGTTGTAATTACCTACTATATTACTAAAAATTTTGTTTTATATCATCCATGTGATCCACCAAAAAGACAATAAACCATATTATCATTATTATTATTATTTTACGGTCTATGCCGAATGAATAATATTCCCTGTTCAGGATTCCACCATGTGAGCGCCAGGCGAGCCGGTAGCCACATGTGGTCAAGGTTGACAGGTTGTGACTTGTATTTGTTATCAATCACTATTAAACTTGAGACATTCATTGTAAAAAATGTGTGTGTACAGTACATATATTATTTTTTAACCCTTTTTTCCCATATAATTTTCAAGGTGAATTTTCGAACGAACTTGAGTTTTCTTTTTAATTTGAACTTAAACTTTCACAGCAAAGCCACGAAAACAAACTTTGAACTTTTTAAAAGATCAATTTATTTGACATGAACTGAACTTTTTAAAAGTTTCTTTTATAAATGAACTTCCCCAACACTGCAGGCACCCAAGTACCGGTAATGCATTATTTGTATCTGAAAGCATCATTAGTTTGGTCAAATACATTTGTCTGATTAATGATTATAGGCCTACAATCATTGCTGACAGAAATATGGACACTGGTCCTATAAACCTGAGTAATTACTAAATATTTGTAAACGTGGTTCAAACAAATTTAGCATCGCAATGTGCCACACCTCCTTAGCATTCTAGTCACGATCAATCTTGATCGTGAAAATGATCAAATCGATCAATGATTGATCGATCAAATGATTTGATGATTTGATGATCATGATTCGATGATTAATCCAATTGATCGATCAATGAAAAATGGAATACTACAAGTAGTATAATATTGTATGAGCATAAGCAGAGACTCTATTTTAATGTACTCTGAAAAATGAATTTTCTTCGCACTACATGGGTCGAACGAAAATAGAAATTTTGATGAAACTTGGCATGCACGTATTTGTCATTAGGCCTATCTAACTTGATTTTGATGCTGTAGACATATAGTTTTGGGGTGCAACCAGTTGAATCATTCTTCAGAAGAACCATTTCCAAATGTTGATAAACCTAATGAGATTAGTTCTAACCCAGAGGGAAGAATTGAAAAATATTCATTTTCTTTTAGTAAGTTCATATTTTTGCTGAATTTAAGCACTAGAATGATGCACATTATTCCAAAGTGTATATAAATCAAATCAGCCATTGCAAAGAAAAAAATTATAGGGTAGTACAAGTTTTTAAAATCATTTTGAGTAATCAATAGATCAACAGGTAAAACCAATTAGAGTGCATAGTGATTAGAATAATCAACAATTACAACAATTAGAGCTGCATAATGAAGGCAGTGATATAATAGTTCCAAAATCAAGATGTGTACCTAATCAAGGTAGATGTGATTGCTTTCGAATACATTTTAAATAAATATCTTGATTATCTTACAATGCATATGCTACGTTTTCCTACTCTACCCAAACAGTTTTTTTGGTTGTTTACCTGCCTCAACATAGCCACCTGGTAGTTTCCAGTGTGGGTAACCTTTGGGAAAGTACTTTTCTCGTACAACTAGAATCTCTCCCTTGTCGTTGACTACCACAGCACCAACACCAATCATTGTATGAGCAAACCGTGGAGCATTTGATTCTTCATTGGTTGGTAGCCATCGATACATCATCAGATATTCGGACTGTGCATGGTGGAATACAAAGCCATTTTTAGCCAGAATTGGGACCCAGTCTGCATGTTCAACTGCTATTTTAAACCAGACACCACGAATCCCTTTGTCTGTCCAAATCTTCAGCGATTCTATGAGGAATAAAAGAAAAAGAGAATTAGGCATCCGTCTAGTTGTCAAGTGATGATATAAATGGTATTATACCAAGTAGTAGGCTAGTAGGTCTGGCCCCACCAAAATAATAGAGATGGCATATTTTAAATAGTCAAATAAATCGGGTATTGGCAATACAAAATCACAGCAAATGGGAAAATTGTACACCATTCTGTTTATTTATGTTTCTAAATTTTACATTCATAATAACATAGGCCCAATATTTTTGTGTGACTGTCTAAATTTGTAGGTGTGAATGGATGGCTTATGCCAGCCTCAAAGCAAGCAGTGTGTCTGCTATCGTTGTTGTTGCGTCTTGAGACTGCAATTGCAATTCGATAGGCTACATAGGTCCTACTCCCCTTAATTCCAAGTTTGTACCTTGCAGTTTTTCAAGAAACAACACTGTTTCACATTTCTCTTCTGTCGAGTCTATGGTAACACCTTTATATCGGTCTGGTAGACCTCTGAATATTTTGTTGTCGAGCTCTGACATTGCAGTTTTGGTACGCTGTGATATGCTATTTTTTGGCAGAGTATCACCACTTTTGTTGTTTTTACAGAATTGTTCATAGGCTTTACATGACCTCTGACTAGTGATATACCATATTCCCCTCTCGAAAGTTTTGTAGAATAATTGCCTGTTTAATAATTTATGAAAAATGTAACACATTTACAAGAACCTCACACCATAGCCCACAGATAATTTTCACGTGATGGTTATACAATATTTAGCTGTGAAGTAGGCCATGTGATCTTCAAGAATGCAAACTGCAAGAGATGACTCTTCTTAGGTCTTTTGAGATAGATAACCTTGGCGTGATAAAATCATAATCTAAATAGGCCTAATGACAATTTAAAAAACCGGGAGAACGGCCATATTGTAAGTGGGCGTAACATCAGCAGCTCTAGCAGCTGTGAAGTACTGAATATCCAAAAGAAATGCAGCAGATATTATGTGAGCATTGAACTAAGCAGGTCTATTGCATAGATCGACGTACTTCAAGCATAATAATTATCTCCGATCATCTACAAGTTACTTGATAAATAATAACCGGTTGTTGTATGTTGTAACAATGTCTTGCCTTATGTAGGCCTGCATGGTCATTTTCTTCTGCCTAGCATCACAAATTATTGTATATTAATAAACAGTTGTCACAGAAATGTAGATAGTTACTACGATACGTAAATTTACGTAGTTTTCTTAGTTGATGTTTAAATTACAAGAATTGCTAAATTCAAGGCTGAACTACGAAATTAAGTTCACCAGCCATATTCATTTTAAATTTGAATATTTTTTTTCAATAACATCGAAACTTGATACAAAATCACTGTTTCCCAATTCAGGCTATGGATGAAAGGTAGGATCTTTTGAACGGGGCAACACAGGGTCGATCTAACCACCCCATTTTAATTATTAAAAAAAAATTCCAAACGTACAATCTGAACTTTAATGGGCTCTCTATCTGTAACCATAATTTTCCGCCGCAGATAAAAGTCTTTCAGTTTTTAAAAGTCCAGAACAAAAACTCTACAAGTAAAAACCGTTTTTGTGATAGGGCCTATATCCGGCTATTGCCAGCACTGGTATTAGGAGTGAACAAAACTCGAATGTTGATATCTTCCAATTTGAGAGGTCTCTTAATTGGGCGATAATTAGGCCTTATCATTTAGAGCTTATAATTCAACAAACGAAAAAAAATAGTGGTATGCTTAAATTGGTATAATAAGACCTATCACTATATTAATTAAAGGTCGTGGCCAATTAGTACTTCATCCAAGTATTTGCTTCGAGAACTGTGGGAAACCACGAAAACCCAAGTCGGGATGTATTAAAAAAGATGTTTATTTGAAATGTTGTATATGAATTTACATTTTGCTACATCTTCTGCAATCTATCGAAATTTCCAACACCTTTGTATAATATTGATTTCAAGTTAACCTATTACAAGCATAGAATGATGTTATAGCCATTTGAATACTGTATATCTTGAGACATTTTCAAGTTTCATGATTATGAATTATATTCGCTGGACACTAAAAACAGCGTTTGTAACCATTAAGCAATAGAAAAATTTGACTTATTGAGTCAAGTTAATCATATATTTTAGACGAGCTTTAGCGAGGATTCAATTTGACATACTGAAAAAAATTGGTGTTCGTTTTTATGTTTTTTTTTTTTTTATGTTTTTTTGTCGGTTCTCCACAGGTCAAACGGCTACAGCTATCAACTTCAAACTTTTTTTCGTCATGGTTCCTCATCTAACTTAGATCTGTATAGTTTTGTGGCATTATCGGGTGGTAACTTTTTTTTTTATGAATTTTAGAAATTTCAAAAATCCCCATTAGAATAACCCGGAGGAAAATACTTGGAAAATCAAAATTTTTCAAGACCTCTCAAATTTTCGCCGAATATAAAGGAAACTATTAAGCACATTTTGAGAGATTTTTTGCATCAATCGGATGAGAAATAACGAAGAAAACGCATTTATAATGCATTTTCCCATCAATTTAGGCTATTACGGGAACCAATTAAATCTATAGCAACAAGTGTCAGCAATTAATTCAAAACGATTGAAATGAATGAAGAGGAAGGCCGTGACATAACTGATTCTCGTAAGGTTTTTGAACGTTTGGAGTGATCCAAGGTCTGTAGATGTAGATTGGGTTGACAAATTATTTTTCATTCTAGATTTCTATACCCCTAAGCTCGTCTAACAACGCGCATCCCGCGTTTTCCTAGTTGTAGGAATGAAAAGATTGTGTATAATTTCAAGTTAATTTGGTTTCACTGAATTAGGATGCTTGTCAATTTGTTTTGGATGACGATATCAAAAACATTATTGGCTAGTGGGGCTAAATTTCTGGATATATATATCAATTCAAATTTGGGATATTTCATCATTTTAATACACTTCTGCGTTGATGTATGAGCTAGAACATATCAACATATCTTTCGTTGGTTATATATATATATCCACCTTGAGATCCAAACAATTACGTCACTGCCCGCCTGTTTTCTTCCTAACATTCAAATTAATTTCTTTAATAATAAAGAAGGTTTTGTTTTAATCGTTCTTGATTAATTGGTGACACTTGTTACTTGGAATTAATCGATATCTTGATAGCTTTGAGCGATGTAAAAACATTAGGGACCTACATTATATATTTTGTTACATCAAAACAGCTGATCCGATTTGAGTAAAAGTTTGGAATAATGTGTATGATTATTATATTATGGAGATTCCGTAAGAATTTGAATTCTTTCGTATAGGAAATATTTTTCACGAATTTTCTCCTCTGTGTTTTTTTTTTTTTTAAACCTTTAAATGAGTTTTTTCAGAAATGATGCAATCGATTGCGCCTCAAAACTAAACAGCGAATTAGATGAGGACTTGTGTATGCCAAGTTTCAATTGCATTGGAATCTTCGTTTGACCTGTGGAGCGCGAACAAAAAAATAAACAAAAAATGTACTTTTTTCGAGTATGGTGAAATTGAGTCTTCGCTCATCCCACATCCTTCAAATTGCTTGATTTTTTTCTCATTTCAACAGACTATTACAATATGCCATTCATTCAGTTGTATTTTGATTTTGTAGGTTTTTTTGTATTCTATTTGGTTCTATATTATGAATAGAATTATGCAAAAAGTAACTATAGGTATCTGCATCCTCATTTTTAATTTACACTCATTTTGAATAGGAGAATAATGAATTACAGTTCACCAAAATGGAGCCAGAATGACTTTATATTTCTTCCAAGAGCTATAACTTCAGGTAAAAAATGTGACTGTTACTGATGCAATTTCTATTCAAGAAAATGATACTTTTGTATTTTCATAATGAAGAAATATTTTTAAAATTACTTTTTCACTTTGCTCTGCTAATTTTGCAATAGTGTGTTTGGGGGAGGGGGGGGGGGGGTAGAGCGCTTTTTCAATGTTTTAGAGTGGCTCTGCATTATTCCATTATAAATTATTAGATTTACAAAGTGTACACTGAAGATCAACCGTAGGTTATATATTAAGGTCTTTGCTGAAGATAGTGTTTCTGTTTCTGAAAAAGCAGTTGACTTTATACGCATTTTCAGCACTAGAATCCTAGCTAGCTGTTTATTTGTCTTGAGAATTGAGAGTAATTGTTTCTTATTTGTAGTAATTTGAACAAAGACCTAATTATCATTCGATTACTATTTCTATGGCCACGCTCTTGAAATCAATCCAAACAAATAAGTAATGTCATTCTAAATTCAAATTCTGCCTCCAATAGTTCACATTGTTGATGTCAGAATCATCAAGTGAGCAACATATTTACAAGAAGGCTGTGGTTTAGCATGGTTTCAAACTGCCCCCAGGATGACTGTCTACTGCTTCCAGTTTTCATCAGAAATCAATAAGGATTAGGGTTAAAAATCAAACTTTTGAAAGTGAACAATGTGGTTCTATAAAGGGAAAATATTATCAATTCGCCAGTTGCAATGTATAACTGCACACAAGTATAACAGTGTCAATAGTAGTATTCTGGACCCATATTTACAACCATGGTGGAACTTCTTGGTGCAAGAACTACCCCTTTGGCTTGCTCCAAATTTGATCACAATTGTAGGGTTAGTGTTGAACATCGTGACAACACTGTTACTTGTGTGGTATAGTCCAGATGCTAAACAAGAAGCACCAAGATGGACGTATGCTGTTTGTGCATTGGGGTTATTTCTTTACCAAACATTAGATGCAATAGACGGAAAACAAGCACGCCGAACGTGCACATCATCTCCTCTGGGCGAATTATTTGATCACGGTTGTGACTCGATTTCCGCTGTGTTTGTTGGTGCTTCGGCTTGTATAGCTGTCCAACTGGGACACTATCCATCATGGATGTTTTTAGTATGTTTCTTCGGCGTTGCGGTTTTCTATTGTGCCCATTGGAAAACTTACATAACTGGAACGATGCAGTTTGGGAAACTTGATGTGACAGAAGGACAGTTATCCATTATAGCAATTCACATGATAAGCGCTGTTTTTGGGCCAAATATATGGATGACTGAAGTACCAATACTTTGGGACGGATGTCGAGTAAACCACGTTCTATGTTGTGTATTTTTTCTCTGTTACACATTGTTTGTGTTCCAGTTGATTATGACACTACTCGAAGCAAGGAACCAATCTTCGCTTCCTTATGAAGAAAATGTAACTGGGCAAACTTTCCATGCAAGTATTTTTTCTCCAGGTATCCCTCTTTGTTCCGTCCTCATACCGGCATACATTATTTACCGCATGAGCGTTACTAATGTCTACGAAAATCATCCCGCAGTTTATATTATCGCATTTGGAATGGTTGGCGCTAAGGTTACTAACCGGTTAATCATTGCTCACATGACGAAACATACAATGAAATATGCAGATAGCACTTTCTGCGGACCTGCTATGCTCGTTATTAACCAGTATTTTGACTCGTTCCTACCTGATTATCTAATGTTATGGTTATGCTTGATTTGGGCGACGTGTGATCTTGTGTGCTATTCTTTACAAGTCTGTGAAGAGATATGCAATCATCTCTCAATAGAACTATTTCGTATCCCAGTCACTTGCAGTCCTCATAGACCATACTACGACCAGACATTGATGGTTCCTCTGAAGTATCATCAGATTGGAGAGCAACCAGAACCCAAGTCCGATGTTCAGACAGATTCAAAGTCTAGTATCCATCCAGATTAGGAGAAAATCCTTACGTTACATTATTGCCCTCTCAAGTAATAGCTTAATTTACTTTCAATTTAGGTAAACAATGTTACCATGTTTTTAATTTGTGAAGTACAATTAATTGGTGTAATAATCAATAATACAATTGTGAATTTTATTGTTCTTATATTATTGTGCTGTTTTAATTTATTTTGGTAAAGTTGCAATATAGCTTGCCAAGGTATATTCTTATATGGTATTGATTTTATTAGTTGATTTGAATTGAGTGTTTAAATTGTAATCTATTTACCCTGTATGACATTTTTTAGCCTTATTTCTATCAATTTATTCTTCAAAGAGGCAAGTTGTTCTCCTTTCTCAAGTTCTGAATAGTAGGCCTGACAAATACTCATTTCTAGCATCTCCAATGAAGTGATATTCAGGAATCATAAAATATAACTTTGTAATATAAAAATGGTACAATCACATTAAGTTAGGTTTTTTGGTTGGTGTATTCTTAATGATAATACAAAATACCTTGGGCCTATCTGCACAAAATATTAATTCACGGTATGGGCTACCTACGAAACTTATATCATGGTATGCTATACTGCAACTAGACCTTTATTTTAAGAAAGAAAATATAGGGTATCTTCACATATTTTCAAGTTCTCTCTGTTCTTATTAGGGATATGGCTTTCCTAATTATAGCTTGATTAACATGCTCAGTAATATTAAAGTGGGAATTGTTATTGAAATGAATTACAAACAAGTAATTACTCTGTTGAAAGTAGGCTCAGGTCTGAGCTTACCTTGTATCGAAAAATATGAGTTACAGTGAAACCTTGATGCACGACCCCGGATCCACCCCGGATTGTTTTCTCGATTCTATCATTAATTTTGCTCTCATATAACTAACCAGTGTTACATATATTTTTGCATGGATTGTTCTTTTTTCCTGCTCCCTTGAAAAATCATAGAGGTTTCACTGTGTATAAATATGACTTTATCTGATAGTTTGAACTACAATTAACAATGGTGGCTCATAGTAGGGTTGCCATTCGATTTCTAATATTTTCAATCGATCCAATAATTATGGCCCTCGATTCAATAACAAATTGGAATGTTCGATAAATTCGATATCGAGAAAATGATCGATATTGATTGTAAAATTTGTATATGACTGAAATAAGACTCAATTACAAGTAGACCTAATAGGCCCCCTAACTCGATAATAACCAAAAGTAAACTTGAAAAAAAACTTCAAAAAAAAGTACTATCCTTAAATCAGTTGGCCTTAGTCTATGAACATACATATGAACAGTGTTCATTAGTTATAATCAAGGCAATTATGACTGCCAAGCTTTTCGTATTATTCAGTATTTTTTATTTTAATTGAAAATTTTGATGTAGGCCCTACATATTTTGATCAGTATTTGATATTGAAGTTTCGATGTGGTTAGCAATTTCTATATCGAGTGGCAACCCTAGTTTATATACATATTTGTAATGGTTGATTGATACAAAGCTAGTTGAAAATATCACTTTAATGAGGTCATTTATCACAATTTGAAGACTTCGAGGATGCTGGTTTTCACAAGTGACTAGTTCACGTGCACGTGTTCATACTTAACAAGAAGAAAACTTGTGCTTCTTAACATTCAGTAGCTTTAAGGTGCAATGTGTGACAAAATATTCTGAGTATTCTAATTTTATAAATCTCACTTATCAGTACAGTATTTCACAAAAAGAGTTACGATAACCATTCTCTAGGGGGGCGTATTCAGGAATACTTGTTTTATTCTGAACCGCACTTGGTTTTCTATCGTAAATGGAATATCTGACATATTCTCATAACAGTGGTTTCTTTCAATCCAGTCATAACTATGTGGTTAAATTTGTGACTTCAATGGGAGGGATTTAGGGTTTTAATTCAACCAACACTTCTTCAAACATTTATATTATATTGATCATATAGGATTTTAGCCTCTGGTTATTATACAGGATGATTGTTTAGCCACTAATATTGAAATTTTCAATATTTTTTTTTGTGTCGGATTGTATCTTTCGATCTTTGATCGAGTTCGGAAACACTTAGGTTTTCTGTAACTAAATACGTCACCTTATCGGGTTGGTTGTCATATCTACGTAACCCATACTAATCAATGGGACATGGCTGTACTACCACTGCTTGCATTTATACTACATTAAATTGCTTATTCTGAATTTCCACAACTCGAGTCTGTTTTGGTTGTAATTTTCATTTAAAAAAAATGTGATTATATTCATATACTAGATTTAATTGATATATCTAGTGATGCCTTCAAGTATCAAATTACTAGCCGGGTACTTGCCGATATTACCCAGTTCAAGATTTGTTTCGTATTTTAATCATCTTGTTTAATGCATGCTGTTCTGTTTCTTCTTGAAGAGTTGCAGAAATATGAGCATAATTCAACTTGTGTAGCTTAAAACCATTTGGAAACCAGAAAAAGGTTGGTGGGAGGGAATTTTGTACCCCTCATTTTTGTCTTTAATGTTTGAAGGGTGGAATGGTTGTGATAAAATGTAAGGATAATAATGCGGCGTTGAGCTTACTGAAACGGCTCTCATTTGCGATTTATACACAGTCGTACCCGGGTAATGCATTACCTATACCCGACCCAGACCCCAAAGCATCACTATAATATACACATACCTACATAGTGAATATTAATGTCAGTTCTAGTATCTTCAGGTAGAAGAATTTCTACCGTATGCTGTACAGAAACTACAAATATAAGAGTTGAAAGATTTTAGAATTTCTGGGTTGTTGAGATTTTTAAGGTATTGGTATTTATATACCGGTAATAATAAAAACCAATATTGGTTGTTGTAGGTATTGCTCAGTGTCAATTTACAGTTGGCGGAATTTCCAGGTAGTATGAAAGCAGCACCCTCCAAATTTGTACCAAATGAATTGAACATATGAAGTAGCTTGAATATAGTTGTGCTTTGTACAATACTTTTATTGTTGGTTACGACTAACACGTGGAAGTGTGTTAAATACCAGATATGTATTAATACGAGTTGTCATCGATGAGTGTTATTTATTATATTATCTGTTACTAATTTACTATTAAATTATTTATTCTATGAGAAAGTTATGACCATCATTCATTATGTGATCTAATTGTTCGTAGAATTCGATTCAATTTTCTAATTGTATACGTACTCAAAATGACGATATCCAGGTTTCATAGAGTTTTACATTGAATTACCAAAATTACTATCATTTCTGCTTTACCTTGTAAGTAACCAATGATCATAGGTATATACAGGAACCCAAACCTCAATTTTTTTTTTTTTGTGTGGTTCTAGTTGAACCTACAAATAAATATGGTTTGGTTAATTTGGTATCATTGGTCTCTTTTTTTGAAACTCGCTATATAAAAATTTGAATTCTGCGAGTGGATAGTTTTGCTATGGATGCACCATAAATAGAAAATATTACATATATTTCTTGGGTGGTAATATTGGGGTGGTAAGATCGCCCTTGTGGTGCCCCGTCCAAAAGATCCTACTTTTCATCCTTAGCCTTAATTGGGGAACAATGATTTTGTATCAAGTTTCGATGTTATTAAAAAAAAATATATATATATATATTTCTTTCCCTAGTGATGTGTCTACAGTCTTTCCAATGGTCCTTCATTGAAATGAAACCTAGTTGAGAGATTTCAATTTTTTGATGAAAAGCTTGCCTTTTAAAGCCACTAGGCTAAATAGTCCAATTGTTAATGGTATGGTTGGATATAGTATAAGTGTTGTACTCCTTAGTAAATACAATGTGTAAAATATAACAATCGAAGAACTAATCCAGACTATATAATATCCACACCAACCTAAAAAGGCACTGATAACTTATTTATAAAACTAAAAAGATATATAAAAAATGTATCTTATACTTCGTGTTGTATGGTATGCTATGTGGTAAGCTACACACAGTTGAATTTACCACATCCTGTTTTACCTGTTGATTATTTCAATTGTTCTATGATCTAATTGGTTTCACCTTTTTAATAGGTTTTAATTGATGTAAAAAAATAACATTATACATTTCCCTTCAAAATGACTAATACGATTTATGTAAAAAGTTGAAATACGTATATCATTCTTGTGTTTAAATTCCTCATGATTCAAATCTATTTGAAAAGAATATTTTTTCTCAATTTTCCCCTCTGGATCATTCTTATAGGAGGGTTTCGAAATTTCGAGGTGGTTTTCCGATTGATGCACCTCAAGACTATAGCATTTAGTCAGATGATGACATGCACATGCAAAGTTTCATCAAAATTTGTGCTTTCGTTTGACCTGTCACCTACAGAGCGCGAATAAAAATAATGAAACACTTTCGTTTTTCCAAGTATGGTAAAATTGAATCTTCTCTTAGGCTCACCAGAAATTACGACTTTAGTAAAACAGAATTCCAAAAACAGATTTCAAAAAACGAAAACAGATTGTATTCTTCTCATATCTTTCCATCATGAACAGATATTTCAAGATGATTAGATTTCATGAAGCAAACATCACACACCATGACATGCACATTGCAAATTAGGGTCTACTAATAGATGTATGGCACTTTGCAGCAAAAGTAATGAAACCACTTTTATTTTAATGAATAATTTAAAAATAAAAGTTGGTCATTTTTGAACCACATTAGAATTCCCCTCAAACAATGAAAAATTGAAAATAATCGAGGCGCTTATGAAAACTTTTCCAGTACCTCGTACCCCCCACCCGTCTTGCGCTTGTGACACCTTGGTTGGGCTTCCTCCCACCTCGCCTTTCAAAACATTCTATCACTCCAGGGCTTGCCCTACCCATCTCTCAAAACATTTCAATGCCCCTCTTCATATGAATAATATATAATGGCACATTTGCTTTTCAATGTTTCTCCCTTAGTTCCCATAGCAATGGGAGCTTAGGGGTGTTTTATTGATTTGCCTGCCCAGTGTTTGATCAACTACTAGTGCGTAGGACTACTGAATTGATAATTCTTTATAGTTGACCACTCTGGTAGTTTCTTATGGATAAGGAAGGGGATTGAAGAATTGTTGAAGGCAATTTAAAAAACAGCGGAAAACAATTCTAGGTTTTATATATTATTTACATGTTTAGTCCAATGAAGCTTGAACCCACAAGTGCCAGTCTTTTTCACAGGAAATAAAAACAAATTATTAATACATCAACATCCAATCCGAGCATCGAGCTATAGAATGAATATATAAAAACATACTGTTACATTGTCTGTATAACTTGGCGTGTACTCGGTACATTGATTGATTAACCTCCGATTTGATGTGACAAAAATGAAGACAACTGTCAAGTACAAACAGAATAAAGTAAATGGTACCTTTTTTTAGGCAGACTTGCTTTTTCAGACTTGCCAAGTGTTGGTGAACATTACAATTTCTTTCTATTGTGACAAATGTCTTCTATGAGCATCAAAATTGAAAATGAAAACATTTTAGAACCACAGATACTATTATTACACTGAGAAACGTGGCTGATCAGTGGCTATTACGCTTAATCTTCACTCAGGAGACTGGGTTAGATTCCAGTCGTGGTTGACAATCCTGACCAAGGTTATTCGTGGTTTCCTGCAGTCATTGATGTGAATACTGGGATGGTTCCTTAATATTAGGCACCGACTGTCTCCTTATCATTCCAACATACTAAAGAGGATGATTTACTGAAAAGATTAGCCCTGCACTGTTCTATAAACTACAATAAAATAGTACTACAGGTGATGTGGTATAAATGTACTGTAATTACAGTCTAATCTATGCATTAATTTATGCCAATTACTATGGTAGGTGTATATTCTTGAGGTCGAACACAATTTTTTAAATTGCTCATGCCAAACTGTGATTCCAATATTCTATCTACTGTAAATTTGGACTTTGATTATAGACCGGAGCTCTAGCTGATTCTAGCTAAATAATGACATTCGGCCTCGTAGCAGTAATAGAATCACTCCCGGTACGCATTAAGTACAGCATCGATGGCACTTTTCTTAGTCAAGATTACTATTATGTAGCGTAGGAAACCGATCCTTTAGCACACGTCATCACTCACTCATTTACATGTATTTACTCTGAAGACAATTAATAAATGCTTTTAAACATCGCACATATCTAGAGTTGTAGGAATTTAGCTGAAATATATAAGACTGTCAAATCCAAATATTTCACAAGGATGTATATTTTTGGTTTTCTTTGTTTCATGGTATTTCGATTCATTCCACATTCTATTCCATTCCACCATTTTACACTATCAATATCTTCTTCATAGCATTCAGCTACATTTAGTCATTTTGTGAAAATATGTAATATTGAAGACAATGCATTGTCTGGAAAATTGTTTTGGAAAAGTGTGTGTTCTAATACAAAATAGACTCTAGACAAACCAAGGGTAGTTGGAAAGAATTGTTATCTCTTTCCTCGAATAACTATCAACAGTAAGTTTTATCCGAACCTCAGACTGAAAAGTTTGAAAGAATGAGGAAAATCTGTTGATAATCCCGTAGTTGCTGATGTAGTGTTTGCAGCCTCTGTTTTTTTAGTAGTTTGCTATAAAATGCTACATTTTATCAACTTATAAATACTAAATAGACTACCAAAAGTGAATAAGAATGCCATATTCCTACAACTCTACACCTATTCACAGGTTTCAAAGCCATTCACTTTCTTATAATATATGATGACAACATAGAATATGAAATCTTCTGAATCACGATTATATTAGATACTGTAACAACAAAATTATCGCTAGACTATTTTATTTTGTTGCACTGTTAATGCATCTCAAGATTGAAAATTGAGATTCTCTTTACGAATCACAGTTTTATAGGATTTATAACGTACATTTAGGAATGTAAATACAATACAACAAAGTAGCCCGATTTAGACCTATCGGTCATTCACATTTAGATATTACATTCATATTAAATATTTGGGGTGAGAGCAATAGTGTTTCTTAGTTACAATGAAATTGAAACAACATTTTTGCTTGAACAATTGTTTCGGGTTTGTTTGGGTATTCAGTGAAACCGCCATGCATCGTTCCGGATCGTTCCCGCTTCCATCATTTATTTGGTCCCAACCTATTCCCATATTGTAACCATGTTAAATCTTTCTGGATGCATCATTCTCCTGCATGGATGGTTTATTTTTCCTGGTCCCTGGAATAACGATAGATAGAGGTTTCACTGTAAACAGATTTGGGCAGCACTGTAATACATAAGTAATCTGAAATTATACAATTGACAACTTGAAATGGAATGATCCTATATTTGTTCACAAATCGTTCGCAAGGAAATTATAGGATAGAGTTGTAAAATATAATGCATCGTTGTAGTTTTTATAGTTGCAGAATTTAACCAAATCTTCATATCATATTATTAAAGAATGGCAATTATTTATGTGATAGGAAATCGATGGGAGAATAAGCAGAAGAACATAATATGCCTCATTTTGTAAACCGTACAGTTTTTGTATCAATTTATTAAACATTTTTTTTTGTGCGTAGATAGATGCACAATTTTAATCAACATTCTATGACTTCCAAAAATATAAACTTCAATTATTATTCAGATATAATGGCTGTTACGCTCAAACAAATATAAAATTCTGCTGCGTTTTGAACTGAGATGTCGATGTTCAATGCTCTCCAGACAGAAAACAATAATATTTTAAACGATCGCTTATGTCTTCCATTTCGATATGTTATTAAATTATCAAGAGTCGCTTATGCCGTATTTTTTATTCAACGAAGAGAAAAAATGAAAAAAAGACGTATACATACGCCCTCCTACTTATTTTATGTCAATACTGTTGTGTAACTGTTGACACCTAGTTTTTTAGATCAGTACTGTAGAAACATTTGGCTGTTCAAGAAAAGAGAGCATGAGCATCTTTTCAATGAATGATTAGTCATAACGGCAGTTGAGAAACAGCCGCAACATGCAATCAAGTGATTAGCGTTAATACACTATTGAAAAACCGGACCTAAATTGAAAGCCATAACATTCGTGATGTAATTTTATTTTTTTTGCTGTGAAAAAGTTCTTCGTTGTTTCTCAGGTAATCACCATATTGGACTGTCACGTCCACTATATGTGACTGACTAATATATGTAATGTGTGTGATACTTGGACGTTAATTGTAGCTCGTATCTGAAATACGTGTGACAAATGTAACTTCATTTTCTATTTTGTACTTACTGGTACTTCAAATCCTTAGAGTATTCTGAACTATTGCAACAAAAAAGTTTTAAATAATACATACCGGTATTAAAATTGAATATTTTGTAATGAAATAACCTATGCCTACCTACATATTATCATTCCATCATTCTTCAATTTCAACTGAAATCATTTCTGATACTTCTAACTATTGTTATAATTTTTTTAATGTAATAATTCTTTGATTTTTGTAATAATTAGATGAAGAAAGGAATATTTGGAAGATGAGAAGATGAAAAAGAATTGTAGAACAAAAAATAATGAATCAAGATTATTCGTGAACTCAAAAAGTTCTTTATGTATTTACAGTTTGTTAAATGATTCAGATTCTAATGAATCATTTCTTTCGGGGTGGTGCGACTGCCCCTGTGGTGCCCTGCACAAATGGCACCTTTGCCCAAATGAGAAAAATATATACGACTTGATGTCAACTTTTCAAGTAATGAAAAAGAAAAATGAGATATGTCCATCTGACTTTGGTATTATCTATTGTTAGTAATATTTCAATTATTTGTCAACTAAAAATCTCACTGTGATATAACATCACATGGGAACCAAAAAATGAAGTATTTTGTCAAAAAAAGATGTATAATAATAATAATAATAATAATATGTTGTGTATAATTTCAATGACCATACGTAATTTAAAGAAAGCAAATATAGTGACTATGTATTTTGTATTTCAAATTGTCCAAGTATATTTCAATTTCATAATATTGAGCCCGCATCTGATTTTAAAATATTTCTATACGTCGAAAGTTTTAAAAAGTTAAAATATTGGTCCACTGTGTGAATATATTCTGGGACAAAATTTCTGCGCTATCAGACCATAGGGTTGTTTCGAGCCCACAATAATGTTCTCGCTTATGCTGAACTTGTTCCACACGTGTATTGCTATAGATCCAGCAAGGCGTTCCATCGTCTTGTTCGACGAACCCTCGTCGAAATACAACCGCCACTGACGCCACGGTATCGGGTAGAATGACTCGGGTGGGTAAACAGTGAACCCTTGGCAGCGTTCGGGTGTCATGTCACGGATCTAGCGAGAAAAAACAATTTTTATCATAGTATAAGATGAATGATTTTATAGAATTGTAAATCTTTCAATATTTTTAATAGAAAGCTATCGCAAGGTCAAGCGAATGTGTTTTCATACTTTCTTTTTCAAACGATGAAGTTGAATTCAAATGAAGCTGAAAAACACGCTAATGAGCAGGGAAGATAGATGTACCAGTTTCATACAGTTTTAAAATACTTTACTTGCAAACCATTGTTTTTTTTACACAATTTCAAAGTTTTTGGTGACAAACACACATGTAGAAATGGCATTTGAATAAACTAGGTTGCAGGCTCTTTATCTACCACCATTGAAAATATGAAGAATATTCAATGACAGGTTGAGATTATCTCGTGGTTAGAAGTATCGAGGTAATCCCGTGGTTAGAAACCTTGAAAGAAAATATTGTTAGACATTTAGCAATCTTTTTTTTTCACTATCAAACATCTCAACTATCAAAATCTCTATCAAACACTATGTTATAACATCATCTTATGGCCTTATGGGTGTAGGATTGCTCATTGTGCTATTGACCCATTCGAACAAATAATGATTTTGTGTTAATTCAACTTAACTTGACTTCAACTTCAACTCAAATTAACATGTGTGTATGCAACCATTGACGCTCCCTGTAATACCCTAAAAAAGTCAATGAAAAGAGTCAAAGAAGTCATTGTAAGAAGTCATTGACTTTGAGCAAGTACGACTGGTGCTGAAATGTGACTTATGTTCAATAGATGTATCCCTATGTATGGTTTCTACTAGGGTTACTGTTCTAGGCCTATGTCAAAAAGTGACATTCATTAATCGATTTTTAAAAATAATAATCGATGGAATTGAATAATTAATTCTTTACGACTGAATAATAATTGATCGATGATCTATTATTTGATTATTAAAAGAATTGGCAAAAATAGCATAACAATATACTTGTGTAAATGTATCAGTAATTTACATTATGTGTAAGAACAAACACGTTAAATATGAATGAAAATGCTAGGCGTAGATATGTTAAGGTGACGCTATTCGCTAGCCATCTGTCAAGCATGAACAAAACACCGATAGATAATTATCGGTAATCAATCAATTTCAATAGATTACTGGTTGATGCAGACCGATTCAAATATAATAGATAATCAATCAATCCGTCTCGAAATTTCAAAACATCGATAAATAATCGTCAATCGATTGATTCCAATAGACCGATTCGAATAATAATAGAACCAATCAATCCATGATGGGTGGCAACTCACCAATTTGGCCTTACACGTCCTCTTGAGGACCCTGGTGATGACACCTGGTCCGTTATTGCCCCAATCGTCGCCTTTGAACTCGGTCCTCAGGTCCTCTAGACACGCTTCGGCCAGGCGGTGACCCTCACCGTAAGCTGCTAGGTTGAGGACACCGGCGGCCACGTCCAATCCTGACTCGGCGCCGGCAAAGTTGTGAAGACCGTTCAACGATCTGCAACGAACACATGTTTTATATTATTAACGTGCAAAATTCAAGAGTACAATAGTAGATTCACTTAAAGGTTATCAGGATCCATTTCTAGGGGCGAAGGCCTGCTCGTCACCAAATTAAGGGGTGCCATCAGTACCGTACTGAAGGTGTACTATCGACTTCTTCTTGTAATATTTTGAATTTCACTATTAATATTTTTTCATATTGTTCAACCTATTATAATTAGTATTGCTATTGGCGACACGTTACATATTATTGATATATTATAGTGACATTATTGGTCACAAGACTGCCTCGAAGTCTTGAAACAACCAAGAGATGCCGCTTCAAAACAGTCTTACCATGCCACCCTTGGCCTTTATTGGGTAACAATGATTGTATATCCCCTATATACCTCTCACCTCCCAGGTCACATGAAGTCAACGCGTTAGAAACGGAGCTGCATGTGGTGATTCTATTATACTTCTATTAGCATTCCGTTCAGTATAAAAATTGCAAAAGATATCCAACTCTAGTACCGGTGTCAAATATTGATCAAAATTTCCAATTTTCAAAAGATATCATTTGATCGAAAAGATGGTGAGATTAAACATCGCGAGCCTCAAGCGACTATATGTATACCACAAGCTACAATACTGAATGCTACAAGCTGTATGGGGTAGGTCTATATTATACTAAGAGTCTTCCAGATCTGTCCGTCCGTCTGTCTGTCACGCTGTGCTTCTAGAACCTTCTCGAATATTATCGAATGCGGTGATGGGGAAGGGGTGGAGAGTTGGCACAAGGTCAGTTGGGGTGGGTAGCTGAGTGGAGAGTGGAAAAGGGAGAGGAAGGAAGGAGTGAGTGCGAGGAGAGAAAGGAAGGGGGGGCAGACATGCAGTACCGGTAGTGAATTGATCCTCATGTTGTTCGAGAATGTTCTGTGGAACTTTCAATTTGATGAGGCAGTAGTAATACGTGATTAAGAGAGAGAGAGAAAGAGAGAGAGAGAGAGAGAGAGAGAGAGAGAGAGAGAGAGAGAGAGAGAGGGGGGATGAAGGAAGGAGGTTGGCCAGAGAAGGGTATGAGAGCAGAGGAAGGAAGGGGTGGGGGGGGGGGGTTGCAGAGGGGAGGAGTGATAGTACGTAATTGCGTTCACACGGCAGAGTGGCTGGCGAGGTGTAAACATGATGACGCGAAGAAATGGAGGGCATGGTGGTGAATTGACCCTCATGTTTGAAACATGAGGAGTCTGGCTAGTATATGTATATATTCTTCATGCCATTGATATTTCAATTTCATTAATCTAGTTTTATAACGTGAGTTTTACGTAGATAGGCATGTGTAAAACAATAAACAGTACAAATAGTAATAATAATGAGTGGTTTGAGGCTTTCGCGACCCGAATATGAGATATTAGATATTGGGTTGTTCCGTCGCGTCGATTGAGTTCAATTGGTACGGGTTTATTTACCAATTCAACTCACACGACGCGACGGAAAAACCCAATATATCTAATACCTCAATAATAATATTATACAAGATTAGTATACAGTCTAATTCAACAGAAATACGGCACTTCCACCACCTAGCAAAACATAGTGAAACAATTGCAGTTTTAAATAAAAACCATTGCAGCCAATGGTTTTTATTTATTCATTTATTCAAATTGAGTTTAACGAAGCACCGTAATGTTAACCAAGATCTATAGGCGTCGGATGAATTGGTAATGAGATGATCAGATGAGGGTTTAGATGAAGGATAGTGGGACAAAAGCGGTCCTTGCCTATAATGTAGGAACGATCCTGACATGAGCCTATTCAGGCTACAGAGGAAAACCACGTGAAATGCACGTAAAAACGGACGGTGACGGAGGTCGAACCGAGGCCCGGTCTACCTTCATTTCCTGGTCACATGAATAATGCGCAATAGCACTGATCGAGCTAGCACATCATTTGGTCAAAGTGTTCAGTAGAAGTTATATTCCCTTACCTTCCTTCCTTGCATAATCACCCAGTGATCCGATCATATGGTTCAAAGGAATTATTTTCAAATATGAGCAGCATAAACGGAAACAATCGCATCCAAGCGTGTAGAAACTTCGATTTGAATGGGGTGGGGTGGTGGTGGTGGTGGGGGGGGGGGGGGTAATCGCAAATCAAGAGGTAATTCTAGGGGCTATATATATATAGATATGGTAATGATAGCGGGTTGTCGACAGCAACTCCGACCGTTTCCCGCACTCCAGACGCCACCTCTCTCTGTCCACATCCAAATTCCAAACGTAGGTTATTGTAACCGTAAGGTCTTTGGTCCATCCATTATGAATCACTCTTCTCTCAGTCCTCTTCTCGACATGTCCAGCACCTGTTTCTTCCACTTCTCCTCTGGTCGCCCTCGTCTTCTTGTACCAGAAGGTATCCACGCCTCCAGTCTTTTCGTTCCATGCGCTGAATATGCCAGAGAAGTCTTCAATTCTATACAAACCAACACTGTCTCTCTCACTCCTATACCCGTCTTCTTATCTCCTCATTCCTCATGTGCTCTAATCTTGAGACTCAAATTTCCACTGTCAGCAACCTTTCCCTATCCCTTTGCGTCACCTCACACGTTTCTGCACCATATACATAAGTATATGCTCTGAGCTATCGTCTCGTATATATTTTTTTTTTTGTGGTTCGATCTTCCAACACTCCCGGACCAGGGTAACTAATTGAGTTTCTGTACTGCCTGCCTCGCCTGACTGATACGACAGGATAGGTCCCTCCTACTGTTTCCCTCTTTATCAATGATCGTTCCCAGATACTTATGGTGCTAACATGCGTCGATACATAGTCCCTTCAAATCCAAGCCTTATCCAATCTCTATACCGACCGCCGGATATTTCGTTTTCGTACCCAGCCTCCTCATATGCAATATTGAGCTTGATATATAATAATTTAATGATAAAATGATTTTTTATTTACTCGTTAGATTGTATGTTTACAACATTGAGCATCGTCAGCATCGTCCGTTTACTTTAAAATATAATATGATATAATATTATATATATATATATATATATATATATATATATATATATATATATATATATATATATATATATATATATATATTAGATAGAATGATTCGTATATTTTGATTACTACCAATTAATGAGACAAAAAAATATGTAAATTACTTATAGCTATATAGCTTTAGTCGTGGAATGTACACATAGACTCTGTATAGTGCAAGATTATTTTCGGTTACGCGTTGTGCCAACGAATTCAAGTGAAATTAGGTGACCCAATAATAGTCGAGCATATTGACGTAGGCCTAGTGCATGATGATTATTTGCTCGACGACCCCACCAACAGCTATGCTATAGGTTATACGGCGGTACGAATGAGCAGGTGATGATGAAACGCATAAAATGATAATGAAGTGATGATAAGTGAAAGGACTTTTACCAAAATCTATGTCTTATGCGGGACTCGAACCCAGGCCCAACGGTGACTCCAGTTACTAAGTGGTGTCTTAGTTGCTAGATAGCTTTAGTTGGTGCCTTAGAGCGTACTTCAGTTGGTATAGTGCTCAGATAGGCTATAGTGCGAGGAAGTATTACGAATTGTGAATGGTGATAATTTAAACTTTAAAAATAATTTTCGAGTATTTTTAATAGTTGGATTGTTTCTATTATCGAATTTAACTCGTTTTTTCATTATTTTTTCATTATTGTTCAAATACGTGAACTATACCGGTATATTGAATACACGTGTATCTAAGAAAGAACGTCGACATTCTCGTTCAATCTATTTTGGGTCCAACGACGCACTGTAATGATAACGAAGACCTATTGGCGTCGGATGAATTAATGATTGATGGAGATGAAGGTCTCTTGGGTAGTGGGGAGGAAGTCGTCGTGGTCTATATTGTAGAAACTATCCCAGCATTAACCCAGTCTGTAGAGGGAAACCACGAAAAAACCCTGTAATGATGGACAGTGGTGGAGATCGAACCAGGTTCGATATTCCCCTCACCTGCCGCCGCCGGATCACCTGAAAGCGAACGAGTTAGCAACTGAGCCGCATGTGCCGGTTCGTCTACAATCATAACAAATCCAAATGTCACCGTATTTTGTATAGCTGTTGGTATTTTGATGATTAATGATTTTTCAATACGAGATTTAGAATTAGAAACAAAACTACATACTTCGAAAGTTTTCAATGTTCGAAGCCGCAGTGAGTTTCTCTACAATAAAGCCAATTACCATACAGTTAATTGGCCTGTTTCGTTGGTAGACGCGACCACGTGGTCGTATTAACAGCGTGGTGTTTGATAAAGGACATGGTCACTCTCACACTCTGTAATAATTAGCTCGTGAACTCTGAACTCCCAATTTTTATTTCAACTTCAAGTGATGATAATAACTAGGCCGGCACGCATAATAATTTGTAACGATATAATAATATAATATATTGCATGATAATGACGCACGCAGCAAATGCGTTGTATTATTTAAATGAAATGTAATGGAAAGCGTTACACATACCATGATTTTGAAACTGTCAAGTCACTGCCTGTGTGTTCCACTTGTCGATTATTTCAATCGTTTTACTTAATTGTTGGTCTTCATAGTGTTTTTTTAAACGATTTATTCATTGCATGTAAAACTTTGGGATAGTGTGTGCATGTGGATGAATTCAAAATTTGAATCCATTCAATTGATTGTCTGCTTAACGACCCCGCCAACCGCTAGGTTATACGGGGGTACGAATGAGCTAGCAGGTGATTATGAAACTATGAAGTGATGATATGTGAAAAGACGTTTACAAAAATCCCATGCCTTATGCGGGACTCGAACCCACCCACGCCCAATGGTGACGTTAATGTTTGAACCGTTGCCTCGATCAGCTGACTGAACTAGAAAAAATAATAGAATAATCTTTGGGAATTTTCCCCCCTGGGTTATTCGTTACTCTGGGCTTTCAAACTTGAGAAATGTTTTTTTCTCATCAAATGATTCAATTAACAATTGCACCTCAAAACTAAATTTAAACAGTATAAAGTTGGATGACGACAAGTATATGTCAATTGGTTTCATTAAAATGTGTGCTTCCGTTTGACCTATGTGTATAGTGAGAAAAAAAACACGCGTTTTTTCTAGTACGGTAAAATTGAGCATTCACTTCCGCTCATGCAATAATAGAAGTATTATAGATGGTAATAATAACATTGATGACTGTTTTAGATTTAGTTTTGTTGACCCTTTTGATTAACAAATAATACAAATATAGGCCGATTAATAAAATAACATTTGATGAAATACATAGAAAATAGAGTATAAATAATTATGAACTGGTACGATATACGTTTCTATGAGATGTAAGAGAGGTACTGGTACTCATTTACACTATAGAAGGGGTTGGCAGTGAGGAACTTTTAAAGATATGATTTGAAAGAGCCTATTGAGGGGGAGGTTTTGATCGAGGGTGGGAGCTTGTTGAAAATTGTGGAGCATATAGACCTTGTGGGCAAGTTCATTAGTTGGTAAGGGTGTAGTTATGAGGAGTGATGAAGACGTTGAGTTTTGTTTGGAGTGGACTGACAGAGTTTAGGATGAATGTTTCGGGGTGCAGGCGGACATGATAATGTTATCACACATTTTAATTAATAAGTAGATGAAAATCCACAAATTGTCTTCTCTATTCATAGCTTCAGTTTGAGTTCGTTTGACCCAACTTTCAGTAGGCGCAACCTATAGGTGTCTATATAATTATATAGGGCCACTTATAGCATTTGAAAAGCTCTGCTTATGGTTGGGTTAACCAAATATACCGGCATATAAAATTCAGTGCCGCAAGAAGATATTTTGCGCCATAAGCACAGTGTAATTGGGAATTAAGCTGCAGAACATTGTTTTAATACAGAAGGCTTCATTAGTTAACATTCTCACAAAATAAATAATGTATAATATATTTAATGCTGGGCTTCCACACCTGCGCTATTCGGATTGCGAATTCGCTAAGCGGTTTTTCAAGCCACCATGATGATAAAACGACCAATCAGTGACGAAAGTTACGCGATTTCTGATTGTTAAGCTCGCCTCAATTCCACCGCCTTGCGAAAGCGAAACGCAAATCGCGTTCATGGAAGGCCAGCATAATACTGGTATGGGCTTCTGTCACGTAACAAATGACAAACAATCGTTACCATAGCAATACAGCGAACTGGTGGACTACCAAACATTCTGATTGGTCAATTCCAACTGGTGGACATTGTTGTCAGTCTCTTGCAACAATGGGTGACGTCACTTGACAGAACCCTTTATTTCAATAAATGCACGTGCAGTGTAAATGCAATGTAAGAGCTTGTAAATTTCGAAGGTTTGGTGCACTTTGAAAATTTGCTTTCCTAAGACTTGGGCTACTAGTAACTAGTTGGTAATAAAATGTAATAAAATGTGTCGCGGTTGAATAGGTCATTTGTTAGCGTCGTTTTAGCGATTTTTTTTCTATTTGTACACTACTGTCTATTTGTATTATGTATAAATAGAAACTAATATAAATTATAAAATACATGAATGAGCTTTACAGTGGTGTAATTAATTTTAAAATTTAGTTGATAACGTATTACAGAGCACAGCGAACACAAGATTGCGATAAGTGCTTCATCAAGTGTAATAAAAGCAATTAATTAAACAATTATTGAGAAACTACAAAAAATATGAAAACAAAAAATGTTCATGCTGTTATGCAATCCATGCACACGCGTTCTGCTTTGATTAGTTGCGTCCGTTCTTGTTTTTGTACACATTATAATTTCTCATTTGTCTCAATTGAATTCAATTGGATGGAATTTTGGGGTTTAGATAAATTAGAGGCGCATCGACGGCGAGGTCATCTTGCGCCTTCGCCGGATAAAGTCGAAGTTCGCCGATCTTGCCGAAATTTTGTCTTTTCAATTGAACATAATTTCAACAGAAAATTAATATGACTTTGTGAAGGTGAATCATTTTTGTTTCAAGTTTTATACATTTTACATCAAGAGATTTAGTTCAAAGTGGAAGATATCGACATTAGTTCACTATTTGGTTTACTCTCAATACCAATGCTGATACAAGAACTTGTGTTCTTACGCGGACTTCAGTTAATTTTATAATCCTCACTTATATTTGTATTAGCTATTATATTGTGCAGAATAAAATGAAATGAAATGGAATGTCCGGATTTATCACAAAAGCAGTTTTGTTGATATACTTGATATACTGAAGATATATTTTATACGTGGTCCGGACTTTTGAAAACTGAAATATTTTATCTGCGGCGAAGAAGTATAGTCACAGACAGAGCAGTCCTGTTGTCAAAGTTCATTGTTTTTAATTTAAAAGAGTAGGTACACAGACAAAGAGACAATTATTCATATTGGTGACAAGCGTCTTTGAACAAACAAGAACCCAAGAGGTGCTGTTCCTAAACGGTCTGCCTCTGAATTCACCTCTGAAAACAATTATGTACATCAAGATGTCGATGTTAATAAATAATAATATTGTAAAAAAACAGATTATTACCTCTTCAACAAATTTCACCTATACTATAAATAATACGAATTATTAATTTCAACCCGTTCATGTGGGAGAAGTACATAAGTATAGGGCCCTATAATTTGAAACTATACCTGTTCTCTTATTTCGTATGCCATAGAATGCGTGCATGTCGTCCAAACACTTCCACTCGACTATCAAAGCTGCATGTCATGTACAGTAATTGTATAAAATAGACAAAAAAAAAACAAGTAATACGAATTACTCTTGTACACTTGTGTAATGCTGTTTTATGGCAATTCTTTCATTTACATGAAATACATATACATTTATTTTCATGTATTTTCATGTAGGCTACATTCCACATTTATAAGTGGTAGAGTAAGCAGCCTAAAGAAATAATGTCGGAACGCACTTCCTCTGAAAAAAAAACTGCATCTCATTTAAACAAGTGAAGTTTTTATTCATTATAAACAGTGAAATACCGGTAGGTTACATACAATTTTAGAATCTTTTTTCAAATGTTCCAAGTGTAATTCAAGAGTTGTCACTCCAAACTGTTGTATCGTTCCATTTTTTTTTTGTTAACGTAAAGTGTGGATGCCCTGGGAGAAAGTAGTCGTTGGACAATAAATGTTATATTATATTAAAACGTACAATGGCAAACTAAGCTGTTAAATGTGAATCAGAATTTTAATTTCGGATGTCACCATTTTATGTGACCGCAAGTGTACGTGCGAGTAAATGGAAATATTCAACACTAAACGCAATGAGTAGAGCAAATACTGAAGTATAAATAGATGGTTTTTTGTTTGTGGCAATAAATGACGCCATGGTACATACATATATCGTCGAAAGTAGACAGTTCCGAACGACCGTCCCCCCTATCATAAAACACTGCACCGCGGGTGTTTTATGCCTTCTCTTTTCGTACTCACAATACCAACGCAAACTTTGAATTAGCTCAGACATTTCAATGATACACTTTTTTGTCAAACGAGTCAAGTTTGATTTATATTTTATCATCATATTATCATGTTGTATATATTATATTTTTATAGGGTGGTAAGATCGCCCTTGTGGTGTCCCTATACCAAACGTTCCTACTTTCATCCAGAGGCTAAATTGGGGAATCATGATTTTGAATCAAGTTTCAATGTTGATGAGAAAAAAAATTATATCAACATTATATTTTCGTTGGAGTGGAATATGGTAAGATTGTTCTTGTGGTCTAGCACCGCCCAACCCATCCTATCTTGTCACTGTCACCCTTACCTGTATAAGTGGGGCGACAATGACAAGTTTTTTTATATTATAAAAAATATATTCTGCTGTTGGCCTATACAATTGACACCATTCCGTCATGTTAATTTTAAAATAGATGTTAATGAGAAACTGTCCACACCAAGGTCAACTTGTGCTTGCAGCCAAATCAACATTGGATAAAATTAGCATGGATTTGAATTAAAACGACAGTCCATTTAAATACTCTGATATATACATTCCATACTTTAACAAAGGGCTGCCATATTTTTAATTTTTTTATATTGTGTTTTAACGTCGTTCTCTACTGATGACTACGATCTATTTGCGTCGGTGGATGATGAATGAGATGGTGGGATGGGATGATGAGGTGAAAGGTTATTTTATTAGGTGTTTTGGATGGTGGGTACGAGTCGGTCGTGGCCTGTTGCATCCCAGTATGAACCTGAACGACAGAGGGAAACCACGAAAAACCCCTGTCAGGATGGTCGACCATGGTGGGAATCGAACCCCGGTCTCCCGAATGACGGTTCAGTGCATTACCACTCAGCCACGCGTCTCGGTAACGCCAAATATATATATATATATATATATATATATATATATATATATATATATATATATATATATATATATATATATATATATTATATTATTTTATCTATTCATTGAATAAAATGTTTGAAATAAATAAAATTATTCATCAATTGAATGGTTTCACGCTGAAAAAGTTATTATTTGAAAACATTATGACCATCGAATCAACTTTCCGTTCACACATATAGGCCTACAGGCCTGTAGGTCTACATAACTTGTTATATTTATATTAGCTCTTATATTTTTGTGTTCTTGTAATATAAATATATCAGTATGATCTCCATATCTATAACGGTATCCATAGCCATGAGCGTAATTTTTGAAAACAAATTATGCATGCTGCTGTGGTCATTCTATTTATTTGTGAACATATACGAGTTCCATTTCAAGTATTATTTGCGTTTAGCGACAGATAGCGATCCTCTGCTACCTAAAACACCCAATAAAGTGACCTCTCATCTGTCATTTTCCAAAATGACCTCGTTGTCGATGCGCCTTAAAACCCTGATATTCATTCCCTCGTCCCATCTCATTCACCGACGCCAATCTTCTAGTCATCATCAGAGTGGCCGCCCTCAGTATCTTAGTCAGCTGAGGCACCGCTTCAGAAACTGAAGTCACCGTTGGGCGTGGGTTCGAGTCCCGCTCACGGCATGGGTCTATGTAAACGTCCTTTCAATCATCATCACTTTATAGTTTCATAATCACCTGCTCAATCGTACCCCCTATAACCTAGCGTTGGTGGGGTCGTTATAGCAAACAATAATCATCATTATACATTGCCTCGTCATCTAATAAGTCGATAGAGTAGCAGACTCAAAAGCATGCATTATATACTTGTACTTGAGGAAGTACTTGATTAGACGAGCTTTAGCGAGGATTCAATTTGACATACTGAAAAAAATTGGTGTTCGTTTTTATGTTTTTTTTTTTTTCATGTTTTTTTGTCGGTTCTCCACAGGTCAAACGGCTACAGCTATCAACTTCAAACTTTTTTCATTATGGTTCCTCATGTAGCTTAGATCTGTATAGTTTTGTGGCATTATCGGGTGGTAACTTTTATTTTTATGAATTTTAGAAATTTCAAAAATACCCATTAGAATAATACGGCGGAAAAAATTTTTAAAAATTTTATTTTCCAAAAAATTGAAATTTTGTGTGAAGTTGAATAACATCTTGATACGCATTTCTGGAAATTCTCAGCTTGATCGGGTCAGCCATTTTGAAGAAAAAACATGAAATGTGCTAAATTGGTACCACTCGAAGCAGTTTTTACCCATTTATAACTAAAATGTTACCCAATTGGCGAATTTAGGCAAAAGTTTGGCAATGAAGTCGACATACTATTACTTTCCGCTCGTCTGACAACGCGTATATAGCGTTTTCCTAGTATATTCCAATTTCACTCTATAACAGTATCTTCAAAAATACAAGCGTAATCGGTGAGACTTGCTCACTGCATGAGCATGTCCCCACTGTAGGTAGAGCACCAGCCCTTCCCACTCATTAATCTCTCTTATAGTCTTACTGTCTGACAGAGTCCACCTGTTTACTGTACGCGCACCCTTTCCCCTTTATTAACACCCCTTTGGCAATCATCATCAACTTCTCAATTTGTCTTATTTTATTTATTTCCATTTTTAATAGATTCAACGACGCAATCAAATGATAATTGAGATACTGGCGTCGGTGAATGATAAATGAGACTATATGCAGGTAGAAATATTTTTTAAATTTATTTTATTGGGTTTAACGACGCTATAAGTACTGATGACTATACGATCTATTGGCGTCGGTGAATGATATATGAGATGATGATGAGAGGTTATTTTATTAGGTGTTTTGGATAGTGGGAAGTAGTCGGTCGTGGCCTGTTGTTAAGAAACCATCGCAGTATTGACCTGTACGACACAGGCAAACCTCGAAAAACTCCTGTCAGAATGGTCTATCATGGCAGGAATCGAACCCCGGTTTCCTGAATGACGGTTCTGTGTGCTAGCCACTCGGTCACTCGTCTCAGTTATATAGGAAGATGAAATGAGAGGATTTAGTTTGTGTTTTGGACAGATGGTAAGGATTGGTACCATGTACCATCACAGTTTTCGTTCGCAACAGAGCATCGAAGTATTGTTCAAGGGTTGGTCATATCGTTTCTTTGATATTCCTGTCAGGCCTATATTTCAAGATATGATTTAATTTACGATGCTTTTTTTTAAATTGAATTTTATATAAAATGTATGTAATAAGTATTCATTTTTCATCTCCATTGTTAGATGAGATATCAGGAAAACGATACGTCCAACCCTAGATAAACTGATATTGAACACTCACAAAAAATCGAGATAATTGAACAACTTTTATAGATGTGGCACACAATTTTTTTTTTCGAAAAAAAAAGTATTGCAGTAAATGCCCTGGTATTAAGATTGACATTGTAAATTGCCATATTGAAAATGAGCAGACGGCTCAATGCAGTGACACTAAATAATTTATTTCAGGTATGACTATTGATATTTTTCAATATTTTGAAACATATGACTCGAATAAACGTACCAATTTATAATTGTTTAAGAAGAAAAAAGAAAAATGCTTGAAAAAATGAAAATTTTACCTGAGTCCCCCCTTAATTCGAATGTTTGTAAATCGACATCATTTTTAGCGGGTCTCTTCCAATTGGTACCAATAAGTTTCTGTTAGCAACGGAGGAAAAACACGAAAAACCAGTGACAGATAGAATGGTTGACCACGGCGGGAATCGCACACCGGTCTTCTAAAAGATGGTGTCAGCTGTCATCGTGTATATGTTCCTCACCTGGCAGCTGCGTTACAGATCATTGCACACCACATTTTCTTTTCTCTCTCACACACATTGTCGCCGTCTATTTATAGTTCAAAAATCTCTATAGCTTAGTCAGTAGTTACCATCATGCTCTTCTGATTTCTTCCCAACCGTGAAATAATCATGAAATACGTACATTTGTGTCTAAATTCACATTTGTATGGCCTCACGACCAATCTCGTAAGTCTTCTATTCTATCTGAAGCCTTTCTATCTTATATGCATCTATTACCTTTTTCTGTAGTTGAACTACCCCATGCAAGTCTTCTTTACCTTCTTATTTAACTTTCTTATGATCCTCAAATATATTTGTACATTAATATACTTCTGACGCTAACAATATCAAAATGTATTTGATCAATCTGTTAAAATAAATTATTATCATTACTATTATAAGATCGTTGAGCACCATTAAATAATTGACACGATGACGTAAATGATCAACCTGGTGTCGCGATAGTTTCAAGATTATGAACGGCAATTTACAAAGATTGTGATTGGTTGTTGGAGATTAAGGGGTGAGGGAGGGGGGAGGGAGGGCGACAAGAAACTGGGGATGTGAAGAAGCACAATTCTCGTTCTCACATGTTTCAAGCTGGAACTATAGGATACGACTCGGAATCCTAGCAAGAGAGCAAAACAAGATATGTTGTCCTAGTACGCTATACGCGACTGCGACTACATTGATTCGCTTTTCTACTCGAATCGTGTGGTAGTGGTTTCAATACTTGACTTCCTGACCTCTGTAAACTCACACGTTGTACAGCTTGAAGCATAAGTAAAAGTCTCTTTGCTACCTGGTCAAACCAGTCGACCATGTTATATTGCATAGGATTCAACAGGTATCAAACGACACACAGACTTTTACTTATGCTTCAAGGCCTACTACCCCTCATCATCTCACTGGACCCTTTCTGGCCCCCCAGCAAACATCGACATCTCAATTGTTAATCAACACCAAAGAACATCTCAGAGTTTCTGCCTTTTTTAAAAATGTACATCAACATTATAAACATGACATAGTCTTGTACCCATTAAAGCTATGAATATGACAATTCGTAAATGCCAATCTGTAAGGATCGTTCGGATGGAGTACGTTAATACGGAGGAGTAGTATAGTAATCACTAGGGTAATCTTACCATCTCACGAGAAATTATAACGATGATGGAATAATTAATTATGACGTAACTCATTTACATCCTCTCAGTCAATCTCGGAATATTTTCTATTCCTACCTGTCTCAACTAGCTACACAAGTCAAACTACCCCATACAAGCCACTCTCTAAACCCCTCTTTACCTCTGTTTTACCAATATTTCTATTGTAAACACTATCCTAAACAAATATACATAAACAATAGCATGCACAACTGTAAAGCGCTTCCCATGACCCTCACTATATATTCATTTTTCCACAACTCCCCGAGGTGCACTTATTCTCACCTATTTGAACCTACCTAACACCTCTTCCTCTCTCTCTCTCTCACCATTATTCCCTCTAACAACATCCCATTCCCTTACCTGGTGACGACGACGTCGAGATCCAGATACGTCCCGCCGTACTTCCACAACGTCAGGAACCTCAGCACGTCACTAGCATGTGACCTCGGCCATCTGCTGGCCTTCAGTGCTCCTCCGTGATACCACTCCTCGAGGGGTGTCCCTACGAAATACTGTTCAAAATTCAAATGCATCACTCTCACGTTCTTGTACTTTAATAATTCTTTAACCACCCCTGTCCAGTGTACCTGAGTGTCATTACCGAGCGCGATCGGCGCGGTAAAAAGTAAATAAACTTCACTGTTTGGGTTCATTTTAGCAGCTGATTCGACTGCACACGCTTGACGGGGACTAAGGATGATGGCGTTCGCTTGGCTGGAAGCGCAAGATGTTTCATGGAAGAAAATACTGTTCGATTTAACTGGATCGACATTCGTGATCTCCTGTAACGTATTACGATGTTCTTGGTAATAGCATTCGATGCCATTTGTGTTGTTCACCCCAAACCCACTGTAGTATAAAATAGGGGCTGCCACCCTGTAGAGAATACCGTCTTCGTTGCGTACCATCCACAATGTTATCACCAAAAACGAACAAAGAAAACTGAAAACAACGAATAAATGACAGCGACGCATTTTCCTCATTTAAACCGATTTTCGAAAATTATCAAGTTTACAAATATTGAAGTATGCAGTCTCATGTTTTTGTTCATGTTCTTACATTTAAATTAATTATGTATACCATTATGACAACACTGCTTTGTAATTATTGTAAATATGTTAGTCCTTGGGATGACTAGAACATCAGTAATGAGATCATACAACAGAGACAGTCAGCCGAGTTCCATGTCATTAAACTGTCGTAAAACACATCGAAATTACGGCTTGGAAACTGGACCGTACAAGGAAGCCAATGCACTGTGCATTGTTATTGATTATATCGTAAGGAAACGAGCATTTGCCGAACGACACTTCACAGAAACACTATCACCCTTTTGACAGACCCAAAATTTGCAGGGCTTCACCAGCACATTCATTGATTTCTTGTTTAGGTTATGTACAATAAACAAACCACAATATTAAGTACGATGTATGATGTAATGAAATATTGAAAACGCCCATGTAACTATTTAAAGCACATCTAGTAAATCGCCACTCTAATGAAACTAGCAACTAGTTTCTTGTATCTCTTGCTGATTTGACATAATTAGACTATTATTTATAACACATCACCCACTTTCTTCTTAGAGCTCCCATCCCGACCGTGTCGAGAAAACAACTGGTTTGGTCTCCGTTGGATGCGTGCGCTCTTCTGCGCATGCGCCTACCCGCCCCTCTCGCCCCTCCCACCCCTTCGGGCCATCGCTCGCGCGGCACCCTTTCACCCATAACAGGTAGGGTGTACGGTTGGGACAACGCAAGATGCACCACAGTGATGAAATCAAGATTAGATTAGAGTGATCTTCATAGATATCAAAGATGACCATATATAAATTCTTTATTAGTGAAAAAATAAAGACTCAGCCTTACATGAAGGTTGCCCATTAGACACAGAATAATATATATGAAAATGAAAACAACAGATTGATAAAGAGAGCAAAAAGACAAAATAATAGTGTTTTATACAAAAATTAATAATAATATTGGGCTACAGACCAGAAATTTCAATATTGTAATTGATTACTTATCAAGAAAAGAAGAATAAAAAAAAAATGAAAAAAAATTGAAAAAAAATAGGAACAAAAATTTGAATAAGTTATACTATGAAACCATAACTGTAATTCAATTAAGTAACGACCGAGATGACACAATCTCCAAACAAAGAAATACCGCATATGCGTGATTGGTTATCGTTTGTGGTTTTCGTGTGGTTATTCTTTGAACAATTGAAAATAATTGTTAATCTCCCATCAGGTATCAAGACCAAGGAGGTTAGATACTAATAGTCAGAATACTAATATAATAGAATATTATCTAACCTATTAGTATCTATTTAGTATCTATTTAGTAATATATTTAGTAATATATTAATATCTAACCTCCTTGATCAAGATCCATACAAAAGACAGAAGATAAAAGATGGCGTTGATGATGGGGATGATCACTATTGCTTGCTTATCTTCGCCAGCTAGGTTATATGGGGGTAAGAATGAGCAGGTGATGATGAAACTAAGAAGAGATAATAAGTGAAAGAATGTTTACAGAACCCATACTTTTTGCGGTAATGGAACCCACTCCTAACGGTGCCATCAATTTCTAAAGCGGTTTCTTGTTTGACAGAGCTACAGAGGGTGGCAGAAAAGTTCGCATCTTTGGAATTTGCATTATTAGGAGGAATGATTTGGTTGAGCTTAATCTTCGGTTGAATCTAATCCAAAGTTGCCCTTTTTCCGAATCGTGACGTAGGCATTACCGATTCTGTTCATCTTCTAAACAGAATCAGTAATGCCTACGTCAAGACTCATAGTCTCTGGAGAAGACAAAAAATCAATTATAATTTCTGAAATTGATGACGATTTCTGGTTTTCTCTGAAATTAAATTAGAGAAATAAACATCGTCATTATTCATTGAAATCTAGTTTCAGGGTTGTGATGTTTTCTGTCTTGTTGAAAAAGTTACGAAATGAAATTTACAAATTACATAACCATGTCTAAGAGAGAAGGTATCAGCAACTTTCAGCATGAAATAACTATAATGAGCGATTTTCAACTTCTGTTGGATGTGCTTAGTTTTTATGATGATGATTCAAAAGGAAGAAGGGACGTTGAAGAAGAACAATCTATGAGAAAATCGATGGTTCCTTTTTTTCATCGCAAATTATCGTATTGTTCTTTACCTCTGGTATTTCACTATACGTACTGCTGACAGTGAGTAGGTCGAGATAGCGGGAGTTTGAACATCGGGATCAACTTGTTCACAGGAAGGAACCTGCATTTCCTGCTTAAATAATTGGTCCAGGCAATATTTCCTGATTAGTATAATGTTTACAATCTCTATTCGTTCGGATATTTTGAATTTAGTTGTAGATTTAATTATATATAGGCCTATATATAATATATATATATATATATATATATATATATATATATATATATATATATATATATATATATATCTTTTTTTTTTTCCATTGGGTTTTAACGATGCACTAAGGAACCATTCCAGTATCAACCTGAACGACAGAGGGAAACCACGAAAAACCCCTGTCAGGATGGTCGACCATGGCGGGAATCGAACCCCGGTCTCCCGAATGACGGTTCAGTGTGTTACCACTCGGCCACGCGTCTCGGTGATTTAGTACCTCTAATAGAATTCTATGGTTATACCGACGAAGCACTCAAATCGGCTCCTTAGGCCTATACGTACCAGATGAAACCACGTCACAAAACCTATTGAACTTGGTTGTCTCTTATCTAAAAGCGATGAAGAGTTCATTAAATCAAAACATCTCTCTCCCCCCCCCCTCCTCTCTCTCTCTCTCTCTCTCTCTCTCTCTCTCTATTGACATTTTTTTTCAGTCATATATATATATATATATATATATATATATATATATATATATATATATATATATATAAATATATATATATATATATATATATATATATATATATATATATATATGTATATATATATATATATATATATATATATATATATATATATATATATATATATATATATATATATATATATATCTATATTTATATATATATATAATTATCCTATTATATAATAATTTTATATAATAATATGGTGAATCTATAAAATATTCATATTTGAATATATTATAAATGTAATATATTTAAATACATATATTCATAACAATATATTTAAACAAGTTTTTATAATACATTTTATATAATTATATAATATTAGCTCGAAATAATAATTATCCTCTCTCTCTCTCTCTATATATATATATATATAAATATATATATATATATATATATATATATATATATATATATATATATATATATATATATATATATATATATATATGAAATAAATGTATACATTTGCAAGAAGATTGAATTAGGAATAGGCAGAGTAGCCTATACGTGTAAGATTCACGTATACGTATAAACGCATGAAAGCCGTTATTTGCAAAACTAGGAAAACGCAGTATACGTCGTTGGATGTGCGTTATAGGCATATTGATATCATGAAATGCAATGCAATGAAGAGCTATTATATATGCAACTTGAGTTCAAAATAATGTCACTGCCTTCCTGTTTCATTCAATACGTATTTTAATCGTTCTACAATTTAATTGGTTATACCTGCTGCTGATATTTTTAATGAGTTTCCAATAGCTTTGATTGATGTGAACAAATTACATAACAATTTGTTTCATCTAAAGGCTGATTCAATTTATGTGAAACTTTGGAATAATGAATTCAAATAATAATAATGAAATATAATGAATAAAATAATGGATAATTTTTTCCTTTTGAAGTTCCTTTTCAAAAAATTCATTATTTTCAACTTTATTCATTTTTTTCAACTTCGAAGTTGTTTTTCTCATGCAGAAGTGCGGTGTGACCGATTGCTTCTCAAAATTATACAGTATCGAATCAGATGATGACACTTGTGAGTATCAAGTTTCAACTGGATTTCTATACAATTGCTCCCCGGCTGCCCCTCTGGTAGTTACGCCACTGGATCTAGCCATATGCGTACTCAGCTGAATTTGTTGCATATGGCGGCCGACTATATATATACATATAGTCAGTTGTTCCAACGACCGTATCTATGACAATCATAGTAGGCCTATTATTCATATCAACGAGATTGTTTTTAATCGGTTTCAAATGACTCAATTAAATGGTGTCTGCGATGAATCAACATTTCTGTGGTATAAGCTCACAAATCATGGTTGCTATACTTGTAGCCACAAAAGGAGAAGGTTCCGAGCGACCGTCTCCCCGTCTCATATTGTTAGCGCATGGCTGGTCCGCGCCTTATTCTTCCGTGGATATAAGAATACATCAAACGAATTGTATTTTCAAATTTCAAGAGATTCAATAGATGAATGGATGATGAGGGTTTGAAGGCGCTTCGACAGTGAGGTCATTTTGTGCCTGTGTTCATGTCCGTATATACCAAATGTCCGTAGACCCCCTATACTTTGCCGTAGTTGTCCCCGTTTGTAGATGTTTTTCACATTTTTTATATTGGGTTTAACGACTAATGATAACTAAGATCTATTGGCGTCGGATGAACGATTAATGAGATGATGGGATGCTGAGATGGAGGTTCCTAAGGTATTGAGAAGGATAGTGGAAAGGAAGCGGTCGTGACCTATGTTGTAGGAACCATCCCGGCATTAGCCTAGACCACACAGAGGAAAACCACAGAAAAAAAACTGTAAATGATCGATGGACGGTGGTGGGGATCGAACCAAGTCCGATATGTCCCTTCACCTACCGGATCACACGAAGCGAGCGTGTTAACCACTGCGCTGCTTGTGCCGGTTTGTAAATGTTTTCAAGCAAGACGAAGAAAAGTTAGGGAAGATGAGAAAAAAAGTCGACTGAGAAGAGGAGAAGTGACCAAAAAAAAAACAACGCTCAATATACTCCGGTCACTAAAAGGCTTCCACTCGACTGTGAGACGGTCCGAACTTGGTCTGGACCCTCACTCCAGACCTTATCGACATGGGGTGATCCTTTCGGGAGTAATCAAATTGTTCCCGACGACAGCTGCTCTGGAGATTACAGGGCCACCAAGCACCCCCACCACGTCAAGGTGTCGGGATCCTTCAAGAGGGAGATGATATTGAATTCAATAATATAGCGATCAAAACCGATAGAACGTCCCCCTATCACACACCACTAGAGCACGGGTAGCTCGCGCCCTCTCCTTTCGTTGGCACGAGCATACATAAAACGAATTGTATTTTCGAACTTCAAGAAATTCAATTATAGGCCCTATATGCCAACCAGAATAGTTCGAAAATTAACAATTGGTTTGAAATGGCATTGAAAATCGCAATACGTTCAAACCCTGTTGCATGATTCGATTAAAACACCTGCTTCTGAGGGGCTCTATATTTTAATATCGACTGCTGCGGCCCATAAGATGAAGCAAGGAAACTCACCTGAAGAATGACTTAACGAGACGCGACAATTTTATATGCAAGACAGCGATGTCATTCAAATGTCGAAGTAAGTCTACGCACAAGAAAGAGATATTATTATACATACAGTTACCCAGTTCTGTGCGTGTGTCCAGAACGCAAAAGCTGGTTTTAATCTAACCTTAAGCTGAACTTGATCTTAATGACGCACACTCGTCAACGATAACTTGCATTCCCTTCTTATTTACGCATTCGGTCATGTTATAGATTACGGGTCCCCTAGTTAATTTTTATTTGGTTTCACTAGACACTAAAGTTATTTAATTTTATTTTTATTTGCAATAAAGAGAAAATCAATGTCATGTTTGCCAATAGTTTTCCAGAATAAATCATGCCATATTCTGACAAGCCATCATCTGATTGATATGTCAATTGTCATGTGGTTTAGACATAAAAATGAAATATTTTCACTTCTTGGGGACAAGCCACTGAAATTTCTATCTTCCCAGATAAGGGTTCAAAGGTAATGAAATTTTCGCACATGATGTCTTTTTGCTCAAAACGGAATATAATGGAAAAAAATGAAAAAATGTTGGCAATTTTTTTTGTTTTTAATCTTTCCAATAAAAAAAATGCTTTTTTAAAAAAATACTACTCCTCCCACACTTTTCATATTTTTGAAGTTATTATTTTTTATATTATTCTGCACAGATGTATAAAGAATAAATGAGAAGCACATTTTGGAATTTATTCGAAATTAATTTTTTTCCATAACTGGAACTTCGCAAATATTTTTTTCTCAGTTTTGGACGAAATAATTCAATTTGCAAATTTATTTGAAGGAAACTCATGACTAAATTGAAAATGTACTCCCCATTTATTATCAAGAATATCACATTGGATTCACATTTTAAAAATCAGTTCTATCTCAATTTCAGGAGCTACAATTGATTGTTTGTCCTCCATGCGTAGTGACGTAAGCATTACCGTTTCAGTATAGAAACATGAACCGAATCGAGTATTGTATACGTCACGACTCAGGAAAAGCCCGGGATCGGGAGGACCTTGATGAATTGTTTTGAATTTTTGGAATTGAGATAATGATTTCTAGTTTTCATTGAAATTAGGGAAATTAATATCGTCATCATTCTTTGAAATATATTTTTAGATTGTGATGTCCTTTAATAATAAGAGGGGTATTGTAACATATGTCACACACATAAAAACACTCAACACAAAATCACAGAATTAATAATAACATGTAATAGTCCTATACATTGAAATACATTGATTATATAATGCAAACTATCCTGCTAAATTATTGTCGTATCTTCCTTCTTATCCATTCGATCCACTTAATTTTAAAATCTATACACTTCCCACATTCCTGATGCTACAGGCAGCTCATCGTATTCTTGCATTCCATTATTAAAAATTGAACTTGACCATTTATTTCCACTGCTCTGTCTACACTCTTCACTTGAATATTTCCCTTCTATAGAGTGTGTGGTATACGGTCACATGGAAACGCCATAATCCATTTCGCTAAACACTAACACAATAATTGTATACAACAAGAACGTACGAAACGACTTGCAATATCTTCTCATCAGTGAAACATAACATGATTTTAAAAGACCGTGACTTCCTTGCCATTAATTTTGTTGCCAAATAAGCAAAGTAAGCTAACAACATATTCTCTCCTTATGCCTAACTTGTATGTCAACTTGACAGAATTAAATACGTACACCTACATTAAAGTCATCACTCAAAATTCAAAAATACATAATAAAATAACCTCATCATCATCAATAACCTTATCTCATCATCCCATCATCTCATTCATAATTCACCGACGCGAATAGATTTTAGTCATCAGCACAGCTTGTCGTTGAACAGAATACAAATATAAAACAATAATTCAGGTCAACAATATAAATAAGGAAGTCACAGCACGATAGTAAATAGTCAACGGATCGAGAACAAATCTCGAGAAGTTTTCTTTCTAAACTAGAGCAGTTACTGGAAACTAGAATCGGAATTGATTGCAAAAATATTAATAATCGACAAACTGTGCCTGGCAAATTGTCCTCCCCCCAAACTTTGGCCTGGCAAATTGTCTTCCCCCTTGCAATATATCGAACTGTGCCTGGTAAATTGTCCTCCGCCCCAAACTTTGTCTGTAGAATTGTCCTCCCCACACAGTCAAGCCTGGCAAATTTTCCTCCCCCCCAAACTTTGACTGGCAAATTGTCCTCCCCCCATGATCTAGCTTGGCAAATTGTCCTCCCCCCCTAAAACAGGTGCCTGGCAAATTGTCCGCTGCCAAATTGTCTGTATACCGCAAGAAATATTAATTCTGGAAAAATGGTTATATACGTATATATTTTAGGTTGAAATATTTAATATAGGCCTACTTTTCCTTGTAATGCATTCGGTACAGTTCAGTCCACCAATTTATTTATTTGTCCTGTCTGTGAAGTACGAATGAAATTAATGAATCAATTGTTCAATTTGACAGTTCATTTATGTATACTCATTCAAGTTAGGAGTTATTAACTTATTACTATACTCTTATTGACAATCATTGAGAATTGGAAGTAGTACATCAGGGCATTGTTGGTATGAACAATTGGTTTGGTCACGCTTAAGGAAAACACGAGTCAATCTTTAGAGTGTGGAGAAGACTGACAAACTACAAAAAATTGAAGTGTAAAATGAATGCATGGTTTTTATTTTTTGTAAGAATTTTCATCAACTATTAGTAAAGGTATGCTAGGTATAGTGCATTATGCTATTGTATGGGTTATTATACCATTCAAAATTGTATAATAACAACAGTACTATTAACTTGACGATAATAATAAGAAATATAATGAAAATGGGATTGCATATCATTAGTTTATAGTATTATAATATACTGACATATTTGATATTTTGCACCATTTAGTTTCTCAATCGGGTAGTTGAGCGATGCAAATACTATATAGGCCGCCTCTGTCATGAGAATTTGTCGGGAGAACATTTTTTTTTGCCAAAACACCTCTTATAGTTGGTGAAATATATATAAAAAAGCGGTTAGAGAATGGAATGTTTGGCCTTCCATTTCGCCTGTGGCAAAATATTTGGTATTTTTTAAATGTCAATTTAGAAGTAAACGGTGCTTTTTTGAAAATATTTGTGAATTTTTGACTTCTTACTATAACCACACAGTCAAGAAGCAACAGTCCCGCAACACTAATCACTATCAAATATTGAAATAATTCAAGGATGGAGAAATCACTGGGCAGAATGTCAGACACCGTAAGGAAAAAGTAATGTAGGCTCTGTACTGTAGTACAAATAATTTAGTCATACACATTTTAGTCATTGTAGTTCACATATCATTTTATATTTTTGAGCTTCGTGCGGTCATATAATTTAACGTCTTTGGCGCCGTGTGCTGTTTTTAGCATGTTTCCAACGTTACAAAAATAAAGTGGAATCTCTTTCTCTCGAACTGTCGAACTTCTTTATCGACTTCGTCGTTGTTATTTTGTCGAGCTTAGCAGTTACTTTGTGAGAAATACTTTTCTTCTCTATCTTTGATCCGCTTGGAGCTTTTGTGTCACCGAATTCGAAATTACTGTCACATTTCGCCGGTTCAGGCCTATGCAATTGTAATTTTTTATTTTTCAATTGTGCTTTTGTTAACAGTATTATGATCACGTGATTTGAGATAAAATCATAATCTCAAACAGTAGCCCTTTTAAAAGTGTCATTAGATCTGTATACTGATTGGACCTTATTTCTTACGCTAGATAGGCATAGATATCCTGTTGATTTATTTGATTGTGAAGAACATTGATAGTGCTAAAACACTTATTAGGACCTACTTTCGTATTGTTTATGTGTGATGTTTAATACTTTAGTGCGGTCATTGCCCACCTCAGTCACAAACTCATTGACTGCCACATACTTTACAGGTTAGAGGTGCCCACCTCAGTAAGCAAATTTTTCATAATTCTTTAACGTTTTGTTCAATGTTGAATCCTTTTTTCCAGTTCGTAAGTGGCGAACAGTTGGTTTCAGAGGAACACATAGCCTACCACAAACCATAACCTCACCCGACATGAAGGTTCACGTCCTCTCCGCTTTGGAAGACAACTACATGTATTTGATTGTTGATGAGCTAACGAAGGAAGCAGCTGTCGTTGATCCAGTTGACCCAGAGAAAGTTTGTCGATTGGTTAAAGCTGAGGGACTGAATCTCACCACTGTCTTGACCACTCATCACCATTGGCAAGTTGAAGTTTTAATCAGAGTAGGCCTTATACACGGGCAATTCCAGTCGTCATAATTGCCAACTGACTTGTCCATCTAAATTGGATTGACTACAAGTGTACATGTTCTTACGTGTATTGACTAAACGCACCACGATCCAACAGCAATGACGACATCTCGGTTAGTGTCAATTTCGCGCAGCAGTTAATTTCACCCAGAAAAGCCCATCATTAATTTTTTGGATTGAAATCTTTTCTGATGACATTTAACATGTTCAATATATAGGCCTATTGGAAGAAACAAAATTCAACTATTTACATTCACCTACCACTGCCTCCTTGCTTTAATTATAAAGTTTTGAAGTTATGAAATTAAAATATGGAAATTAGAATATGAAATTAAATTATAAAGTTTGCAGCACAGCACCAGAGGTGCCTTATACTCTGTTTTGACCTGCAGATAGAGCGCTCGTTTACATGGGCCACCTGCTTGAAGCGAACTCATTAAATCACTCACAAATGTATTTGTATATCGTCGCTTAAGTGGCAATACCGCCTATCTCACAATTTGCTAATTGTTCAGGAGACAACAAAATGTGTTTCATAACTTCAGAAACTGACTTTAGGAACATCCTATGAATGTGTATTTAGTAATTTGATACCCTTAAATGCGATTCCGTTTCTAATTTCCCTCGTTTTCCTAGTTTCCCATTTCTTCTTTGCTTCATCCTGACATATTGATCACTTACGCGGAAATGCGGTGCCGATTTATGCCACTTAGGCGGTGCTTTAACACTATACTTTGGAGCATACTAAAACCGCGTAAGTCAAACAGGTGAGAAAAGTACCATGAAAGCTGGCTGATTGGTTGCCGTGAGTTTCCCGCGTTACAAAATGAAGCCAATGACACCACAGAATACAAATCAATCAAAGAGTGATTTTTCGAAAAAATGTCAGACACGCGATTTTGCCACTTGAGCGACGATATACTTTTCAAACTAGTATTTTTACTCTATATTCTCTGTATAATAATATAATAACCACTGTAGGCCTACTAATGACAACTGTATATTGGTTGTGTGGCTTACTGATTCTTATTTTTAAATATTCATCTGTAAAACAATTATAATAATATTATTGTAAAAGTACAAATTTAAAGTGGCACCTATTGCACAGTGCTGCTTATTCAGTAAACTTCTACCATTGTAAACTCATCATAAACTTTTTTCAAGTTTAATTGCCTTGTTTTGCAAAAAATATGTAGAGATATTTAATTTGAGTATTTTTATCTTTGTAGGGACCATGCAGGAGGCAACGAGGGGCTAGTCTCAAGGATTGCCAACTTGTCTGTGATTGGTGGTGACGATCGTATTGGCGCTTTGACAAGGAAAGTGGGTCATGGAGATCAGCTGAAAGTGGGCAACATAAACGTTAAATGTTTGTTCACACCTTGCCACACTACTGGGCATATCTGCTACCACGTAGAGTCACCCGGACAAACATCTGCGGTATTTACAGGTGGGCTCAAGACGCATTGAGGGTTGCATTTGCCGGTTTGAGATCCTGACTTCACTTCTTATCCCTCCCATGTTGAAAATGTGTACCAATTTACCGGCCATAACGTCAGAATTATTGACTGTGCATAGTATAGTAACTTGATAATTAAGTAACTACCTTTACGTTCACGTTGGCTCAGCTAATAAATAACAGCTGTCATCAAGTTTGTCAGCCTGTCAGCCGTTTGTACAGAACAACACTATAGATAGAGCAGCGATCTTTGGTAAAAAATATTATTTCGTGATGGACGATATGAGATGAATGATAGATGATGATGCAGTTCAAGAGAAACTAGTGATGTGAGAATGAGGTGGGTACAGGTTGGAGGAAATACATAGATCTTTGGTAAAAGATACTCAGAGAAAAACTTGAACTCGAGAAAAGTACTTGGGAAATGAAACGTGTTTCAGAGTTACCGTCACTCGGTAGGCCTACAGTATTATGGTTTGTAGAAATGTTGGCATGCGTGGTTTGTTCTCGTGTATGGGCCAAGAACGTATTTTAGTATTTCTTTTAATTTCAGTCTAGTTGAAAGTATTATTCTGTGTTGCCTAGGTGATACTCTGTTTATTGCGGGATGTGGGCGTTTCTTCGAGGGTACGGCTGACCAAATGTACAAAGCACTTTTGGAGACACTTGGTGCTCTTCCTAACGATACAGTAAGTAAAAACCACCATCTAGTGGATGTGGTCTAATTAGTGTTGACAGTAGGCCTACACAGTTTGAAATTATTTCTACGTCAGTTTGTAATTGATTAATTCATCATTTAAAAGAGCATTTATAGCTTGAAAGCTCAACAAAATCTGTCAAATAATATGGTAGGGTACCGTAGGCCAATACTATATTGTGAAATACTGAAAAACCTGATGTGTTTGAAATGATTACATCACATCATTATTCATGTTGGTAACAAAAAAACCTTATAAATATTAACAACTGGCTTGATCAGCCATCAATTTGTTAAAATTATTGCGTTCTCGTGTGCCATCCATAAAAAATAGTTTGCACACGTAACTCTCAACTCATTTGATGGGGAGTACTTCTATATTCAATGAAATGCAATCATGCAGATCTAAGTACTTTTCCTACCTCCAAGTTTTTTGTACGTTCACTTCGCAGCAAGTGTATTGCGGCCACGAGTACACGGTGAACAACCTGCGATTCGCCGAGTTTGTCGAGCCAAACAATCAGGACATCAAGACTCGCATCCTGACGGCCAAGGCTCAACGTGAGGCCAGCAAGCCGACTGTGCCGTCAACCATTGGCGAGGAGAAGCTCATCAACCCTTTCATGCGCGTTCAACAAGGACCGGTGCAGCAGCACGCAAATTTCACCGAGCCTATTCTGGTGATGAAGAAAATCAGGGAATTGAAAGACAGCTTCAAGTAAAGGTGAGCTTTTTTCTTGAGATGAAGTACGTATATGCTAAAGAGCGCAAACGCTAAAAGTTTAAAGCTTTATGCAGGTCAATCGTGAATTGATAATCGACTGATATTTAAATTTGTACTGGAGTACTTGAGCTAAGTGACTGAAGTACATTATCTGTTTCAAAATCTGCATTGGCCCTGTTGGAGTACACGCTGAATCTAGGTTGTCATTCAAATTCAATTGCCAGTGAAGGCAGTAATCCTAGATCGCGTGGCCGAGTTTCATATTTTTTCTCTACGTTTGCGTTATTTTTTTCAAGCAAAGCGTGATTACTTGTACAAAAGAATTGTTTCAGGCTAATGTCACATCAAAATTATTCAGCATAGGCCTATGTCGATAGAGGTGGTGCATGTATGGCAAATTATCAACACATTGTAAAATACATTAGCCTCAGCCTGTTGGGTACCAGTATATAATAATATAATATTATAGGCCTAGTATAAAATGTTCAATAAAATATTAATTATGAAAAATGTCGCAACCAACACTGTTCATTGAGTCCCTTCATCCTCAATTCTTGCTAACATCTACGATACCTCTATCTGATACTGTCTGAAACTTTCCTCAATGAAACTCAATTTTCCTAAATTTATGAATTTTATTATAATTTCCCTGAGTGAGCTAATGTAACACTTGATGTACTACTGATGTCCTGTACACCTACACAGAAATTTTGTGGGCCTGAAAATAATTTAAAATATACAGCTCATTGATGGCAAACATGAAAAAATTATTAGATAGCTTTATAGCCTATAAAGTTCAAAAATTGCCTTGAATATCATGAAACTTTCAAAATGTTAAATTTCTGAAATTCAGGTATCACCACCTCTACCTGCAAATACAAACAGTTGTACCTTATAAATCAATCATCCTTAAGTTGTACATGGGAATCAAGGTTCACCAAGTTCTCCGTGTTCTTAAATGAAACATTTTCATAGATGCTGTTCTGGTGGATATTTGATAGAGAATGGTATCATTAGATCATATTCATACATCATATAATATGTGCCTACCACTCTACACAATACTCGGAAACGTCCCTTTTCTCCTTATAAATCACTCCTCTTGATTATTGCTTGGTCTGTTTGCTCTCCACACCTACAAGAACACAATCACTTATCTAGGCCTACTTATGAGCTCATGGGAGTCGAAATATGATTTTTTTGGTAATAGATTTCAAATGGTATGAGATGTCAAAAATTCCCATTTGGCCTTAAGGGATACAAGATAACTTTCATACCTTCAAAATGTTGTGAAATGAAATTATTAACCTTGGATTCTAACACTGTCACAGTTATACAGCTACAAAATACATGTTTAGTAAAAAATTATGTGATGTAAGTTAATATTTTTCACCGACACGTACCATCTTGAAGGTATTCAAAATACCTGCATTTTTCTCGTATTTAAATTTTGATATCTTATAGCGGTCAAAACTTGGGTACGGTATGACAAAGAAAAAATGATATTTTGGTGAATCGACTCCCTAGGCCTATACTTTTTTTTAATAACATCGAAACTTGATACAAAATCACTGTTCCCCAATTGAGGCTATACCAATGTTATACTGTCCAATGTTCAAAATCTGTTCAATTCAAATTAGATTACATATTTCTTTATTATAATTGTTCAATATATTATAGTATTACAGTATATACATACATATTATATAACAGTAGATCTAATTACAGACTTAATACAAAACACTTTAAAATCACATATTAACAGTTATATTACGTAACAGGCTACTTGCTAACATACATACATAGTACATAACATACTACTAGCTAATAGTACACAATTGTACAAGTCTATTAAAATCATCGATTTCAATTTACAAATAATATCCATTCGCTTAGCCTAAATACCATCTTCTGTTTTAGTAAAAAATGTGAAACATGTAGAGTCAAAATGAGTGTCTAATGAAGAATTGATTCATACAAACCGTTTTACACCGTTTCATACGAAACTAGCGTGATGACCAATGTAGTCAAGTAGACTAGATAATACAGAATAGATTGTTTCTCTGAAAACTAACATGGCTTCATTGATTGGTTGTTAGTGATCAACACAACATTCAAATTTCCATCAATGAACAGTGGCTTTCTACGTACTCTTAAAGGCAAAAGTCACTACTATGGTAGGCCTACTATCTTTCTGGCTGCTATGAACAAGTTGATTTATTCAGCCTCGGCATACATTTTTTGACAATGAAACCCGTTAGTATACCAATAGACATTTCAATTTTATAAAACAGAATAAAATTAAAGTACAGGGTAGGCCTATGTATTGTGATATTTTGGATCAATATCATGAGTTAATGACAAATTTTCAAGTTCATAAAAAGTAGGCCTAATAAGTTGATATTAATATAGGCCTAGGCCTAATTCATTTATAATATTTGAGTACAGAATCTTTCTTGGTTTTTGCCTCAATAAAAGGGAAATGACTTGACACATGGGCATCAGAGACAAATAACAATCTTTCAAAGTCTCATTAGATTGGATAAAAAGCTTCTATGTTGAACATTCACTGGTAGAAATTCAATTCTAGCTATATATACGCTTGGGAAAACAATGCATTGACGCTGTAGAGCTTGGTTGAATGATGATGGTTAATACTGAGTAACGCGTAATGACGTTATAGTGCGGTCAAGTGGATTGCGAAGGTAGTTGTTCCGGTGGCAGTTGCGACTTGTCGCGTTTGTAGTTGAGTAACGCTGTCGTGTATCTCTCCCTCGATTGCTCATACTTGGCGTAGTAGATCTGCAAGTGGGACGGGAATTGCACTTAAACACATTGTTATAAAATAATTACCGAGACATCTGGTACGTAAACGGATACAAGTTGGCAGTTGATCGTATTGATCATTTCAAAATTAGAAGTTTAGAACTACAGTACTTTTATAACTGTATTTATTTACATATTTATTACATATTTTATTATTTATTTTACGATTACGTATGTATTTAATTGATGAGCGTAGCGAAGTCTCCATCCCACTCTTATAGGGCTTTGTCTGTGTGTTTTTTTTTTTTTTTTTTTTTTTTTTTTTTTTGTAAGCACTCCACAGGTTGCAGGGGTTGACTGATCAACATGAAACTTTTTTTGTACACCCAAACTCATCCAACTTAGAACTGTATAGTTTTTGGGATGAATCGGTCGGACCGATTTTGAGAATCATCATCTCAAAGTTTCTAAAAACCCCATAAGATTTGGCTGGGCGGAAAATGTTGAAAAATGAAATCTCTCCAAATGGAATGAAATTCTCTCTAATTGTGTATACATGGATTTTACACATTATTACGATTTTTTAAGCAATTCTGATCAGTCGTTGTGAAGAAAAAAAATAAAATGACTGATAATATTCATAGAATATATCATAAAAATTGTGACAGAATTAAGTTGTCGAGATTCACTGCTTTCTAGATTCAAGAGTTGACCAACAATGAAGTATTTTTTATATCTGTCAAGGTGTGTAGAATACCAGAGTCAATGAAGTGGCAAGACTAGAACTACTTAAACGACTTTTATAGCTTATTCAGATATCAAGGTGTGTAGAATACCAGAGTCGATAAAGTAGCAAGGGTACAACTACTTCAAGGACTTTTATACCTTATTCAGATATCTCGCTCATCTTACAACGCATATTTCGCGTTTGACTAGTTTATTTATTGCTGAATTTTTCTGAAATCAAGTTGCTATGTACAGTGAAACCTAGATGCAACTTTCCCAGATCCATGGTTTATGTTGTCCCAATTCAAGTCCCTTATCGTCTATGTGTTTTCTCTAACCTGTACTCACCTCGTTATTTCGTATACTGTATTACTTGTTTCTCTTACTCTGTATCATCATATTATATTATTTTTCCCTTGAGGGATGTTTCCCTTGAAAATTGATAGATATAGGTTTCACTTTGAGCCTACTTCACTTCTAGCATGTATGCCAATTGAGAAATTTATAGTAAAAATGAATCCACAGCTAGCCTATAGATGTTGAGCCATCAACATGCTGATGATTATAAACGAAAGTGACAGCAGACCTAAATTTACTTCACTTACCATCTTGGAGTCAATGACCTAATAAACCTCCTTGGTAGTTGGCACAGACATTTGGTAAACATACATTCAAGTCAGTCAAATAACATAGCTTAGTTATCACAGTCAAGTTGCATTTTGGAAGACGGCTGTAGGCCCACCCCTCGAGGCTTTTGCCTTGCAGAACGACAGTAGTAGACTTGAGGTGCTAATGCATTTTTTTTTTAAATAACCAAAGTTTTCTCTTTTTTAAATCTGTTGGATACATGTTGAAAAATTCTTGAAGGTAGTGAGCCACATGTTGTTACAGGGCACTTGCTCTATTCTCACTACCTGTAACTACCGGTAATATAGTACCGTATTGAAACTGTGTTAATAACAAATGAATACAGTACAATTTATTACTGGTACGGTAATATACAAAAATTAGTTAAATAACCTTCAGTAATGACCAATGATATCACCAGAATTGGTAAAAATACTGAGGTATTTGATCAAAGTCAACATAAGATAATTTTATGCTTAGAAGTAAGTCAAGGCTAATTTAAGAGACAAGCAGTACCTTCTTTTCGTCTGGACTAAGCGTGTTCCACTTATTGGCCAACTGTTTGGTGATGTCCTGTTTGGTAGGTTCTGTCTCTCCTTCCTTCTGTTCCCCGCTCAGCTGTTCAACAGTCACTGAACGCTGTTCCTGGCAAAACTGGAAGAACGGGTTGGCGGGACGTTTGGGCGCGTTGGGATCGCGTTCGCTCTTGTCCCCTTTAGCCGTGCTCTTGCGTTTCTGACCGACGCTCTTTCTGTTTTGCTTGTCACTCGGAACATTCTGTAACCAACAGTAGTTCATTTTTCAGCTTTTTAACCAAGCTACATGGTTTTAAAGAACTTTTAATAATGGACCTTCATGAATAATCAAAGTTGGAAATCTATTCACGGGTTGAGGTCACTCTGAATCAAGGTTGAATGAGATTAATATACCGTAATGTAATTTTAATGCAACTAGGATTTCCATTTTATTTTGATCCCTTCGATATTCAAGGACTTCGATTCAATATATTTGATTTTGTAACAATGATCAATATTGATTGAAAATGTATAAATAACTGGATAAGAAATAACTAGACCTAAGTAACCACGACCTAAAAATTGGACCGATGTCGAATGCACCGATGGTGGGTGATGGTTAGGGTTGAGTAGGTAGGGTAATGGTTCACCATAAAATTACAGCCACATTGCCCATACGATATAAACTCTACCTAGTACATAGTACATACTCAACACAAACCATTACTTTGTTACTACTATGTGAAGAGTTGGCAATACTGAAATCTGTCGGTAGAAACATGGTAATCACATTGCAAGTATTTCGAACAGATATTGAATGAATTGGTGAAATAAGAGCGGAAACCAAACAAACAAAAACTAATGATCACAAACAATTAGACAGAGTAGAGTAAGTTTGTACCAACATAATATACACCTACCTTGTACATATTTCTGCTTAAAATGGATTGGCTTGGCTTACTATATATAATTACCATTAAAAATTACAATATATTTCGATCAATATTCAATATCATTTTAAATTTGTACATCGAACAGCAACCCTAAATGCAACCCTGATGCTTATTTCTACCTTAGCTGCAGGTGATCCTTTGCCCGGTGATGGTTTTTCGGTCTTCACTTGGACACGCACATTTGCTTCGTCGGCCATCGGTAATGTCATCGGAACATTTCTCCAACCATCAGCATGTGTGTCTAAACGATCCAGTACAAACCTTAAATAGGTAAAACAAAGTATGTACAGTCTAAGGTTTCTTATGCTCATCTTGTCAAACTAGTGTGGTTCTTCATGTAAATAAATATATTTTGGTCAAGTTATAAGGTGTATGAAAAATCAATTACTTTCGTTCTTTCTTTGCTTTCCGCAGCTCTTTCCTTACTTGCTGTATCCGGTAGACCAACCGTTCATTATCCTAAAATAGAAAACATGTTTTAAACAATTTAATTATTTCAAGTTGAAGGTAGCTCGAGTAGGCTATTGAGATTATGATATAAACTTCTATGATCATGGCTAGACGTCACTCCTCAGCAGACCAGACACAGTGTCTGTTCTTGTCTTATGTCGATGGTACAACTAGTAATATCATCGCTCAAAATCAGCTTGAAACTTTTTCCTTAGATTTAGCAAAGTGTAGTCATTCAATGGTGTAGTGTCATACAGTACCGACTAGGCTGATGGTTTTTGGTTAATTTATAGTGAACTGTGCCGATCTGTTTCACGGTATTGTTAGGTGATGGGTCAGTTTAGGTAGTGTGAGGTTTTCACAATAAAATTACCGGTCTAGACAGACTTGTTATCCGTTTGACTCAAACCTTACCGTACTTAACCGTAACCATCACTAAAAACTCATAAACGCACAATAAAGATAAGCTTACATAAGCCTAGACCTATAAAAAATCGTCCGGCTTGGGCATCTATGAATTTATCTGATTTTCATACAATATATCGTAGAGTCAACAAAGCTACTATATTTGAAATTAAGTTGGGCTATAGGCCTACCATTTGCTATACATCATTCAACCGTTATTTTTAGCCTCGATATTTTACCTATCTTGCCAAGTCTGTTAACAATTAGTATCTAATGGTAAATAAGTAATAACGGACGGTTGGTTTGAGAAGTTTAGTATTCATGACAGGTAAAATTTCCAGTTTAAACTTTGAAGATATGGTTGAATAGAGAATATTAGATCAGTAGGCCTACACAATTATGTCAGATCCATCTGATCTTTTTCAGGATGCCGTCTCAAGGCTCATTCACAATGCGACGTTAACTTAAACTTATACTTATACGTAGTCGTTAACTTGAAGCAGATATCGTAATATTTTACGTCTCTATTCACAATAGATCAGCATGTAACTGTATTCACGTAAAACTAGGTAAAACCAACAATCACAACATGAAGTTTCACCGCCCTCTAAAAATAAAGCGATCCTAGACGATACCGAATGTCAACAAACTGAACTGTCAGTTGTGTTGCTAAAAACAGCTGATTATGGATCGAGAAGATGTATTCATATTTCATTGTCATACAATGGCATATTTGTTGGGGTGTAATTATTATTATCCATTTTTATTTGTTAGGGTGTAATTATTATTATTATTCATTGTTATTGCGAAGACGAGACAAGAAGTCAAGACGAGAACTGTAGGCCTAAGTGTAAAATGGCTGCTAATGTCTGTTTACTATTATAATTTACTTTATAATTTGTTTATAATTTGTTGGTTTCTTCCGTTTGTGCGTCCTTCATCGTGGTCGATCGATTCGGCTTTCTGATTGGTTGTTTCTTACAGTGAACGTTAACTTGTAACGTGAAAGCTTGGTCCTTGGTAGCTCATAAGTTAACGACATGCACTGAGAATGGGCAAGACACTTCCCATAAGCCAAACATTTACAAGTTAACGCTTGTGAACGTTAGAAGTTCAAGTTAACGTTGCATTGTGAATGAGCCTTTACAGGTTACTTGTAATAGAGTTTTCTAGTGATGATTAGGTAGGGCATTGATTTGGTAGCCCGGCAAGGTTTGTGTCAAATGGAAAGTGATGAGATTGTAATTTTTGGGTTCGAGCCCTGCTCCAAAACTCAAGGCCTGCTTTAGGCCTTCCTATCTGCCTGCTCTATGCTCTGCTTCATCATTGAATTTGTAGTGGTTACCTTACAAAATCAATGGCTTTATAATCCCCCACCACCTAGGCCTAAAATAACCCTTGTAACGCAGATTGGTTATGGATACGGCATTTTAACTATCGGATCTTGTGAGCCTTGGTCTATGGCTCTAGCCACAGAGCTATCAGTGTGCTGAAAGATTGAAGACCTGACTAACAAGACTCGAAAGTAAATGCGCTGCCAGACTTGACAGATGCAATTGAGTTGTTTGTTTAGATTTAGTTTAGTAGGCCTATTGAGGATTTAGGCATAATCATAGTGTAAACTAAATGATGTTAAGTAGGTCGAAACTCTCTTAGAAGCTCACTAGATTATGGATGGCTGAATTATTGCATTCTAGCCAGGTATCCTAGGCACAAACTCAATGGCATAGATCTAGGACTAGTTGGCGTATGAAAAAGTAGAAGCTAGGTTATGTATGCTTACTTGTTGTAACACTTCGCATCTCTCCGAAATCAGCTGGTATTTACGCCTGTATGGATCGACTACAGCATTATCCATATCATCATCCGAGTCATCGGATAAATTATTCCCAGGTACGATCATATTTCTACGTGGAATCAACAAGATATGTTGAAAATATCAAAACTGCAAGCACAGCAAAAGTTGTTTACTCTTTGACGAATCGAATCGTGCTTCCAACTTCTTTATCGACCCTAGTTCGATATCCAAGGCCGCCTTCGAACATACTGTAAAATAATAAATAAAAAAATCCCTTTTGGCCATTGCGCAAGTCAGCAGTGGAAAACTACTCGATTCGTGCTTGTGTGTGTGTCGGTCTCCAACAATAAAATAAATCTACTCAAGATCTTCGTCTTCGGCGACGACTAGAAAAGAGGCTGTACACGTGAAAGTCTTTGTCTCAAAGTGGTAACCCAGATATCACTGGATTTTTCTAGATCTGTAATATAATTCGGCACGCATAGTACTTCATCGGGAGAATTTTATATTATCATTAGTTTTTCTGTCTGTTGGAGCAAGTACAATAATTAGAACTATTTTTTTTTAAATCAAAGTGTCAGTCAATCGACATTCAAAGAACAAGGCGAGGACATCAATCAACACTTTTTTAACGATTTTTGAAAATGTGCGGCTGCTGCACCTAATATTTGGTAAGTAAAACGAAATTTTACCGTAACTTATTAATAAGAAGCTATTTTCGTCCTCTAAGGCTGAAAACTCGACTCGAAAAAAGGTCCGGTCCGCACATGGTTCGCCCACGACATATTTGTGATCTCGTCGTTTCTAGTAATGACGTATACTGTGCAATTTTTATTGGTAGATATGATTGTTGGACTTGGAGTCATTGTTGCAGTTGCAGTCTAGGGCCTACCCTCTGAGTTTTTTTTCAGTTCAGCAGCATAGTCTCCATTATGAGCAGCTATATTGTTCAATTGTTGAATCAAAAAAGGTAGGAATGACGTCATAGTAAACCTCACACCACAATACCTACGTTATTGATCGCGTTTACAGAGCATTCATTGCATCACATACGTCACGGCACCACCTAGTAATAGACGTGCCGTGTACTTTCACGATATATTTATATATATATAAATATATTCACGATAAATATAAAAATGTAAATATAAATATATTCGATATTTTTATATTTATATAATAAATGTATCTATTTGTATATAATATTATATATATAAGTTTATATATTTATATTTGTGTATATTTATGAATTATGTTTATATGTTTGATTTCATTTATGGTATCATTTTTCGTACCAGAAATCCATGTGGGAGACAAAATATGTGGATGTATGACCCTTAATTAAATGGTGTCTAATATTTTTTTACTCTTAATATTTTTAATATTTTTATATGTTTATATTTTTATTATATTTAATATTTTTAATATTTTTTCCAATTCAGGTTATAGTTATAACTATAACCTGAATTGGAATAAAAAATAAGCATAATACATTTATAAAGACCGTACTGACGAAAATTGTACTACTGACAAGTGACAATCAACTAGAAACTGGATTTGTCGTAATTCTTTAAATTAGTACATACCATAGACTGAATACTATGGTACTAGCTTACTGCAAATTTGAAAATTTTACTTGCAAATTCGTAGATGTGATTAACAAACATCGTTTCAACCCGCATATATTTTCGACTGAGAAAGTTCTTGTTCTATTTCTAACCTTGTAGATAAATAAAAATATCTAATCTATCATTACTGTATTTACAGTTGCTTCATTTGTGTGACGTATGATTTCTAACTATGCACACAGTAGGTCTACATTCAATTTTACAAAAGGTCGTGAGATCATTATCAATTATCTATTTTTTTTGTTAGGTCTGCCAATTTTGTTAATTAATCTATAGTCGTGAAAAAACATCGCTTTCATTTTCAACTAGATATTTTGTGCTTCAGACACAAACGTTTTAACTCATTCCATCAGATTAAAAAAAATTTGTAGTATGTTCTAAGAACATATTCAATGTCTTTTCAGAATATATAATGTTTCTCGTTTCCATGGCATACCTTTTATGGTGTAGTTTTTGAGTACGTATTAATGCAAGTTTTACATTCAGCATTACCATTATTGTTGTAGGTCTATATATAAACATCAGATCTAATAAATCCCTGAGTATCTTTCGGTATAGTTCTATGCTATATAATCTGTTATTAAATACTATGATTTAATAATGAAATAATCATCATCATAAAAATGAGACAAAATGATTATGTAACATCAATTAACATATAACCTCGACGTGTGATCTAAGTGATTTGACGATTACAGTTTTATAACTGTATTATGGCGGGTCGACATCACTATTATATTCATATATAATTATTATGAGGCAATTAATTTATATATATATATATATGTATATGTATTATTATATATGATTTTCACCAAATCTCTATGCAATGTTATCCCCACATCATCCAAAAATTATTTCCAATCCAAATATTTTCAACTTTTTTTCCGTCATGTTATCCTATGTGTATTTTCAAAGTTTCAACCATTATTTTCTCAAAATATATTTTCCCAAAAACTATACAGAAATATAACCATCCAGGGAATGAGAACTATTTTTAAAAGTGTCAAGTTTTATGGGATTAATCAGTGGACCTGTGCGACCTGTGGAGCGCCCACAAAAAACAAACAAACAGAGATGTGTTCGATTTGAGTTGAATGGACGTATTCGCTGTTGCTCATCCATTTAGATTGCTTTTTGAGGCTTCAACATACAGATTCCATGATGACACAGTTCTAGGATACAATTGTTTTGTTCTAGCGAATAACAAGTCAATTAATTGTGTAATTAGGTGCATCTGTGTTGATAAACTCTGGTTATATTCAGTTTATCTGTTTCATTCACTGCCATTTAATATCAACTAATCGATAGATGTTTATGCCTATATTCTTGCATGCATTTCCTAGTTGTTGATTATGATATCTCTGGCATGTGCGACACATGTATATACAATCTCTCCTTTTTCTCTCTCTCTCTCTCTCTCTCTCTCTCTCATTGTCTCTCTTTCTCCTTTCTGTCTCCCCTCTCATTCTCTCACTCTTTTTATCTTTTTCCTTTTCCAGCAGCTGAGATTATTACATCATCTTCTTCCAAGTTGAGAGGAATTATTCCATTTTCCTTTCTTACTATGATAATTTTTCTCTATTATTAGTTTCTTTCCAGTCTGTAGGCACATGCACATTTTATCTAGGCCTATCTATATATGAGGATTGATGTAACTAGATTTCTTCAGGCAGATCAAGTGATTGTGGACTCATTGTGATGAGCGCACGATGTCGTTAGATTCAAGACTCAATTAACGTATGCAAATTTGATTAAATAAAACATATTTAATGAACGTATTTCCGGTAAAATTAATAAAACAATGACAAATTTCTTGCAATATTGGTAATATCAATATTAGTAAATGAAAACATACAAGTAAAATGAAGAAATATTTAAAATTGAAATACTCATCGTTGATACATTTTTTAGTCTCATACTTGGACTCCTACAAAACCTATTTCTTATCTGGGTAGACCTAAACTTGTATCTATAGAATGTCATCTAGACCTATACCAACATGAACAAAATTACAAATATCACCGTTATATATTTGTATAGCTGTGGTATATTGAGATTTTTAGGACGAGAATTAAGTTTATGAACACAAGTACATCTTACAAAACCATTAACGAATTGAAGAGGCGCAGTGAGCTTACAGAGGGCCCCTAATTACTAATTACCCAAGTCTATACCTGGGAGACGGCATTCTTCTTTCGTGTATATATATATATATATATATATATATATATATATATATATATATATATATATATATATATATATATATATATATATATATATAAGGATATTGAGTTATATTTTTGATGTATGCACTTTCTTCTATGATTTGTTTCGACGTTTACTCATGCTAGTGAGTAGTGACACATAATATAGTGGAAAAAATGGAAAAAATAGACAGAATGTACTTTTTCGTAACAACATGAATGAAAGTGCGGTAACGTAGATGGATGGACGTATTCATAATGATATATATTTTAGTCTAGAACTCTTGAATCTAGCCTAGATCTGAGTCTCTCAGCCTCCGATGTCGCCGATTGCTCCTTTCCTAGTCTGTTTGGTTGTAATTGTTGAACCAACATCGGACGTGTTGCTGTAAACGCGGATGATCCAGGAACTGGGGCACGTACTCACGACCAATATCTCTGCACTGAAATATTCAACAGATCACAAGCAAATTTGAATTAATTATGATTTCTAATATTGTTTGCAGTGACCGATTTGTAAATTTTGTGTACAGGGGAGATTGGTAACTTGAAGTAAAAAATGACTTATACATGTGAGAAAAAAAAAATGAATGAAAAAAACGAAAAAAAAAAAAAAAAAAAAAAAAAAAATATATATATATATATATATATATATATATATGTATATATTCATATACATATATATATATATATATATATATGTATATATTCATATACATATATATATATATATATATATATATATATATATATATATATATATATATATATATATATATATATATATATATATATATATATATATATATATATATATATATATATATATATATATATATATATATATATATATGTATATATTCATATATAGGACCTATATGAGTATGACAATAATTCAGTTGGGAAAAGAGGTGAGGGGGGATATAACCTCGTAGGGAAGATTGAAATAATTATTTTTTTAGTCGGATTGCCGAGTGCTCGGAGTTTTGGTGTCTTCATAGTTTCACATGAGTGAGCATTACTCTGATCTGGACACGATAGTTTTATTTATTTATATCGGATTTTACAACGCACTGTGATTATAACTAAGATCTATTCGCGTCGGATGAATGATTAATGAGATGATGAGATGAAGGTTTCTTAGGTAATGGGAAGGACAGTGATATGAAGTGGTCGTGGCCTATATTGTAGAAACCATTCCAGCATAATCCTATATAGACTATAGAGGCAAACCCCGAAAAAAACCTGTAAAGATGGACGGCGGTAGGGATCGAACCAGGCCCGAAACTCCCCACATCTACCGGATCACTCAAAGCGAGCGCGTTTAACCACTCGTCCACTTCGCTGCATGTGCCGGTGACGTGATATTGTATATTCTATATAGGTATCATTACACGAGGTGGTATACTAGAACAGTTATTTGTAAATAAAAACCAAGGTAATATATTTATAAGGGAAAAACCCAATCGAAAACTTATCACATATTCATGAAAAATAGAAAAAAAATAGAAAGTGACATTTCCCATTTACAATTGCAATTGTTTTAATCTGCTGATGTGTATTTGGTCATGTTCAGTATTGAATTTATTATTATTTATTTTAAAATTTACGCACTCTGATAGCTAATTGAAACGATTCTTGTTGAGAGTTGGCTATAGCACGGTCCACACGAACGATTACAGTTGCCCCAATCGCCAACTGGCTTGGGCAACTAACCTGAAATTGTTCGTGTGTACATGCCATCAATTCGATCTTTGTTAATTGGAGTTGATATTGATATTTTATTTCGTCCCGTGGACCAGTACATAGTACATAGTATAGGATAATGATAGACAATAATAGATAATGATAGTTTAATTGTAATAAAGTTAAAATAATGATTAGGTGAAATAAAATAAGCACAAGTAAAATTTCGAGTGGGATTAAAATGGAAGGAAATTATGGTTGAGGTATTCAGAGAGGCTGTAAAAAGGATGTTGGGTTAGGAAGGACTTGAGATTATTATCAAAGGAGGGGCGGGTGGTTGAATTTGTGATGAAGGAAGGAAGTTTGTTGTAGATCAAGGTGCAGATATAATGGGGGCTATTAGTGAAGGATGAGAGAGAGTGTGCTGGAAGTCTTATGCTGTTTCTATTTCTGGTGGAATGATGATGCACGGAACTGTTGAGAGGGAATTGGTTGGGGTGGGTGCGGACGAAGGTGGAAGCGATCTGTATGAGTGTGCAAGGAAGGGTGAGGATACGAAGTTTTGTGAAGTGGGGTTTTGCCGATTTGCGGCGGGACACTCCTGCTAAGATGCGGATGGCTTGTTTTTGAAGGATGAAGATGCGTTTAGAAGAAGCTGAGTTGCCCCAGAAGAGGAGGCCGTGTGACAGGTGAGAGTGCAGGTGGGCGTGATAGACAAGGAGAAGGGAGTTGGGGTTGACGATAGGCTTTAGGCGTCTGAGAAGGTAGCAGGAGCTTTGAATTTTAGTGAAAGTGTGTTGAATGTGAGTGGCCCAATCTAAAGTGGGGGTGATATAAATGCCTAGAAATTTTGTGGCAGGAATACTGGGAATTGTGTGACTATTGATTTTGATTAGGGGTGAAATAGATGGGGGATTAGATTTGAGATGAAAATGAATGAAGGCAGTTTTAGAGGGTTGCAAAGCTAGTTTATTGTTGGAACAATAGGAGGCCATAGCATTTGCTTGTTGATTGGCAGAAGATATGAGGGAGGAGAAGGCTAGGGTTTTGGAAGAGGTAAGGAGATGATTGGTATCATCGGCGTATTGGAAGAGGTTGCCGAGTGAAAGATGATCGGGAAGGTCATTGATATAAAGGAGGAAGAGAAGTGGGGCGAGCACGGACCCTTGAGGCACTCCGCAGCGCACAGATTTGGCTGAGGATAGGAATGGGGAGTGGGTAGTGGGGGAGGTGGGGGTAAGGGATACTTGTTGAGTGCGGTTGGATAGGAAGGAAGAGATCCAATCGTTTGCGCTATCCTGGATACCGTAAAGTTTGAGTTTGAGCAGAAGGAGTTGATGGTCAATGGTATCGAAGGCTTTCGACAGGTCATAGAAGATGCCTAATGAGTGGTTGCCTTTATCAAGTTGAGTGTGAAGTGTGGTTAGGAATTGGAATATGGCTGTGGTAGTGGATTTGCCTTTCCTAAAGCCGTGTTGGCAGTCGGCGAGCAAGGAATGATCAGAGAGGTAGGAGGTGATGCGGGATAGAACAATTTTCTCGAAGATTTTTGAGAAAGAGGAGAGAAGTGAAATAGGGCGATAATTGTTGACGTCGGTTTTATTACCTTTTTTGTGAATGGGGATTACCTTAGATTGTTTCAGTTGAGAGGGAAAGGTGCCAGAGGTAAGTGAGTGATTGATGACAGTTGAGAGAGGGAGAGCAATGAGGTCTATGGATTTAAAAAGAATTGTGCCTGGAATGCCGTCAGTTCCACTAGAAGATTTATATCGGAGAGATGTGGCTGCTTGGATAATTTCGAGAGGGCATGTTGGGGTGAGAAATAGTGGTGGTGGGGAGAAGGGGGATGAAGTGATAGCCTGGTTCAGGCGGTTGGGAGGAAGCGGAGGGGCGACATTTCCAGCACTTATGAAGAAGCTGTTGAAATGTTCGGCTATTTGAGGGGATTCAGAGGTTATTTGACCATTGATGTTCAGGGAGATGGTTGTTGGTGGTTTAGGGGGTGACGAAAGAGTATTGATAATATTCCATGCAGTTTTGCACTTGTTGTTGGAAGAGAGGATGATGTTGTCAAAGTGGCTGCGCTTGGTGGAGCGAATGTTTTTAGCATGAGATTTCTTAAGGGAATTATATTGCTGCTTTAGAAGTGGGTTAGGGTCCAATCTTAGAGTGGAGTGAAGCAGCCTGAGCTCAGTGCCCATTTTTCTGATTTCGTGTGTGATCCACCTCTTGGTGTGAGAATGATGGGGACTTGTCTTTTTAAGTTTGAGGGGGAATGCTCGATTAAAAATAAAGTAAAAGGTATCAAAGAAGAGAGAATAGATGTTGTCCGTGGAGGTGGCAGTCGACAGGTGTAGCCAGTGCTGCTGAGCCAGTAGGGAGCGGAAATGAATCAAGTTGGAGTCTGAGAAGGTGCGTTTGAAGACATCAGGGGACTTGAGGGTGACCTTTGGGGAAGGTGCCAGGTTGGAGAGAGGGATAGAGAGGGTTAGGGCAAGATGGTCAGAGAGTCCACTATCGAAGGTAGATGCTACGAAAGAAGTTGGTTGCAGGGTAGTGAATATATTATCAATGAGAGTAGACGAGTGTGGGGTGACGCGAGTTGGGGTGGTAATGGTTTCAAATAAGTAGAAAGAGTGAAGGGTGTCTAGGAATTTGATGGAGTTTTGAGTGGGAACCAGGATATCAATGTTGAAGTCTCCACACACGAGGAGTTCGGAGCGAGGAAACTGTTTGGTGACTTGGATGAGGACTTGTTCAAGAAGTTCAAGGAATTTAGAGATATCTGCTGAGGGTGAGCGGTAGATGGAGAGGGTGATTATGGAAGAGGTAGATGAGCGGGTCCAAAGGACTCCTGTGCATTCGAAGACTTTATCGATGCAGGCAGAGTGGAGAAAAGGTATGGGAGTTACGTTACAGTGAAGTTTGGAAAAGATGGCAACACCACCGTAGGAAGAGGAGGTACGATAATATATGCTACTGCTGCAGTAGTTTGGGATGATGAAGGAGGTCATGGAAGGGTTAAGCCAGTGCTCAGAAAGGCAGAGGAGGTCAGGAGTGAGTTCAGATGTGAGTATTTCAAGTTCTTCTATTTTGTTTCGAGCTGACTGGATGTTAAGTGCTATCACTGAGTGTGAGACTATGGAGGTGGTAGTTAAAGAGGGGTCAACTAGGTTGTTAGAGGGGTGTGTTTGTACAAGGGAAAATTTGTCTGTTTGAGTAGGTGGCTTGAGTGGGATCTTGGAGAAAACGATCTCTGGGATTTTTTTAAGATTATTCTTATCAATGTTTACCGGATTCAGTAAGTTTTTTAGTGGGATGAGCTTGGTAGTACAATCATGATCACTGTGATCTTGTTCAGGTGTGTTTGAGATGCTCGCTGTCGTGTTGCTCGTTACCGATGATGTAGCTGCACTGGACCAGTATGAAAATGGTGTTCTTGGATACTCAAGGGGTTATCTGGCAGGGTCATCTGGCAAGTTGAATAATTGGAACGAGATGCTGAGTTGAAGTTGGTTGAGCGCACTCGTGTGTTGGTTCCATATTCTTCAGCTTGCTTAAGAAACTCCAAAAGATGGGGAAACTCATGTTGTATTGTGGGCTTGGAGCACGTATTTAAGTAATTGTTGTTGTTAGTGACTTGAGGTTTTAATAACGTTGGTTTTACAATAATTAGGCTCATCAGTGGTGGAATTGACTTGGCGATAGGACAAGTTGATCTTGTTAGTGGGTGAGTATGTTTTTCTGCAATATACATGGTAGAGCCTCTTTGATTCACACACTTTAAGATTTTCTTACATAACGCATTCTTTCCTTTGTAGTTGAGATGAAGTCCATGTCTTGTGTAATGAGATCGGGGTAGGTCAGATGTGCTTAAAACTGTAATTGAAGGGAACTTATTTGTCAGTTTGTGGATCATATCATTGATTGCAACTATTTTGTGATTCAACAATGGTTGGTCATATCTATATGGAATGTCAATTAATATGATTTTTGTATCAGGGTTTCGTTTAGATACATTTGAAATTGTATTAATAGCATCCGCAATGGACGATTGATCATTCTTGTCACCGTCCACTTGTATGTTGTTTGAACCACCAGCAATAACTATGTAGTCCGGTACTGGCCAAGATTTTTTGCTCACTTTCAAGTTTAGTTCAATATCATGAAGAATATCTGTCAATTGCGCATTGGGCTTCATGAAGCTTCTTATAATTGATGTGGGTAACATATCTTCAAGTATATCTCTGCACTTCCTGATATGGCTATCACCAAGAAGCAGGAGGTGTTTCTTGATAGACGCCGAATTGTGTTCAGTTTTCCTGAAAGTCTCCGATTTGTGTTCAGTTCTCTTCAAAGTCTCAATCATTGCCTCGACCTCTTTAGCTCGGTTGAACCATTCTTCTCTCTCGATGAGGGCATTTTTTTTCTCCCAAACACTTTTAGCCAGAGCCTCGGTTAGCTGACAAACAGTGAGATGCTCCCTGTTCAAACCTCTCTTATATTTGGAATTAATATCTGTCAGGATGTCAATTTTTTCCAGGAATTCTATTTTGCATTTTCCACAGTCATGTCTATCATAAACCTCAATTTGATCATCTATATTCAATTGGTTCATACTTATAAGTTCGTCATTAGCTTCATCCAGGAACTTGTTCTTACTATTGATGACTGTATCTTCAAGTTCCTTAATGTTGATTTCCAATTGTTTAATCTTGGTTTCAAGAAGAGAAACATACTTCTTACCCACATGAGTGACATATTCAGGGCTAGCTTTATTATATTTTACATTCTTCCCTCTTTTTTTGCATATATGTCGAGGTCTGCGAATAGTTATAGTTGGGTCATCTATTACTAGAGGGGATATGTTATTCTTACTTGTGCTAGTCTTGGCAATAGTTGGATGAGAACGAGACATATGAAGAGTCAACCCTCTGGGCATGAATATACCATCACAGTGAAGGCATTTAGCTGTTCTAACTCGTTTATTGAAGTCTCCTACCTGAGTAGTTTGAAAAACCAATGTCTTGTCATGTGACACATGGTTTTGAAGACTTTGGATACCAGTACTTCCATTTCTCGTGTTTATATTGCATAACTGTGAGGTGGTCGGCGTAGGTATGGGGTGTGCGGGATCCAGGGATTCTGAGGTGGGTTGATTCCGTTTTTTGCCTTGTAGCCATTGATTGCAGAAATCAGGGATACTTATTTTCTTCTTGAGAAGAGTTGAAAATAATATTTCCACAAGCTCACGCTGTGACACGGTTCGCTTCTTATAAACTCCTAATTTTTGAAGCTCAAGTATGACATCACACTCTTTATTTTTGTCAATTTTTTTGACCACATCTTCAAAAAGATGATGATGAGCTGTACCTGCCATATTATCTTATTTTTATTCGTCAGGATCTAGTCTTGGCTCAAAACTGTCACAGTGAAAAATATGCGAATACGTAAGTTATGTTCTTAGCAACGAAATGCTAAAATAAACAAATCGTTATTGAAAAAATTCAATCAAAATATTCAATCACCAAAACACGTTTTATGAAGCTGAATCAGTTGTAAAAATTGTCCTTATCTACTCACGTATAGAGAAGAAATTTCCCTTTCAGTAAATACTCTTCTTGTTCAAAAATTCACAGTATTACTATCAATATTGAATAAAATTACTTTCGTGACATTTCAGTTGATTCTTTCTTCTCAATTCCACGGCCTTCTTCTGCCTTTCTGCCTTCTTCTAACCTAAGTTGGGTCGGTGAGGATAGAGAGAGGTTCTAAAAACGGCAACGCCAACGTCCAACTGTCAGTAAACAACCAATGAGCGTGCACGAAATCGTGTGACGTCAAATATGGCGCGACTATGACGCGATTACTCGTCCCTGATTGGCTACTTACGATACCGCGCGAAATTGAAGTTCAACCGAGTTACCGTCGATTGCCGTTCGATTATGATCGACGTGTGAACATACGCAAGTCGACGATCCGATTCGGTCAGCTATGTTAGTTGGCGATTGGGGCAACTGTAATCGTTCGTGTGTACCGTGCTTATAAGTTGGCCGAGATCACCATTGTCACCAAGCAATTATATTTACTCAGTGGTATGATTAACTGTCATCCAGATTTTTTGCGCTTCCTTATGCTGTGTTGTCGACCTTGCATCTAGAAAGCGGTGGTTTAATTCACACTGTTGCAATAATGATTGTACCTGTCTACGTGAAGAACATTGTTATTGCCGTGCATCAACACAGTCAAGTCTAGAACACTGAAGTCAAGGTTCGAATCCCGTACATATAAGGCATGACTTTCTATAGAGATCAATTCATCTATATTATTTTCGCTTATTTGTATTGCCAAGTGTTCTTCAGTAAACACTATTAATCAATATTCATCATCAGTAATGTTATCAACATTACAGAGTAGTGCATGGTGAACAACCAGTTTATCCATTTTCCAATAATGGACCTGGAAATAATAGGATACATTTTCTCCTGAAGCTATACATGGATTATTTTAGAATTCAAAATAAGTACCAGATACTCTTTACGTTGTATCACGAACACAATTCATCTAAATTTAATAAAAAAAAAAAAACAGTCTGGATGAAGTAAAATTGTTCTATGCGTGACCCGTTTTTTAGGTAGAATACCTGAAAACACGCAAAAAACACACTTTTCAAAACAAGAAAGTTACATATTTCCAAATGAAATCAATTTTATGAACTGTAGTGCTGATGAACTAACAAATGATTGAAGAAAACTAGATATATTGTGTCTGTTATTTCTTTTTTTCATTCTGGGCCGCTTCATATTGTGCTTGCACCACTAATCTAGAGGCAAAGTCAACCCACATGGGAACAGGGTATCATAAGCAACACAAATAAAAATCTATGCAGACTTACGGAATGCATCTTTAGATCTTCCATGAGTGCCAAAAATTTTGACGAATTTGCCGACAAATTCGAATGAATGAAAATATGGCACATTGTTGCTACAACATCTTTGAATATGTCATCGTTTGGGAAGTATAGGCAATGTCCTAGGCCTATCACAAACCATGGCAACAATGTTGGTAAGTCTTCTTCGGACAATATTCTCATTACTTTGAATATATCAAATAATAATTTCGGCCGTTGATGAACGTATTCTACGTCTCTTGTTAGCTGCTTGTATATAATCTGAAACGAAGAAATCTTCATGTTACGTGATTTAGGTGCACAAATATATTTTCGTCAAAACTTTTCTATTTCTTTGGACTAGGAAACCGCAACATGTGTTGCAGCATGAGCAATATGAGCATTTTAAAATGAAATATTTAATGGGAAGCTATTCCCAATTAAAGATTTATTCTTCAATTAAGAGCAATTATTTCACTGCCTTCCTGTTTTATTCATTACTCATTTTGAACGTTTTACAATTCATTTGGTTAGACCTGTTGCTTAATTTCCTGACAGGTTTCTTAAACTGATGAAGAAATTATTTATATATTTTTTTTATTATTGAAACGGCTGTTTCAATTTATGTGAAACTTCGGAATAAGGTGCAGCATTATTATATTAAATAATCCGCGAATAATTAAATTCATTTAAAGAAAACGTTTTTTCCGAATTTTCCCCTCTGGGTTATTCTTTCGGAGGTTTATACAAACTTCGTAATGGGTTTCCTCAGAAGTGGTGCCACCGATGGCGTCTCAAAACTAAACAATTCTGAATTAGATGATGACACTTGTGAGTCGAGTTTTAACTGAATTTGTACTCTCATTTGACCTGTGGAGTGCGACAAAAAAAATGTGTGTTCATTTTTTTCGAGTTCGGTAAAATAGTCTCCACTACACTCATCCAATAATGACCTATTATATCATTTCTAGAAAAACTTATTGCTTTCAATCGTGGGTCTACTTGAGACAAAAGCAGAGTGAACAGTAAACATGCGATGTTCCGGTCACAGAAAAATTGGACTGTTCCAAAATTTCAATTTAAATGAAATCTACAGATATTTTACCACTGATTTTTTTCTTGCACTGTCGTTTGCCTATGTATAGGCATATATATATATATATATATATATATATATATATATATATATATATATATATATATATGCATATATATATATATATATATATATATATATATATATATATATATATATATATATATATATGTATATATATTGTATATATTGTCTGCTAGTTTCAGTGCGTATTATATCAATACATTCTCTCCAGGATGCATTTGAATTTGTATTGTGACTTTATATGTGACCGTAAGTGCACGATACTAATCGGTAATTTTTAAGCGGGACTGAAAATACTGAGGACATATTTAACGGCAATACCATAATTACCGTGCAGCTATCTAATTACCATCATTTTAGAATTTCAAAAATGTCGTGAAATACAATTTTAAGAATTTAAAACATGTGAATGACTATCTTTGAATCTTGAATATAAATAAAATAGTAGAGTACATTTGCAGTCATGCACACAAAGTCATGCACAAAGTGATTTCACGAATTTAAATCAGCATTTTAATAAAATCTACGCATATTTTCATTTCTCACGACTAAACCTTGTAGTCTTACAGGTCAATATAAGAAGATTGCTTGTCATTATACGGATCTCCCAGAGTAATTATATATATATATATATATATATATATATATATATATATATATATATATATATATATATATATATATATATAAATAAATATATATATATATATATATATATATATATATATATATATATATATAATTACTATATTATATATAATTATTATTAAGCGGGACTGAAAATACTGAAGACATATTTAACGGCAATGCCATAATTACCGTGCAGCTATCTAATCACCATTATTTTTGAATTTCAAAAATGTCGTGAAATACAATTTCACTGAAATACGTGAAATTCACGTGAAATACAATTATATATATATATATATATATATATATATATATATATATATATATATATATATATATATATATTTAAATATATATATATATATATATATATATATATATATATATATATATATATATATATATTTTTTCACTGATATTCGAACAATTTTCGTATTTGTGTTTAATGAGCCAGGGTTCCATCCATATATTGACTCTGTTAAAAAAGTAGTGGTATCCAAGTGCATATGTTAAGAAATAATCGATTACAATTTTTGTCATATTATTCAATAATTCTCTTGAAAAAGGCCATAACATAATGGTTGAAACGTAGAGATATTAAAAATATTTCACAATTTCATACACGACTTTAATCTTCCTATTAAATATATATCATTATTATATATATATATATTTAAATATATATATATATATATATATATATATTTTTTTTTAAATTGTATTTGGAAGCCATTTAGGCGATGCACACTAAACACTACGACAATAATTGTGAACTCGAGCATACGTTTTCAATGATCTTGTCATAACAGCGACATTGTACGAAGATCGATCTCGCCAATAGTTCTTGTCTGTGCGTTGGTGCTTCTGTCAATATCTGAAACAACAGTACTAATACTTTGCCGTTCGTGTCTTCGGATAATGTTTCCAGACATCTGAGGAACCATCTGAGCGGAAGTGCGATTACCGTCCGCTTATCGATGAGACTCGAATTCGATCTGTAATAGAAAAAACTTTATGTATTATTATTATTATTATTATTATTATTAACTCTTGCAGTTGCACATAAATGCGCGGTGGCAAGTTCCCTATCAATCCTATCCTATCGCCTCCCTAACCTTCTGACGGAATAGCTTCAACCCTATTTCATCCTCCTCAAGTATACTTCTACTAAGCCCATTCCAATCCCTACCTGTCCTATTCAAGAAAGAGAACTTACCGACATCTAATCTAGCCCCCTTTATAACTACTGCTCTTTCATGACTTCGCCTACCCCCATACCCTGACTCATTCCTTACAATCAACCTATTCAACTCTCCCCAGCCCCCTTCTCCTTCCATTACCCTGAAGAAATTACAGATCCGATCCTCCTTTCTCCGTATTTCCAATTCCCGCCATCCCAAGTCTCGGATCATCTCAGATGGACTCTCCAATATTCTCACCCTCTCCCCCCTTTCATTCTCCCCCCATTTCCACCTCCTAACCCTACCTGTAACCCTTCTAACTGCAATCCTTTGCACCCTTTCCACATCCCTTATCTCACCTAATCTATAAGGATCCCAAACTGAACTAGCATATTCCACCATGGGACGCACTAACGAGAAATAAGCCTTTTCCTTTATCTTCATACTTGTCCCCCTAAGCTGCCTCATTACAAAGTTTAGTGCATTTATACTCTTTTTTACTATTCTCTCAATCTGACTCCCCCACCCTAGACGTCTATCAAATACCACCCCCAAGTACTTGTAATTTTCCACTGACTCAAGTGACTTCCCTCCTACATCATACACTACATCAGCCCTCACTCTCCTCCTACCAAAGGTGACTAACTTACACTTCCCTTCATTTAACCCCATCTTGTTCAACATCTTTCAAATGTATTCGGCACAAAAAGTTGCAGTCATGCGCTCTATCGGCGACTACAGTAAATAGAGTTTGGAGGACAGAATTCTGCACGTGGCTATGTTACAACGTTGTTTGTGACTACTTTCTCGCCCACAAAAATGTGTTTCACGACGAAATTGTTGCGTACCACAGGGTAATTCTGTGGCAGGACAGGACCGCGAATGTTCCTTCCATTTATTCCCGTAATGCGGCAATTTATTCCAATTGATAAAACATTTTAGGTTAATTGCAAATCATATGTCTATCTGTCACTTTTTAGATTAATTGCAAATAGCATAATTGTAATTAATTATTTGTCTCCATCCATTTCAATTGACGATAATTTTTACGTTTTAAAAGTACAAATACTATGTGCTTGGACCATTTAGGGTAATTGTAAATACTATTTTTGTAAATAATATTTGACTGTAAATAACATTCAACTGTAAATAATTATTTGACATTGTCTATTTCAACTGATATGTTCTGGGTTGATTGCAAATAGGGACTAACATACAAAGAGTATACAAAACTGTTTTGTATACTTCATTATACAAAACAAAAACCGTATAATTAAATAAATTACTCTTAAAACATGACCCATTTTTGATGTTTTCCTTGCAATTGATTTCCTTGGAGTGCTTAGGTAGTCATACATAGGCCTAGATTAGATAACAAGTAATGAAAATGTTTAGAAGAATTAAAAATCCTACACATTTTACCAATACCTACTGGTCATTTTTAAGCTTAGGTAAAATGGTGTTTTGAAATAATATCAATAAACGAATACAAATGTTACATGGGTGAATTAATTGGTTAATGTAGGCCCTAGGCTATATAAGCTTTTGATAGGTTATACTAAAGGAGTGAAATAATATAATAATCTAAATTCTCACTCACACAACATTTACGTGGTAATAATAATTGATACCTAACTCACGACAATTGTTTAAACAAATGTGGTGGGGCATATTATTAAAATAATACGATCTAAGTTTCAATAACATTTTCTCTACAAATGAAACATCCAAATCTACTTGAATAAGTTGGACAGATTTGTCAAAAGATAAATATATAACAAAATCGCTTGTATGAACGTTTAGCATGGTCATTCCAAGTTGCATTACAAGCAAAGTAGCCATAGTAAACACTACGGAGAGATTACTATGTCCTCCAAACTTCCGCCATGTTGGATTTTTGACAGCTGCCGCTAGCGCATTCTATAGGTACTTTTTGTGCCGAATAACTAACTGTAAATTGGACAGTCTCATATAATTACTCCAATTTCGTTGTTAGAAAGAGATAATTTATATCATTAGGTACTAATTGTATACCTAACCTAATCTAATGATATATTGTACCGTACAATAGTATTTTGGGTTGGTAAGATCGCCCTTGTGGTGCCACGTTCAAACGATCCTAAACTTTCATCTTTTGCCTTCACAGGCGAACAATGGCATGACTTTGTGTCAAGTGTCGGATGGCAATTAAAAAACAGATGGAGATTGAGAAAGGGTTAGTTCTACCTCGAAATATATACTCATGATCTGATTATATGGGAATCGATGCAGATCAATGCGCATGATCAATGCGCGTTTTACAAACCACCCATAAGGTGCATTCAGCCCCCGGCGGAGGCCAAAAAGCCCCCAAAACGTCCCAGGTTGCATGACCTCACAAGATATATGGATGGTCTTTTTTTGCCCTTAAAATCTATGTACAAAAATGGTTCATTTGGGGTAAAACGCGTCTTGAAGGGTGAATTAAATGATTCTTATGATCCTATTTATATTTACGGAATATGCGTATTCTTTCCTAGAAAATTGCTTTTTTTCTATCCTCTATCCGGTTACGTAAGACGTTTTCTTTTCAATTGAAATTGAAATAAAATCTACGCATATTTTGCCACACATTTTTCCATAATCTGCACGTGGAGTGCTTGCGTTTATTATCTGCTAGTTTAAGTGCAAATTTCCAGTTTCCATTTTATTTCCATTTTCTTCAGATAGTATTCTAATTTTTAATGTACGTATGGCTTGACCAACCACTTGATGTGCCGCGGTGTACTTTATGAGGTGACGTTTTGGGGCGTTTTTTACTGCGTTTCAAGGGACCGCAATGACTAATGGTCGATGGGGATATCGACTCTGATCTGGTATAGTATTTCACTTTTATATTTCACTTTCAACGCATATTTTTTTATACTTGATTGAATTGTAACTATTCATATTGGGTTTAACGGCGTCATGTTTCTTGAAATTGCTACTTACTCAACTAGTACAAACACCACCTGAAGAAGATGTTTGATTAAACGAAAATGTACGACTTTCTGTAACTTGGCACTCATCGATGCAAACAATTCTAGAAACTCTTCGAGATCTTGTTTCAAATCTTCTGCTACTTCATTTGAGGCGAACGGATATATCGTCTCTTCGTATAATATAGACGATTGATCCAAGTAATTAAAACTTTCGACGAATCTGTTGAATCTGGAACACATCTGAAATGACAAATATATGAGCCGAATGCACGTTCCATGCTTTGAGAGTTGGCAGTTTTTGATTAAGAAAATTGAGATTTTGTTCCCGACACATGTAGCTCAGTGGTAATGAGCTTGCTCTATATGCACGGGAGATAAAGGGAGTTCGGGCCTCGGTTCGATTCCCTTTTGATAATCGTATCATTTATCAAAAGAGTTGATAAGTTTTTAAAACCAAGCCTTTACTATCAAATCTGATCAAATTCGAAAAAGTTTCTATTTATTTTCTTGTAGAGGTTTGGTATATATACTTTATGAATATTTCCTGTAGGTCAAAAGACTCGACATCTTTGAGATAGTAAGTGAAATATGATTGTCTTGCTGATCACTTTTGAACGTTATCCGAAGTAAATATTCAATTGTATAATATTTCGATACATTTTTGGTTTACCTTGGTAGTTGCACTTCGCGCTCTGTAAACTGCTTTGACGATGAACTGTCGCGTATCACTGGTTGCTTTGGTTACGAAAGTTTGACTGTTTACTACTTGAAGCAAACGTTCGAAAACTCGAATTACGACCCCAACGACCCGGGTGGTACATGTTTGAATTGAAAATATTATTCCGAAATACAGGCTTTACGTAACCTAGTGATTTCTGCACTCTACGGTGTGTCCAAAAATTGAATATAAAACGTTATCCCCAATATTTTATTTGCTGCGTATTATTTTTGTCACCTACATTGTGAATTTTCATACTTTTGTAATCATACATGTTTTTTATTTCATTAGTAAAATGTTTTCGCTGGACTCATTGGTTTTACCCCGCAAGGAAATTATGGAAATCATATATCTGGAATGTGATTTTGGTCACAAAAACGTATAATTTAATATTATGTTTATCAGTCTGTGATTTATTAAGCACGTCTGAACCGGGTCGCACCTATTCCCCCCACCCCCTCCCTCTTGTGCTCACGCCTTGGTACCAACTACATTATTGTAAAAACTTCGGCAATGGAGAAACTCCCTGAAAGCTTCACACATTTAATAGAACACTTTTGCAGGATGTAATGACACGTTTCTAATAGATTGACCCTCAAAATACCACAGCTATACAAATACAACAGTGATATTTGTGTTTGTTATGTTTGGAGGCAGCATCCGACGCTCGTGTTTACAGGTACATACAGGTTGATAGCATACAAATATTTACTCAACTCGCTACGTTAGATTGTTACGTCTGATACTGACTAATAGAACCGAATATATTCGTCTTGCTTGAAATGTACGAACAAGCGTCATTTATTCTATTCGAAAAAAAAAAGTTCTCGTAAAAAAGAATAAACTGTACGAATAAAACGTTCGATTAAAACTTTTAGAAAAGGTGATTGTTCGATTAATTTGGTTATTTCGGTCCTTTCGGATATCATATTTTATTATATTTAGATTTTTATGTTGATTATAAATTTTAACGTTCTGTATAGTCTATATGATATTATGTTTGAATGTTAGGTTCGATAATCCAACCTGGAAATTTACTGCCAGGTTATATAAATTGACACCTTTAAATGGTTTAAAATATGATTAATAGTATTTTAATGGGAGGAAGATTCCTCATCAATCAATCGTACAGGCTAACCGAAATATCATAATACTACATTATATTCGAACAGTTCTATTTTCCAACACTTTTTGGCAAACACTTTATTTTGAAACAGTCAATATAGCATCTTATTTGTTCATAGATTTTTTCCATCCCTTCACATATCAGTGCGTCATTGCTGTGGTATTTAGCCAATTGTTCACGCAATGCCATTGTCAAGGTCGTTGCAAGTTCGGTATGTAAATTCGACTGCATACGATTATGAAACTGCTTCGATCGACTCGGCTATTGTGTAAGCCACTAGTCAAGTCATTAAAAGAATCTCTGATTGAAGGTCTTGGTCTTGACCGATACTGTGTGAATGTAAGCTGACTGATTTTTCGCACAAATCGTGTCTGTTTGCTATCGCTCTGCCTTGGCAAGTCGCCAGCCGGGCGTGAGTTCGATTCCCGCGTAAGGCATGGGTTTTGTAATTCATTATTATTCATCCATCATCCACTCCAAAAAAATTGTACCTCAAATCTCAATATAACGTTGCTATTGGTGGGGTAATAAAAGCAACAATAATAATAATTATCAACAAAATCTGTCGATTGTAGGCTGTGCGGGTACGACTGATGGTGAAACTTTTGGATGAGTATTAAATTAGATTGTTGCCTGTTCTATGATATTATGATATCATATGGGACTATCCATCCTTACACTATACTCGAGTTATCATGAAAACCATTTCTCTAAATCGACTCGCGTGGACTCTTAATTAAATCTCTGAAAATGCTGGTTTCGACACAAAGCATTTTGACATGTGCATGCACCAAGTCATTTCCCCCCAATCAAGCTAGGGATGTCAATTTAGGATCGTTTGGACGGAGCGGTACAAGGGCGACGTTGCATGCATCCCAAAGGGTGAGAAAAAGTGACCCAACATTCAAAATATTCTCTTTTTTCGATTCTTTTCGTTTCTTTTTCTTTTGAAGTTTCTTCTCTTCTAATTCTAATATTCTATTTTATTGTCTGATTTTAATAATTTTATTTCATCAATTTATTCGAAATCAATTAATTTGATTAATTTATCGAGTCGTGGCCTCAATCATGAGTTATACATATACTTGTATCCAAGAAAAAAGATAGTCTACCAACTGAATAATTGAAAAAACACCGCAGTGAAAAACTAATACCGTTGCTACTTTGATGATTGAAAGCGTGGAATTTTAGTTTTTAAATTTATTTTCACCCAATAAAAAAATAATAATAATAATAATAATAAAAGTTTTTCGTTCATGATTGATTATCAAGTAATATCAGAAAAGTCAGGTAAAACATACATTATGGATAACATACAAATTTATGTAATATATAATAATAGAAAAAAGACAATTCAGATTACTTCTGTTCATGGAAGTTGATCTTTGTCGTCAAAATACTCTTGGATGGAGCTTCTCTATGGATGGAGTAAAGATATTTATTCAATAAGTATTTTTTTCAACCTAATTTTAATTTATTCTCTCCTTTGACTGTAGCTTGAGGCTTTTAGGAAGGTGAAGGTGAAGGTGGAGGTGAAAGATGTGTGTCTGTGTGTTTCTTATCGCAAATCTCGTCTGAAAAATAGGAATACCTTAATAATATCAGCACAGCTACAAAATATATAGCTGTATAGGCCTTTGTGTTTTTGTTATGTTGGTGGACGATTTTCTTGTTTCGTGGTTACAAGTATATCATATAAAACACTTATATTTTGCTAAATCGATATAAGCTCTCAAAGCTATGAGAATGTTCATACAAATTCAAGTTGAACACATAAAAAGAAATCAATGAGCCGCTCTCTGGCTTATTCAGCTAAAGGCACCGCTCTAGAAACTGTAGTCAAGTCTTGTGTGAGGTACGAATCTTCATAAAACATGTTTTTTTTCAATACACACTTTTTTGGTCTTTCAAAGCGCATGGGCACCGATTCAGTGAAATATTAGTTTTTTCTTGATAACTTGTGATTGGTTTATGATATCAGAAGTTTTAAGGCGGAAGTAACACAGATATTTTTATATACCTTCAGGACGGTATACAAGAAAAAACTAATATATCACTTATATATCACATAGTTTTCACGGATGACTGAAAAAAAAAATCAGCTGTAGGACTATAGGCCCCTACCTATGATAAGGTTAGAATCTAAGGTTGATCATTTTCAAGGTATTCAAAAGATATGTATTCGAATTTTGATATATCTCATACTATTAGAAGTTATCACAAAAAAACTAAATTCGCTTAATTGACTCCCAAGAAATGGACATATTTTCTGATTTTTTTTTTGTTAAAAACAAATACTTCCTCTTTCAAGTTATTGACAACCCAATTGTCTCTCGTAGATAATAAGTACAACGCCGAATTTAGGTAACTGTAACAATACAATTAAGTTTGGGTCAGTGAGATTGGTTGGTGTATCTATCCATCTTGATGATATGCTGATTGTTTCCTGTGCTTTATATTATACTTATATATATTGGCTGAGAGCCTAGGCCCTAAGCCAGATAGCAGCTACACAGTCTGTACATTCAGTCTCTCATCGGACCTTGCCTCGTCGAAGTCAAACAACAACGGCATTTCACACGTAAAAATAGTCGATTCATAATATTTTACTATTTCTCCATTTTATTATGAATACATAATTAATACAGTTTCACGTGTTTAAAAATATAATGTGGACTTTGGTGATTATGATTTTTGAGATATTTTTGTGAATTAATTTCAGTGACAATGATTTTTTACGGTGACATTATTAGTACTTTAAAGTTTTGTGATATTAGTGTCGTGTGATTTTAAGATATTTTGGTATTGGAAAATAAAGTGGATAACAATAGGAATAATGACGTCAAATATGTGAGTGTGTGCATGATGTTTGTTAAATTAATTCATAATTATTTTTTCTAATATTGTGTTCAGCGATGCCACTATCAGCTAGGATATATGGGGGTACGAATTAGGGTAGGGGTGACAATGAAACGATGACGGAGTAATTTGGAAGGACATTCAAACAAAAACGATAGAATAACTTTATAATTTTATTATAATTTCAATTGGGTATATATGATAAGTGAATTGACTGATGCGTATTGGTGAATAAATGTGTAATTCATTGTGCTTGATTAACTTGAGATGTATTTGATAACAATTGTTGAGATTGTACTGAACCGCAGTACTCATGTATCGTTTTTATGTCATTATTAATCACAATTTGAATAAATATCTCTATAATCTTGAACGTCTTATAAGAGAGAAAATGTAAGAATGTATAACAATAAGCTGTATAAGTCCAATTGATTGCTTGTGTATATTGATTGACATTTCAACACAATCAGTTTGAGAGTGTCTATAGGTTGAAGATCATAGAATTGAATTATTGTGCGTATTGTCGGAGATTCATCTTGTAGATAATTGATATGGGAGTTTTATTAAGAATATTATACAGAGGCTAATGGTAAAAAAACTACAAATTGGGATTTTTGGCGTTTCTTTTAACAAACTACATAAAATCAGTGTGTCAAAGAGTGTTTTGAAAAAAATGGATATACTTTTTTTTCATTAAAAACTTATCTTTGCGAAGAATCTTTTCCATCTTTTTCTATCTTCGGAAGGTATAAAGAAGAAGTTCGCGTTCAACCATATCTTATGTCATCATAGTTCTCAATTTCAGTCCAATCATATTTTTTCTTCATGTAGGGTAGAAACCACATTTATTTTGACTCACTTCGAGTGGGGCTTGGGTTCAAGTCCCGTATAGAGCATTTAATTTTTTAAATCACTCATCTATTATCCGCCCATTCGTGCTCTCCTCCCAAATAGCCCATCTTCTAGAGCTAGGTCGTCTGGTTAACCAAAATCATCATCTAGGCCTATATTAAGGAATTCGATATTCTTGATGCTTTTGAAAAAGTTTCATAATGACAGTATTATTTTAATCATACAAAATTTTAAGTAAAAAATTTTAAAGTTTCAAGTTTTTAAGTAAAGTTTTTTTTATTGAAAATTGGATCAAATAATTATGTCCTTCAGAAGTTCATACGTTTGAGATGTGATGGTGAGAGAGGGGGGGGGGGGGGGGTCAATATTTGAGGTTATAGGCTGCCAGCCAAGTTGTCCCTGAATGAAAAGGAGATCTATTTGCAATAGATTTCACTGAGACCACTCAATCACCGTTATAGTCACACGTTTGTCACGGTCGGTAGATGACTAGATGTACAACTACGCGCACTGACATTGAGGGGGTTATTTCTGTCATGATAATATTGCAAATATAATCGGGGTCAAGAAATGTCAAATATTTAAATAGCTTCATTAAAGGCTGAAAGGGATCGTTAATTACATTGATTGCAATCAATGTTCCTTGTGCTTCCTTATTTTTAGTTTATTATTAATTTCATGTTTTGTCTATAACTACGGATTAAGGTTTTAGATAACTCGGTAATCGTTACATATAAGATGAGCGAGATGTTTAGATGAAATGTAATAGAAATTTACACACTACTTACTTGATTGTCATAACCTTTTTGAACATTCCTCCATTGCTGTCCCTACAACTCATTGAAATTTAAATTATTTCTCAGGTGAAAATTTTTTCGAATTGAAAACTTTATTTGCTCCATGTTATTCTTTCTTAAATGAGGGTATTTTCAGAATGTCAGTAATCGATTTCTCAAAATATATTGGACTGGAATTATTACCATGAACATACATATTAAAATGGGAAGATTCGTATTGCATACAGAAAGTTTTGTGTGGATGGGGGACGGACAGTTTGCCAGTGGCGCGCATAACAATAAACATACAAACAAACGAACAAACAAACAAACAGAGAAATATTCGATTTAGGCCAAATGAACATCTTTACTCATTCAACAGTTATTTTAATACCAACTTAAACGATAAATTCAAAAGCGTACTTAGAACTATTGGAATAAATTGAAAAAAATCCGTAAAATAAAAGTATAGATAGAGTTCATAGAAGTATATTCCCTTCCTAACTTTTCTCAACGTGTATGTAAAAAGCACGGGTCGATACTGGATCGTGCACCACTTTTCTCAAAAACTTATTATATGAGTATTTTAAGATTATTGAACCATATTCTCGGTATATCTAATTTATTCTCTTTCAAAGACAAGACAATGACCTAAATTATCATCATTATACTCAATGCCATTGAATAGAGTTAGATTTAAATCTTTATTGAAATGACTTGCGATTTCGAACAAATATTTTATATATTTTTAAATGTTGTTGAATGTATGTTTTTGAACTCATGTGTGGTTTTCTTTTCTCTATAAGGCTCCAAATGTGAGGGAATTAATTACATGAATGGATGTTTAGTGAATGATGAATATATAGGCCCTACAATATACTCCTTTTAAACATAACTGCGTGGTTAAGGGATGGTCTCTATTTCTCTATTTTTCAAATTTTGTAATCATATTGTTAATTTTATATTTTTAAATAATTAATTCAATGTATATATATATATATATATATATATATATATATATATATATATATATATATATATTTAGATATATATATATATATATATATAGATATATATATATATATATATATATATATATATATATATATATATATATATATATATATATATATATACTTGCTAATTATTTCTTTAGAGTGTTACACTCATTTAAAATGAAAATGATTAAAATTCATGAACCCTCTATAAAAAGTATCATCCTTTGGGGTGAGAAGTATCATTTTCGCAGCTTTGGGAATAAAAAAACTGCTATAAATTCTCTCCCAGCAGTATACGAGCACCTTTGGAAAGTAGATCTAAATTGTCTGATACATAATTACATACATATTTGTCTTGTGCTCTCACTTCTTCCGCTCAACTGTCTGTCTACATAGATAACTATTTATAGTTCAGACTTTAAAGTAACATCTTATATCATTAGTGTTTTTCAAATGAGGACGAGATGGTTTGACGTCAACATTTATATACTTTAGACTTATTTTTAATGTTCTTTTAATTCACCAAGATCTACAATATTTCTGATAATGTGATAGTGTATAGTTTCATCATGAACGAAAGATATAAATATTATTTATAGTCTACGTTTTTTTTTCTTGTATACTCTACCGATGTATATAACAATTATGTTTCCAGTATTATTGATTAATTTTTCAACAGAATATTTTATTACCTTTCTCAGATAACTTTAAAATATTATGATTATTTTGAATATAGTTAGCAGTGAAATTAAATCTAAAAATGGCCGTGCTATTTCTCTGTCTCCAATTAGAATATAGCTTTTCCGCGATACGTAACACATGAATAGGTAAAAATATTAATTATCTTCGTTACTTGTCGTGTGGTTTATTCGTGTCAAACGAGTTATCAATGACAACAATGACAGATTATGACAGATTAAGATCACACTGCGATACTGCATACTACTCAACACGTGTCTCTCACTTTTAACATGTGCTCAATTGACGCCCGTTATTCCAAAGTCCAGGTCTAATTACTAGAGTGAGAGACAATCGGGGCCGAGGGGTAAACAACTACTCAGTTTGGTGCACACCTGATTTCAGATTTCACGGTGGGATTTCAGGAAGATTTCAAGGGATTTCAGGGAGATTTCATGAAAAGTGTACACCTGATATCAGATTTCAAGGGATTTCAGGAATATTTCATGAAAAGTGTACACCTGATTTCAAGAGTTGTTAACCTCTCGTTCAGGGCACAGGCCTACGAGGCCCGAGCCTAGGGCACCAAATATTTAACGGGCACCAAGTATTCAAAGGTCACCAAATCTTCAATCGTTAGCTTACAATATTTACAGTTTGTTGAATTAGTGACATCAAAATTAGTCGTTCCCGTCCGAACGATCATTCCTTGTCATTCTTAGCCTCAATTGGGGAACAATGACTTTGTGTCAAGTTGCATGGCGTTGTTAGTAAAAAATGGAATATCATTCCACATTGGCAAACTGGGTTAAGTGACAGTATCACTGATTACACATATCTGTGGCATGTGGGTCGTAAAATATGAAATTTTCGTTGAAAAAGATGTCAAATTTCAAGTTCAAGATGGTTTAGTAGCTCAGTTTATCTAGATCCGGTTTTACGAATGAAAAATTTGTTGATTAAGAGGTAATTAGTGGATTGACTTGAAATTAATCACCCAATTGGATAATCAATTATACTCCAATTTGTACCTAAATTATTATAATATTATTATTAAAACTTGAAACAAATTCATTGTTTTCCTATAAAAGCAAATGATGAAAATTTAGGATCGTTTAAACGGGGCACCATAAGGGCGATCTTGCCACCTCAAAGAAATAGTTAACAGTTGATTGAAATAGCTGGTAAATATAGCTTAATTAAGACATTCATATTTTTTAGTAAATTGCGGTCTGGGTGAGTGTTTCGTAGTTATAGGTATATTTGAAACAATCAACAATACACACATAGTAATAATGATAGTGTATACGATTATTGGAAAGTAATCTATTGACAGGAACAAGAACACGGCACCTCCACCATGTATTAATTGTATCAAAACAAAGTGAAATAATTGCAGTTTTATTTATAAAACATCTCAGCCAATAGTAGGCCTAGGAAGGAAAAACATGTGGAATTGTAAATAATTGGAAGCTGTTGGTTGGTGGGGTCAATGTTGGTCTTCAAATTGAAGGATCGAAATTAGAGTCAAGTTGTAGGACAATAATAACAATAATGCAAATGCAACCATCTCAGTCTCTCTGAGTCTCTCTCTCTCTCTCTTCTCTCTCTCTCTCTCTCTCTCTCTCTCTCTCTCTCTCTCACAAGTCGATTATAGTTGAGCTTTCCGAATCATTGCAATCTATATATACCTCCCTAACGTTAGTATTTACGATTTAGTGTTATTCAGTGATACATTTCAATATATATATTTATTATTTATCTACAAATAAAACATTGATAAGATATTCTAACTTTATATCTCCTCCCCCCCCCTCCCCCCTCCCCGCCCCTTTTTCACTCCCGCACTATAATTGTGCTGTCTCGAACTACTTATAGCTGGTCTTGACATTGTTGTGTAAGCTAGTACAATGCTCCTTCTCATTAAAATGGACTCTATCTCATATTCGGTGCAAAGACAACATGGACATTGATCGAAATAAAGTACAACCAACTGGTTATCGTATAGTGTTTTAACTAGTGCATTTTTCTGCAACAGAGTTAGGATCGTTATTTATAAGATAGTGGTATATTTGACATTTTCACGCTGTTTTTCAGACATTAGGCACTTTGAAGTTCAAACATAGTCTTGACTTGCCATCAGTGGTCATATTAGGAAACTCAATATTCATCGGTCAGAGACAAAAACAGCTGGAACTGAATATTGGCGTCGATTGAATGAATAATGAGATGATGTGATGATGAGATGAAGGTTTCTTATAGGTGATGAGAAGATAGTGGGCGGTCATGGCCTATTGTAGGAACTATCCCGGCTTTAGCTTGAAATATAGAGGGAAACAACGAAAAAACCCTGTAAAGATGAACGGTGGCGGGGATCGAACCGAGCTTCGACATGCCCCTCACCTCCCGGATCACAAGAAGCGAGAATAATAATATAGTAATATCGTTTATCCAGTCATTTCGATCCATATTAAATAATACTTGATCATATTGTTAGGATGTACAGACACTTTTTCTACAATAATATGATTAATTCAAATTTGTGAATCTATTGCTCAGTTAGCTCAGCTTTTTTATATTGGTCAGCTGGAACAGTTTGGGGCAGTACTAGCAACTGACCAACGTGTACCGGTGATGCGATTAGTTTTTGCCCCAAATCGACATGTATGTCGAGGGGTTAACAACTCATACATTTGGTTATACACCTGATTTCAAGATTTCAGAAAATTTCAAGGGGTTTCAGAGCGATTTCCCGGATTTTTAAGTACGTACTTCCAAGAGATTTTGGGAAGATTTCAAGGGATTTCAAGAGATTTCACGGCAATTGTATACCAGATTTCCGGAGTTGTTAAGAGCCAGCAGGTGTGCTCTACACTGGCTCGTTGTTCGCTCGCTTTAGACTCGAGTTTAACATGCATCGTGTGCTAGGCGCAACCCATAGACTAGCCCGCCGAACTCATATTCACGTAAACGCCGTTAATTCCCTTACTCACACTTTTGATATATTTCACAGTCTATATTTTTTTTCGATATTCAAAAATATGTATCTAGGTTTTCGTAAACTAGAAATTTTTTCATTTTCCATTTGAAGAATTTGAAAAATTACAAATTCTTTGTTCAAAATTCTGTGTTTGTGATAACCTCCGTTTTTCAATTATTAATAGAATGCAAAAACAATCATATTGATATCTAAAAAATTACGGCCGTGAGAGTTTGCGGCGTGAAATACGAGCGCCTGCGGCCTCTTAGTCAGATAGTGGCCCCTCGGATGTATGTCAATCAGCGTGTACCGTTTCAGTCTGAGTCGATTCGTCTAAATCGTCTCCGGATGTCTGATAAAATTAGTCATTGTATGATACATTCTGACATATATAAGACGATTCTTGGAAAAACTCCCAATGTATGTCCCGTAATCAACTTCTCTTGACTAAATGGTTCGCGTACAGAACCTCAAAAAGTCTGAATATAATCTTTCTGTGATATTATTATCATTGTGTATATATCGACATGTTCTCATAAATGTATATATTACAGCGGCAATAGATTTAAAATGGCAGAGTTTTTTTTTGATTTTTCATTTTATTCAATGTTAACGCCTGATATATATATATATATATATATATATATATATATATATATATATATATATATATATTTTAATTAGTTACAGACATACAGCTATATTAGAAACAAACAGAATGATAATGATAATAATAATAATAATATAAATGAAATTGAAATCTGGTGCATTTAATAATTCATAAGAATAACTTCTGTGTAAGAAAAATAAGGAAAACATAACATGTACCCATGAATGTCAGACAAGAGTCGACTACTCTTTCATATGTAATATATAGGTAGTCCTCGCTAATAGGCCTAATCTAAATATGCAAGAACATATAACTAAGTAGTCTTTGTGTTCATACTGTGAAAGGCCAACTTGTTTTGGATCATCAATTAGATTCCTACATATATGTCACATGTGTACAGCTCACATGTGCATGTATCGACGAAATATATGAAGGTTCTGATTGAGCTGTCAGTGATTTGCTCTGTCATCTTTCCTGGGTACAAGTATAGCACAGCAATAGGCTTCTGGCACGTAACAAACGACAAACAATCGTTACTATAGCAATACAGCAAACTGGTGGACTACCAAAAATTCTGATTGGTCAATTCCAACTGGTGGACATTGTTGTCTCCCCCTTTCAACAATGGGTGACGTCACTTGTCAGAAGCCTATTGGCATGCATCTCATTCACTGTAGTGGTTTATACAATGTTGTTGAGTACATCTTTATCGGTACTTGTATAGAATAATAATGATTCCTTTTGTTGTTAGTATATTTTTTTTTCATATAATAACTTATATAATCATATATTATTTTGCTCGCGGATACATAAATTAGTAGGATATTGAGTACTAATTTAGTATAATCGATCAAATTACTTATACGGTAGGTCTAATTCTGTTTTACTATTTAGTTTATTTCTATTCGATACAATTTTGGATTACAATTTTGGAACATCCTTTTTGGGGTGGTAAGATCGTCCTTGTGGTGCCCCGTTCAAACGATCCTATTGTTCATCCATTGCCTCAATTGGGGAACAATTATTTTGTGGCAAGTTTCGATGTTATTAAAAAAATATATATATTTATATACATATTATTTGAGATGCTATAGACTTTGGGGTATACCGATATCTAGAGCTAGGCTATTTTTCACAGTATATTATTGAACTTCACACATTATAGATACCAGGTACGATATTTTTATTTGTATCTTGAACAACGGATTGTGTTTATTTTCTTGTAATTGCCGACTATGTTCTCATGATAATTAATACAGTTTCGTAAGCTAATTAGCAATTACTACCATTAATAACCTGATCGACTAATGGCGACCTTCGTTAAAGTGGCATCTGTTATTCAAGTTGGAAATGCTGTATATGATCAATTAAATGACGGCTAGTGAATTATCGTTTGACTTTTTTAATCAATGTCGCTGGAATTATCTGGACTTTTTCCTTCTTATGATAAAAACATACTTTTCTTGATGACGACCACTATCAAAAGAATATTTGTAAAAGTCTCATTGTCTCATTGCATAAATCCTATTGCAACCTGAAAGATGTGACACTTTTTATTAATTATTTTTATTAATTTATTAAATATTCATTAACAACAGGGCAAGCCCCACAGGTGAAAACAAATTTCGAATAAAATTCTTAAAATTCTTGAAAGATATAGGCCTACTGTTGATGTCAATATTGAAACCCGAAGTGCAATTAATTGCATTATACATAGATTGTATTCGATTAAAACATGAAAAAATAAAAAAAACATTCAATCTCGTCAAATACTTTTAATGAAAAGTCATACTTTTGAAAGAGGTAGTTGATTGTCTTTATCGCAAACTTCGTCCTGAATAATCACAATACTTTGAAAATACCATAATACAGATATATCACGAGGATATTTCTGTTTATTATGTTGATATACGACCTTTTTCTTCCGTTGATACAATAAGTGACAATCATTAGAACGTTTGAAAGCGACACCTCTTGGTTGTTTCAAAAGTTATATGAATGCGGGTCTTGTCACCAAAAATCTCTGACCAAAAACTGAAGAAACTTTACCATCCACCCACCCACTCCAAGATCCTAAACCATGATTAATGTAAATGACCGGCACAGTAGCTGAGTGGTTAGCTCACTTGCTTCGTGATCCGGGAGGTGAAGGGACATATCGGACCCGGTTCGATCCCCGCCACCGTCCATCTTTACAGGGGTTTTTCGTGGTTTCCCTCTGTAGTCTAGGCTAATGCCGGGATGGTTCCTATAATATAGGCCACGACCGCTTCCTTCCCACTATCCTTTCCACTATCCATAAAAAAACCTTCATCTCATCATCCCATCATCTCATTAATCATTCATCCGACGCCAATAGATCTTAGTTATCATTACAGTGCGTCGTTAAAACCCAATATAATGTAAATGGTCATTTACAGCAGTAGTACTATAGCAGTAAGTATAGCAGTATTACTGTCACTACGTAATGTGGTTTACATGCATTTTTCGTCACTAGTAACTCGACTTAGACCTGGTATTACCAGCGTGGAAATAACTCCAACTGGCAGATAAAAGTTGTTATCACCATGGTTACCTGTGATATTTGTTTTCACCAACTCTCAGATAACTGCTAACTGGACTTGGTAATACCCGGCCATTAGACCTGGTGTTACCAACGTGGGAGTAGCTCCAACTGGCAGATAAAAGTTGTTATCACCATGGTTACCTGTGATATTTGTTTTCACCAACTCTCAGATAACTGCCAACTGGACTTAGGCCCGGTATTACCAAAGCCAGTTAGTATTTATCTGAGAGTTGGTGAAAACAAATAGCATGTGTAACCATGGTGATAACAAGTTTGAACTGTCAGTTAAAGACTAACTGGACTTGGTAATATCGTGCCTTAGGCACGGTATTACCAAGTCCAGTTAGCCTTTATCTGACAGTTTAAACTTGTTATCACTATAGTTACCTATGCTATTTTTTTCACCAACTCTCATATAAATACTAACTGGACTTAGTAATACTGGGCCTTAGTAATACCCGGCCTTAGTCCTATACTTGAAACTAATTATGTAACTTGAAAAAACATTCGATTTACAGTGTTGTTAGTTATCACCCCATGCAACTACGTTCTTTCTTCTATTTGGCAGACATCATATTTTGGCACTGTTTTTGACTCTAAAATAAGATCCAGTCAGCCTCTGGGCTTTTACCCAAGGATTAATTCATAATATTATGGGTTACATGCACTCAGTAAACTTATAGTCAACATCTGACGATGGTATTGAACTAGTCGGTCTAACAGTGGCGAACTGGGGATTCTAGAAGTGGGCAAAGGATGAAAGTAGAAAATTCAGAAAAGAGCAAGGCCATTACGGTTTGGATCGTCAATTTATATATATATATATATATATATATATATATATATATATATATATATATATATATATATATATCCCCCCTCAACACTCTGGCACTCGGTAGCAACCACAGTTCCAACACTTCTGCATACCGCTCAAACACCGCTTAAACACATGGCCCTTTGTTCACAAAAAAAGGACATGCCACATTCACTCAAGTTGACTCAACCAATGTGTTTGGGTAGATTATGTTGTGCTGAGAGGGTCAGTGATATGATGTGAGCAGACTGCTTATAGTTGCAACATTAATAATGGTGACCTGAAGATGGTAAATAAGACGATAAAATATATTTGAATGAAAAGTAGATAAGCATGGTTAAGATAAAAAAAATTGATTACCCGGGTAATACTCGGGTAATGATGACGGGTACCCGACTCCAAAAATTGCTACCCGCCTACATCCCTACTTTGGATCGATTATTTTATATTATAATTCATAATATAATGGGATACAGCCATTTATACCGCATCTATTTGTTTATCTTTTCTACAAGACGTGTATATGTAACCTCTATCATGGTTTCTTATCATGTGTCAATATTTATTGTGTCTTGATAGTACAATGAATTTTAACCCTGAATCAACATTCACTTTTACTGGCGCATAATAACCACGTCGTTGACGCGCTGTTAAACCCAAATGTTAATTTATTCATTCTACCGCAGAGCGGCTCTGTCTTTGTGATGTGCGTATAAAAGAAAGTTTCTATTGTGAGCTAACAACTTATCGTACCTATATAATATACGATAGGATTAAACTATTTTACATATACTTTCCTCAACGTCTCCCTCTCTGTCTCTCTCTGTCTCTCTCTCTCTCTCTCTCTCTCTCTCTCTCTCTCTCATACTCTGTGTTGCTATGGTAACAGCATAACAAGTCCCATTGTTGCTACTATTAATACACCAAGCTAGCCAAGGGTAAATTCGGAGGTACTCGTTAAAATACATTTCACAGCAATTAAGAGCGACGTCCAGACATTGTTTGTCAACACGTAAAAGTAGAATCTTTTCTTGCCAAAACTGTTGCTCATCTTGCGTAACTCGTTCCGAAACGTAGATCTAACTGACAGTTCAAAGTTGTTATCACCATGGTTACCTGTGGTATTTGTTTTCACTTACTCTTCGATTAAGGCTAACTGAACTTGGTGATACCGGGCCTTACTCGACTAACTTATCACTGATTACAATCCAAAATTTGAATAGTTGTTATCCACTACCAAACGAAACAAATTTAATTCAACGCACTTGCTTCGTGTGACCCGGGAGGCAGTGGGCATATCGGACCCGGTTCGATCCCCGCTACCGCCCATCTCTACAGGGGTTTATCGTGGTTTCCCTCTGTACTCTAGGCTAATGCCGGGATGGTTCCCACAATATAGGCCACGACCGCTTCCTTCCCACTATCCTTCCCATTACCCATAAAACCTTCATCTCATCAATCATTCATCCGACGCCAATAGATCTCAGTTATCATTACAGTGCGTCGGTAAAACCCAATATAAAAAAATTGAAGAATAATGCTATTGACCATCAAGTTGGGAGGAGTAAACTTACGAATTTATATCCGCGTTTTTACTTTTGTTATAACAGATTACTTTTATTACCTGACAATTTAAAAGAAAATATATAATTTTTAGCTCTCCATATTATAACCGATGCGTCTCAAAACTATACAATATCACGCCAATTGTTTCATCCATTTTTGCTTTCGTTTGACTTGTGGAGCAAACAAAAGAACCAAAATAGAAAAATCGTTTCAAAAAGGGAAATCGAGTCTTCGCTTATGCTTTTATAAACATCGTACTTCAATGTGTTTCGAAGCGGAAACTTGAATCGGATGTTTTCCAGGTTCATTGAACGTTAATCTGATCATTTGTGTAAGTAAACCGAGTGAGAAAACCACAATAATAATGCAATTATGCAGTTGCATAAGTTTTATGATTCAGTGGTGTTATGTATGTCGATAGTGAGGAAGAATATGGTATTTAATTGATGCATTCTTATAACAAATTCAAATAAATGTGTTTCACAAATTGGTCTTTGGAGAAGTCACATCAAACCTGTATAATAATTTGTTCAAAATCGAAAGTCATTTATGTTGGAACTGTTAGAAATAATAATTTCTCAAATGCAGTTATTCAAGTATTTAAAACATTGGGCATTGGTCCGAAATCAAGTGTGATTAACACAAAAATGCGCCGGGGTGGTAAATCTCCCTTTTGGGGCCGATACTACTTTGTCATTCCTTAGCGTTGATCGGGAAACAATGGTACGGTATTGTATACAGTTTTCGATATTGTACTAGGAAAACGCAACATAAAGAGTTGTTGGATGAGCGATAAAGGCATCTTTATATGAAATGTAATGGAAACTATATATGCGCTTCATAATAATTATTATATCACTGCCTTCCCGTTCTATTCATTACTCATTTTAAACCTATTACAATTTAATTGGTTGGACCTGTTGCTTAATTTCATAATAGGCTTCCTAATAGCTTTGATTGATGTAAAGAAAATACATTTTCATTATCTCACCAAAACTGCTGTTCCGATTTATGTGAAATTTAAGAAGAAGTATATCATTATTATAATGAAATTCCGTGAAAATTTGGATTCATTCAAAGGGGGTATTTTTTCCAAATTTTCTCCTCTGGTTATTCTTTTGTTAAAATTCGAAACGGGTTTCTTAGAAGTGGTGCTACCGATTGCGCCTTAAACCTATACAAAATCGAATTGCATGACACTTGTGTATGCCAAGTTTCATCTGAATGTGTACTTTCGTTTTATCTGTAGAGTGCGAAAAAAAATCATCTGTTCACGAGTACTATATGAAATTGAGTCTAGCCATCTTCGGTAGCTCGGTCAGCTGAGGCACCGCTTCAGTAACTGAAGTCACCGTTGAGCGTGGGTTCGAGTCCCGCATAAGGCATGGGTTTTTGTAAACGTCCTCTCACTAATCATCACGTCATAGATTCAACAACCCCGTATAACCTAGCTGTTGGTGGGGTCGTTAAGCAAACAATAATCATCATCATTAAATTGAGTCTTCATTACATCATTCAATAAAATAAATACATCTATAAATTATTACAAATATAAACTACTTTCAATATGGTAAGTTGCCATTTAAATTCATCCGCTGTATTCGTTTGCGGTCGGTGGAAACGGTTACTGTTATCAACACACTAGTGTGTCATCATCCAAGCAACAAGAACACTTATTCACTGTATGTCCTTGTGTGTTTGTGATTGTCACATATCTTGTGTCGTATTGGTAAGTCGTGCTCATCGACCACCTCAGAAGTTCATTGTTAGACCGTATTATTCACTGTTTCACCGTTATCACCTAATCATCAGCTCTAAGCCAACATACCTGTGATTGGTCAACTACTTGAATGGCACATGCAGTGTAGATAATTCACGTTTTATAGATTATAGTATAGCTTGTGTACGAATGGAAAGTGTTGAAACAGCTAGCAATAAAATAGTGCAGACGAATAAAGTTATATTTTATATTTTTGAAATGTGGAATTAATTACTGGATATATAAAACGATATATTATTGAGGGTGAGTTATAAATCTGTGAGATAACTTGGGGTAAGTGATGAATAATTTAGGAGAAGAATTGAGAAAAAGAATTCAAGCTTTGAAAAAGATAGGTGGAATCTGTATTTGTTGATTGAAGTATAGATCGCTCATTCATGAAGGTAGAAAAATCTGATATTGAGTTTTATTTATGGCGTTGGTGTGACATTCAATTTCAAGTTAATTTTGATACAAATTCTTATTGAATGGTTGAAATTAAATACTGAACAATTTAAACAATATTTATTGATAAATTCATTGATGAAAGAGTTATCGATCGTATTAGTATAGTGGATGTCAATATGATAATATAGATTCCAAGGATGATCGGAATTAATCTAGTTATATAATTGCATCTTTCCGAGGTTTCTTATCAAACTAGGAACTAGAATGTGGAAATTGTTTTCAATATCTTATCTCTGAATTTTATATTTTCAGTCTTCTGAGTTATTCCGTTCTAAATCGAGCCTATGGTGTAGTTCAAGTAGAGTAGTACACAGCATTGTTAAACTGTCCCATCCTTATTTTTCTGATATTTCTATACATACATCAGTTGCATAAAGTAGGACTATATAAAATTATAGGTGTCCCACTTAAATAAGAGATTAGATAAAATGCCTACAAATATTCAATGATTTTTATTTTTCAGTTTACTGATTTTAATTATAAATTGAGAACAAAACGTAAATGATATTTCATTGGTCCCTGGTTTACTGTTGTATTCTATTTTAGCCATAGCTGGCTTGGCAGTTTCGTAAGTGAGGGCGCATATAATGTTGAGCACTACATGTAATAAGAGCTACACATTTTATTTTCAAAATTGTCTGGTAATAGTAATTTCAATTTAATAATAAATTCAAGTTCAAGTACAAGATCAATTTAATAATGATCAAATACAATTGCAAAACTATGTTGGCGTATATATATATATATATATATATATATATAGATGTGTGGCAGTTGTTTCAAGTTAATTGTCATATTAGAAAAAATGTAATGTGATGTAATTCTTCAAAAGTCCTATAACTTGTTAAAATAATCAACAAATCCATCAATATTGAAAATATTTTTTTTGGAAATTACAAATTTTCAAGTTTTTTTTGTCGCCAAGTTGTTTGAAGCAGTTATTGTATGGAGAAATCAGTATATTTTGCTGTTACATTGTATTTAGTTCATACGGTAAATCTGCAGTATGTTTTTAGCAGCTAATCAAAAACTATTTCCATAATTTAAAATCTTCGGTTTTAACCCTTGATGATTTCTCTGTCTCAGAATAAAATATACTTTTCCTTTTAAATAGTAATTATTTCTTTTTTTTTTAATAATATGAAATAATACTACATATTGAAGTTGTGTGACCATTATTAGGTAAAATTGTAGCAATGAAAAGTCATTAGGCTATTAAAAGCTGTTAGGAAGATGAAAAGGTAAAACCAAATAGATCGTAGAACAATTAAAATAAGGCTATAGGTAAAACAGGAAGGCAGTGCAGTTGATATGATAGTTTCAAAATCAAATTTTCCATTTTGTTTCACATAAATGAGACTTTATTGCCAATCTTGCAACGGATATGCTGCATTTTTATAGCTATCCATAATTTATATTCTTTATTAGAACAGGACAATTGTGCATCCTAGCGACTCATCCTGGCACGCTAGAAAATCTACTAAAACAAGGGTGATCTCTGCTAATCCGGATCAGCCGGATGGTTGGGTTGGGGGAGAGTGGGGACTTGTATTTTAGTTTTAGTTTGTGAGATGTGGGATGAGGTAACACTTTTTGTTATTCATTATTGTGTTTTTCTTCTATTTCCAGCTCCCCACTCGTGTCTCCCTACGAGGCGTATGGCCGATTGTGTTCACCTAAGCATTGACCCTCACAAAGGTCAACACTCTCTACAGCTCCTGTGTCGCCACTACCCACCAGACACAAACTCAGGTAGCGTAATGCACTTTAATACGTTGAATAATGAAAAATTTCAATGCAATTTAAAAAAAATATTTATTTGAATGTTTCATTGCAGATTGTCAAAATAAAAATACTAATATATTCTATCAACCACAAAACTGAATGAATTAATGGATATAAGGGTTTTATGGGGCATTGACAGCGAGGTCATTTAGGACCTGTTGCCAAAACCTTGATGATACAATAATTGTTCTCTAAATAGCAATATGAAATGGAAAGTTGCTTTAATCAAGAGTCATGCATTACGGCAGTCTTGATTGTTCAAATATTAAAGTTAGAATTTTAAATTTTCTCATTATGTTATGCAAATCAATTTAAGCCATCTGTTTTTCTGTAGTTTATTAAAAGTAAGATAGTTCTGGTATTGATGAGACCATGTTGTGAATATTCTCCCAACCATTGCCGACACACCAAACTTACATTCGCTAAGTAATTATCTAGGTAAGCTGTGGCCTGTGAGTTTTGTCTTTCTTATACGTTATCTTGTTTCTGTGCAGTCGCAGTTTCATCGTCCGAGGAGCTCCTTCGACTTTTGACTGCCTTCAGTCCCCACCTGCCAAAAAACGTTGCCATATCTACGATCTCATCCAATCTAGTCAATCTGCCGCCGTCAGCGTCCCGTCACACATCACAACTCTTGATACGAAACAAGTCCTACAATAAATCATCACAATTCAATCTGTTTTCATTCGTTCAAGAGACACGCAAGTCGACGAGAAATATTTCAAAATCCCAAAGAAACGTATCGAAAAATATATTTAAAACCAAAAGAATCTTCAGAAATACGTATCCTATTGATCTGATTGTTTTAGAAAACATTCTTTCTTTAAAAGATATTATCAGTGGCAATGAAATAAGATCGAAAATCAATCAATTGTCGAGGAATATCTCCAATAAATCACCTGAATCCTCGAGATCAATCAGCAGAAGTGTTGATACTTTTTCACCCCGTGGTTTCATTCCTGCCCGCATGGTAGTGCCACGGTCTAGAGACTTGTGTCGCGATCTACGCGAGTGGAAAAGATTCTGGACTGTAGTTAGAAGCTTAGAACTATGTCGACAACCAAGTATTTAAATAATAATAATATTATCAATGATAATTGTCTTGTGTTAAATAACCACCAGCTTGTCACGATGTTGCCGATGGCAGATAAAGATAAGAAGAACGTGGCAATAATGGATTGCGGTGCGGAACCAGATGTAGTGAGTAACGAGGTACTGGAAACAGCAAGGGTATCGCCCAATAGGACTGTCGGACCAGTAACGAATGATGATGAAGATTCAAATCTATTGATGAATATTACCGACGGACAGATTATAAGCCAACGCAGGTTATCCGAAGGTAGTTTAGAAAAAGAGGGTAAAGCTCGGGTGAGTTGGGGTGACGATAAGAACAATCTCCATGTACAATTTGAAGATAACAACGCTTCAGAAGCTGTTTCCGACAACGATGACAGTATAAGCGAAAGCAGTTCGGAAGACGAATCATCACTCGAGGATTTGAATGAGTGTAGACCGCCAGACGGCGGCTATGGTTGGGTTGTCGTAGCAGCGGCTTTCTTCACGAATCTTATCGCCGACGGAATGACGTTCACTTTCGGTATCATCTATGTTGAGCTCTTGAAACACTTCAAAGAGGGTAAAAGTAAAACGGCGTGGATCGCAGGTATTTTCATGGCAATGCCGTTGTTGTCGGGTCCCGTTGCTAGTTATCTCACAGATAGGTTCGGTTGCCGACGTGTTTGCATGTTCGGAGCTTTGCTAGCTTCGACTGGTTTCGTTATTAGTTCGCAAGCCGAGTCCATTGAACTCTTGATCATTACTTTTGGTATCATATCAGGATTTGGTCTTGCAATGTGTTTCGTTTCTGCTGTTGTTATCGTAGCGTATTACTTCGAGAAGAGAAGATCGTTGGCTACTGGACTTTCTGGTTGCGGTAGCGGCCTCGGAACGTTCATCTTTGCTCCGATTAGCTCGGCGTTGATACGAGAGTATGGCTGGAGAGGAACTACGCTTATACTTGCCGGATTTTTCCTCAATATTGCTGTATGTGGGGCCTTGATGCGGGATCTGGAGTGGACTAAAGAAAAGTCGAAAGCGCAGCGCCGTGATAGGAAGATGAAACATCGTAATAAACGTTCATTGAAGAGTCGTAGTCAAAGCCTTCGCACGGCGACGTCTAGCGTCGGCTCTCTGAATCCACCAAAGAATCTCAGCGTAGAGGAACTAAAACGTTTACTTCAGAACGGAGAGACCGTATCGCCTATTACTGACGAGGGTTCCGAGGAAATAAGTCGATTATGCAGTTCAGTTTTACACCTGCCAACATTTGTACGCAACGGTGAGAAAGTACCGTTGGAAGTATTAGAACTTCTGAGATCAAATCAAAATGTGTATAATGTTCTTTTGAAAAACTATCCGAGTTTATTGATTCCCTCGCGCAGCAACAGCGATGCTGGATTGACTCCTGATAAAATTAAACAAATAATAAACAGTAACGAACGGAGCAACAGCGTGGCTGGTTTACTGGAGCCAGACAAGAAAACGATATTAAAGAATACCACTCGAATGTTTTCGCCAAACATCTTGGAAGAGAGAGGGATTCCACGATCGGATGCTGTAAATCGCAGACTGGCTGAAATAAGGAATTCCAACGTTCATCGACATTCGCTGACTTATCGTGGGGCTATGTTGAACGTGAAACGCTATCCAACGAGAGCCCTGTCTTGCCCAGATATTTATCGCAATCCAATGACTGTTACGAAGCAGGAAACTGCCCAGGTAATTAAAATAAAAGCCAATCTATATAGTATAATTCATTTCAGTAAATTTCTACTAAAAATGCCACATAGATAAATATCTGTATTCATTCAAATCCATATAGTTCAACTGTACCTGTGCTGACTTGGGCCTACCTAGCTAGAAGTGAAGAAGTTTCTTGTGCAATAAATATTCAAATCCTGTAATTTATTTTTCCCTCCAGAGACCTTGGAAAAACCTTCAGAACAAATATTATATACAATTAGCATTTTTTAAATTTTGAACTCTTGATATTGCATAGTGTATATATAATTTTATTTAATTAATCGAAATTTATGTATAATGCAATTCACAATTCCCCTATTATATGCTTTTGTCTCTTAAATGCAACATCTAAGCGGTATTAACCATGCATGAATTCATGAAATTATATTTTGTTCCACATTCCAATATTTCTATTATTTCTTTGTAGTGGTACGACTGCTTGTGGGATCTGCGTGATGTGCTAGTCGACATGGTAGACGTCTCTCACTTCACGGACATCCGTTTCCTTTTGTTTGCCATCTCCAACTTCATTCTGTACTCCTGGTACCATGTGCCGTACGTTTTCATCGCTGACAAGACTGTCGAGATGGGGTTCACGGAACGAGACGCTTCCATGCTCATCAGTATTCTTGGCATTCTCAATACTTTTGGAGAGGTGAGAAACGAAGTAGAATCATTTGCAACGAAATTGCTAAAGATAGGGGAGTTGAAGAATATTAGTCTCAAATGAAGAATAATTTGAGAAATATAGGACTGTTTCTTGTCATTTTAACGCTCCGTACTTTACGTGTTCAGACCAAGTGCGTACCCGATTTGAAAGGATGGGCAAGTGAGTCTGGGGAATCCTGATTCTCAGATATGCCAAATTTTTCCAAATTATGACAGGGTCAATTTTTGAACTTTTTCTTGAAGCACGACTTGATGCGATCTACAAGCAATTCCTAATTTCCTGATTTAATTAAGAATGATTACCAATTTCGATGATTTGGATGAACATCATCTGATACCTTATTATTTATTACTTCAATGCAATAATTTATCTGTACTTATTCATTTGCAGAAGCTTTTGCAAATTATAGATAGTAAATACATACTGGTAGTCTTCACAAAACCTTTGGCGAAATGATGCCCCTAAAAACTTGCCACTCTAGGCAGCTGCCTAGGTTTGCCTGGACTTAACTACAGCCCAGATTAGATGTAAGAAAAGAGGATTGAGCAATAGTTCTGTAATAGTAAAGTGTGCACTGTAATAAAAACAAACTGTAAGTGTTATATATTAATTCACCTTTTATAAAAACTTGGAACTTCAAGTTTTACACCATGATAGCTAACGGAGATGTCACGTAATTATTTGGTGTTCTTTTTTCAGATCTTTTTAGGTTGGATGGGAGATAAGAGTTGGGTAAATGCTGGAGTTGTCTACGCTGTCTGTATGACCGCTTGCGGTGTTTTCACCGTAGTGGTACCATTGATTAATTCCTACACCGGCCTGTGCATCGTCTCCGGGGGATTTGGCCTGAGCATTGCTGCCAACTATGCTCTCGCTCCTGTCATATTGGTCAACTTGATATCGCTAGACAGGTTTACAAACGCATACGGGTTACTGCTATTGGTTCAAGGTATTGCCAACCTTGTAGGACCACCTCTTGCAGGTCAGTGTTCATGGTTCAATTATAAATTCATTATGCAATTGTACATAAATATAGTAGGCCTGTAATCAATTGTTACTAGAAATTAATCTTTTGAATAAATGTGCCTGCCTATATGTATAGCAAATAAGAGATAGATATCAAATGTTTGTGAGCTATTACTTCCAAGACGAAAATATAATGTATCAGCCGTCCCCCGTAGTTCAGTCAACTAGCGCGCACTGCCTTAGAAACCGTAGTCACGTTGGGCATGGGTTCGAGTCCCGCATAAGGCATGGGTTTTTGTAAACGTCCTTTCACCTATCATCATTCCATTGTTTCGTTATTACCTGATCATTCGTACCCTCATATGACCTAGCTGCTGGTGCGGTCGTTGAGCAACATTAAAATAAAAAAAATATGTAGTGAATTAATAATGAATGCAAAAGTTATTAAATTCAATTGTAGAAGTATCATTTGTAGGTATAGTATTTCTAATAATAGGCAACAGGGTGCATCTTAGATTCAGTTTCATTCTACACGAAAAGAATCAAATTTCAAACAGATTCAGTACGTATTATGATGGCCAAAAATGTTGGAATAAATAAACAGTTGACATAAAATGTAACTGAAACTGTGGTAATCATTCAAAACTTGTTGATTCGATTTGAAAATTCACTTTTTAAAGGCTCTATCTTTATTGATAAAGTATGTCATACCCATAAGGATAAACAGGGAGACGTATGTATCTCGTATAGAAATGAGGATATTCGTTTTGTGCAATTGTATGCAAAAAAGAGCCATGCCAATGTTGAAATAGGGTATAGTTTCATCAATTTTTTGAACAATTAATTTTCATTGAAAATTAGAAAAAGAAACTGATCCATTGATTTCTAGTTGCTATTTATTAGCTAGTCTTAGTTATTAAGAGAATGATGAAAAAAATCATGCATTCTGCCTGTTATATAGCTATAGTCACCATTGAGCTATTAAATCATTATACTCAACAATATACAGAAAACCTAAGCATACATTTTAAATGTATGTAAAAGGAATTAATGAAATAATTGAAAATGAAGGACTTGATTTGAGATGTGTAAGAGTTGACATATTTCATTCACAACAATTATTTAAATTACCTGTAAAACTGAGTTGGTGTCTTTGTTTTCAGGTTGGCTGTACGACATATCTGGTGACTATGATCTCTCGTTCTATCTAGCCGGCTTCTTCATCATCATATGCGGTATATTACTCATGGTGTTGCCGGCTCAGAAATGGTTCAAGCGTATGAACAGCACGCGGTCTAGCGGATCGGGATCCCAGGAAGATCAGAAGGTGGCGGGATTACTGGCGATGGGTGGCCACGGTGAACCAGTGTAATGATATACTAGACCAATAAATCATGTATGATCAGTTAGTTGAGAAAGGTGATGAATGGCTATTACAATTTTAATCATTTTGATACTATTTTATTCGAGTTTATTTGTATTTGCTGCATGTTTTTGATACAACACCAATAAAATGTTACAGATTATTATCTTTCATTTTACTACCGGTATATCTGTGTATAATCAACTAAAAATTGAAACATGTATTTTTGGCAGCATGTTGACTAATTCAATGCAATGTGCATTCATAATTTATTATCGTATAATTCAAATAATGATATTTAAAACAATCATTTATTGGGGCCTGTTTTGGATTAAAAAATAGAAAAATGGATGAAATTTTGGTTTGAGGTTAGGTACGGTAAGAGAAAAAAGAATTCGCAAGTTATAATCCCGAGTGCTGTTCAACTAAGATTAACTCTTCCCATTTTGTTTGTTATACCAACTCTTGGTGAGATCAACGTTAAAAAAGAAACGTGTAATTTTCTTGAGAAAAAAATGATTATTTTATAACTTCAGTCATTAAAATTGTGTCTGAAGATGTTTAAAAAGTCAAAGGCCCAGAGTATAGTGGTTGTGACGAGTGTGTAATGTTTTTGATTTAATTATACTTGATGAGAATACAAAAAGTCAACAAAAAGCCACATTAATATAACGCAATTATAGCCACACAGGTGGAGATTAAGAAAATAATTAAAATGTGAGGGACTCGTGTGTAAGCAAAGTCTCATGTGTAAGGGATGTTAGTACGTTACTACTCACAGAGCTTATGTGATACGAGTGGGGCATGAGAACACCACCCGATGTCACGGAAAATATGTACAACTTGAATGAATCACAAAGTAAAGGCATTGTTTACTTATAATGTATTAGTTAAAACACTGTATTAAACTATTAATGTAACTATCCTCACCTGATGCTAACAGGGTATTATTTTACTGTCAATGTAGCTCTTAGAATTAAGCAGTTTACAACTAGTGATGTTCATTTCAGAATATTGAACTTTGAGCTGCCTTAAAGACTTGCCAACTAACTTTCAAATTTCGCACAACAAGTATTAGTATACGGTATATAATTGAGATAGGGTCTGTTTATATTATTTGTAGTAGTTTGTTAATGATCCATGGGAGTATTGAAAAGTGAAATTTTTCTTTCAATAATGATACAAATCACACAACTGACTCAAAAATATGTAGAAGGTTTAAATATGACTTTGAAATTAGTCCGTAGAGCAATGGCCAACTTGAATTGGGACTACAATTTCTATAAGTAACTATAGTAACTTAAATCTTAACAAGTTGAATAAACGACAAGCTTAAAAAGTAGCGTTTCTGGAAAATAGTGACATATAAACATCGGACAAATGTGATCATGAAACTTTACAGATGAATAAAAATGAAGACAGTGACATTACTATAACATTACAGGATCAGAGGAAAATATATTTTATATCCATCTTGTGAAATTATTGTAGTCAAAGTTATGAATGACAGAAAGCTACTCTGTCGTCATTTGTATGAACGTTGTTCAAATTAAAAAAAAACATCTAAATTAATCTGATTTAAACAGAACTTTGATGTATAGTTATTCCAAATTCTGAAGATGCTTTAGAAATCTTCTATATTTCACGTTGTAGTTGTTCCTGGAAACCTTTTTCAACGTGATAAGATTTTTCCGAAGATTTAATTATTGTGTGTTAACGAATCAAATTCCTATTATTATTCTTTGCATGATAAATGTGATTTTAGAATATATTAAAATGGTAGTTGTCCAAAGTTAGATTGCAAAGATTATCATTAAAATGCTCTTTGACAATTGTCTGAATCATTGTGATATTTAACACTGATTGTTGTTAAAATGTTTTTTACACAGTTTTACTATGTTTTAGTATTTGAAGTCTTTTAAACAAATTCATATACCGGTAGATAGTAGATTACATTTTCTAAAAGCTACCATACTTTTAACAAAGACCTTGTATCTACCAAGACTTGAATAATTGGCTTAGAAAATAAGAACATAATGCAACTTTCTGAAGTGAGAAAGTGAGAGAGAGTGTTCCATTCAGCAAATCAGTCTCGAGTTGTTGTGCATCTAGTACGCATATTTTATCAATGAAAAATTATCGGTGACTTCTAACAAAGAGATGCAATACTTTCTCAATGTCCATCAAATGAAAATAAAAATAGAAATTGGCTTTGCTGAAACACGTCGTCTCCCTGCGCATGTTTCAATATTGCGTGGCATTCTACTTGATCCGTCAAGTTGGTTATAGGGAGCACTGTAATTAAAAACTCGGTGAAAATTATTTCCAGGAGAACTTGAAAATATTTTAGAACATCTTAGTATATAAAAGGTCTTTGTTGACATGACTTGCCGCCAGTAATTATTTAAATGCACCCAACGATTTAATGTTATCTGTGAGTTAATTTGATGAAGAATATTGTAAGCCTATACCTTACAGAGAAAGATGATGTATCATAGTAATAGTTTTTTTACATCTCGCTTGTTTTCATTTCATTTCTAGATTGCATGTTACCGAGAATGAAAATGTATTTAATGCTGCTAAAGCTAAATATATAAAATAACTTCAAAATAAAGTATGTTGTCATTCAGTATGTTGTTACACATCATTTTATTGGAATGTTCATAGATAATAGAAATATACTTGTTTGGTACTGTATCCACGAAAGATAAAGGTTACGATTGTCCGTCCCCCGTATCCCACACAACTAACGCACGAGTGGTTCGTGCCTTCATCTTTCGTGGACTCAAATAAAGATACTATGACTATAGGCATATACTATAAGTAATACTACCTTTACCAGTAACTGTAAAAATTTTGAGATTTTTGATTTGCACTTTGATTTATGTATGAGAAATGGCTGAAAACTAGGTCAGTTAAAATTTGATCCAAAACAGAGTCGTTGCAAATCTCAATACACATTTTCTTAGAAATAAATCATTGTCATACCCCCTCCATATTCTGGTGGTACAGATATGGTTTTCGTTGAGTGTCATATTATCATAATCTCTTCAACCAACAATCAGGAAATAAAAGCCAGAGTTGAAAGGGATCATGTAAAAACGAAGAAAAAAACTTTTTTTTGATATTTTTTCGATGGTACCCGGGTAATTTTGGAAGATACTCGGTTCCTTATTCGTTACTTGAAGACGTCACTGAATTAGATCATTAGTAATTTTTCTCTTTTGCTGCACAAGGTGTGTATCATTCGTTGAATGATAACGTGACGACTGTCGAATAAAGTAATTGTACAGCTTGATGCAATTTATTCTTCACTATTTTGGTTCTCCACATTTGCATTTTCATATCACCTATTATATTATTCTCATCATTTATTGATGCAAAACCTACCCGTTTGAGGTCATTGTTGTTTGATTTATATTTATTTTCTCTCCTTTCCACACACAAGCTTCTCTTTATGTGGGGATCATTTTATTTCAAAAGATCAAATAACAAACTTATTTTATTCTCATTAACACAACTTATTATTTTTCATTATTTGCACTTATTGTTCTTATTTCATTCGATTGTCAATGTGATGATTGAAGAATCTTCCATGTTTAGCTTAGATAATATTATTTGTAATTCTGTTAATAACAAGTGTTTTGTCATAGTGATAAATATTCAATAAAAAAAGAAAAGAATATATAGGAAGATAGCATGGGTAAAGAAAAGGGGCAATTGACAACTAGTGATTGACCCGCCCACAAACGTCACAAAACAAAACATCCAATCAAATGGGCTGTTTGCTATGTGGTTAAATTGACATTGCCAATCAGAGTATCTCTAAATGCCCACATGAAGTATAGATCAAGGTGGCCTGCCAAAAAACCACTGCCAAAAAGCCCCGCCTATCACTAGTGGTAGTGGTCTTTTGGGCAAAGGAAGTATATTTTGCCAATTAATAGCTACCAGTGACCAGTATTTTAAAAACATCATTATTGTATTTCTGACTCGAAATTTAGCATTACTTTATCAATTATTAAACTAATTATGGAATACAGTGTTTCACATGCATTGAACTTCTCAAAAATTCCCAAATTGGAGACATTCTAGCTCTTACATAATCTAGTTTTTCTACAAAGAAGAAAATTTGGTATTGTATAGATTTATATAAGATCCCAATAATCTCATTGATTATGGGACGTAAATATTTACAACGTTACTGATAAATCTAAACTAAATCTAGTTTTTAAAATATCTCGTGATTCTGATTGGTTGGTTGCGGAGTTCACTCAGGTCCAACTTTGATTGGTTGAACCACAGATTATCCGAACAGGGGGGTTGGAAACACGTGCGAAGATGGCTGACCTGAAGTCGCGTTTTTCTTACATTTCGTGTTTTATTTCAGTTTATAAGGCTGAAGGCGTTTACACGAAGCTACGAATGAGTGTAGAGTGTACAGAGAAGAAGTGTCTAAACATTAATGTTCTGGTTAATGGTGCTAATAGTGGAGTGTATTCTTGAAAACAAGGAGGAAACTTGCTTTGGCCTGTGCCATAGCAACACTACAAATTCGATGGCCATAGGCCTAGCTGTTTCAAGAAGGAACATCAGAAACTGGTAGGACATTTATTAATTACTCATCATGTAGCACATACAGTATACTTGAGGTCTCGTTCTGTTGTAACCTGTTCGTAACCTAGCTATTACACACCGTGGCCTAGGCCCAAGTATGAACTGAAGTTATATTTAAGGTATCCCCAGTCTCCATAGGGCAAGAAGTTCCCACCAGGGTGACTATTTGTAATAACATAGTGAATGGTTATTTTAGATCAAAAATATTTTAGCAGGTACTTCTCTGCATGGTGTGAAGCAGTTTCACAACAATTCGTTTATCCGATTGCTTATGCTTTAGTTGACATTGAAATGAAAACGTTTGCAAAACATGGATCTCGCTTTACATACACAATTTGATTACTTTGCGAGATATTTTATTGTGTATGGTACTGGTGGCACTATCGATGTGTTCGTAAAACAACTGTCTTTGGGTTAAAATGGACTAAAAATGGACTAAAAATAAATAGTTCAGCCAAATGCACTTGGCATACACGACCAGGGAAAGTCGTTGTGAATTAAGGTATCATAAACTATTTATTTGTATCAAAATGGTAATAGGTATGACGATGAAATTTAATCTATCTGATAGAGGAAGGTTTACTCAACCAATGCATCAAATTGTCATCCTCACGCTGACTGGTTTTATTGTTTGTAACGGTTCAACGTATTTTTAAACTACTTTTTCCATAACTTTCTTGGAATTTTTCACTTTTTTAAATTTTAAATTTATAATGTAGTTTCAACATATAGGTAGCCTACTTCTATGAATAACACAAAATTTGATGCATTTAATTTTTGTGGGTGGGTTCCTCTTAAGTAGGCCTAAAGAGTCATATTTTAAACGATGTCGTGATGGGTCATTTTACTTAAAAATGAGAAGTATGAAGAATGCAAATGTACAGGATCTGGTATGATGGGGGGGGGGGGGGGGGGGTATGATATGATTGTTGTGGGTTTACAGTTAATGCAGGTATATTTGTAGAATCAAAAGATGGACATTATTTATTATAAGGCAGAAATACAGTGTGAAATTTCAATACATGATTTATTATAAATCTCTACGCCCTTGGAAACTGAAAGCAATAATCGTGATGCTATTTTTGCTCTAACAGTAGCTCTTTAAATATTTGTAGGCATAGAAGAGTTCATTAACAGTTCAAACCCGTGTGTTATTATATAATAAGTTCTTTGGTTCAAACCAACTTTCCATACCGTACTTGATTGATTGTACCATCCACTTTCATGTTTCATGTGTTTCATTGTCATTTATTGATGGTCCATTCTGCCTTCCCAGTTCAATCGTTTTGTTGAAAATAAAATGAATGGCAGTCGATTATTTGGCATTAGTTAGTAGTTACCATATTTGTTTAATCTCATATTCTAACACATTAAACCAATTACCCTTTCCAACTTGTGTGGAAATATAATCTACTAGGCCTAGCCGTGAGAATCCTAACGCGCATATTCTATACCTCCAATAAATTCACGTAGGCCCTGTGGCAGTCTTATTTTTAGCTTTCAAGTTGTCATTTATATAGTTAACATTTTAATTATATTGATGCCATCTAGCTACATGACATTATTCCAAACTGTTACATTTTGATCTATGCTCTGTAAAAGCTAACGCTAGTTTTGGGACTATTATGCCTACAATTCCTGTATCACAAGATTATACTGTAATATAACAATGAACTCTTTGCCAAAACTCATAGTTTAAATTCAATGTGTACAATTACATTGAAAATTGAATCATTTTTCACATCAGTACCGTGTATACATAGACATAGACGATATATACTACCAAGACATTTCATTCTTCTATCAAATCGAGATTGATTTTTCTCGGCACACTTCCAGTCGCCATTTCTATATAAGTTTGCTAGAAGTACTGCCACCAGTCACTGCTGCTGCAGGTCAAGTGCTTCTAGTATAAAATTCTAGGAAATTATCAAATTTAGGTCTATTTACAGACCTCCGACAGATAGTTTGACATAATGGTGATCGATGACAGCATAATGGCACACACTTGTAGCCATTATCAGCTGTCAGCGGCATACTATAGGGTTAGTGGCTATGTGAGCTAGGCGTCCGTTTCATTTTCACATTTTATGACATGTCTTGAAGTATATATACCGGTATCATCTTACATCTATGATATAGATCAGAAAGTTCATTCATTCACAGTAAAAAGATTTCGTAGTTGATGAAGTTGAATTTTCTCGACCCTCAATATTCTCACAACTGTACTGACCATAATCACTGATTCACAAGCCCTTCAGGTTACTCTCAATATTAAAACGATTGAATAAATCGATTAAATCTCTGTCCACTATTATATATTTTGTATACAAGAGCTTCATGTAGCGTAATACCTACAGGTCATATTCAATAGATTATTCGTAAACTTGAACAATAATAGTGTACTATTAACAGTAAATTCAAATGATATTTCTAGAAAGTCTTCGAAGACTAGATTTACGTTCATTATCAAATTTTTCGGTGCATTTCATTGTACAGCCTATGTTCATTTACAATTAATCTGTGATTATATTATAATATGGAATGATATTATGTTCTATTTCAATACTACTTCTTATGAGTGTAATGGACGATGTAAAAGTGATTTACTGCCTGCACTGATTAAGTACCGGTAGGTTTAATATAATTATAATGCCTTTCAACATTTGCTACTCTGCAGAGCAAACTTATATACAAAAACATTATTGATTTTGTTTCCACTAGAGAGCATTAGCTGTCATTCATAAATCATAATGTATGTACAGCAAAGCTGTTCCAACTTGAATGGTTTTCATATAATTATCGATCTCCACAGAACATTTTCATTGATTGTCCTTTTGAATAGATTCACAATACTAATCAATCTTTATGAACTATCATTTATGGCTTTGTTTTTCTATGGCGGTAGCACTGTTTTGTTTCAACTGTCACAGATAGGGCAGAAACATAATTTAAATACAATACATAGTAGAAAATAATTGTCTTACAGTATTGTATGGTAACCTATGTTCATCGACATCATAATATGTTATGAGATAATACCGGTATGTGTCCACATAGTAGAAAATAGAAATAATAACACCAACGCGGGCTTAACGACTGAAGATGTAGATTGTTTTGTTTCTTCGCCTTATCTTTGGAAATGTTTACCCTGTACAATATCACACGAAAATAAAACTAGTTCAAAAAAAGGTAAATAATAGGTCGACTCGATTTCTTTTAGATTCGAAGAGTTCCTCAACTAGGCCTACCGGTACATGAAATCGTTTCTTCACTTGCACTGATGTTATATCAAATTATTCTTGAGATTCAGAATGTTGCATTTTCTTCGCTGGCTTATGATTCTTCAAGCTCAGACTTTCCTCAATGTATTGTTTATAATTCATACGTTTAGTTCATTGGTATAACTCTAGCTCAGTTTGGTTTGTAACTTTAGTATTGTGAGATCATATTTTCATCCTATTTATGTACCGTAATGACCAATTTCACTTGAAAAATAATCAGTTTGTGTCCATGTTACTCACAGTATTATTTCTAATAGAAATACTATGCCCGAGTTTTGAAAATGAAATCTATTGGAGTATCCAGTACCGGTATTGCATTTATACTGGTTTTAAGTTGTGTAGTCATTGAGACACGACATTCTCACAGATTTTATAATAAGTCGATTATGTGAAAAGCAAATTTCATTTATAACCTTTGAACAATTAGAAATATCAAGTTAAAATTCAATAGGAATATATTTTTTTTGGGGATTCACAGTGGTTATGCTATTGATATGATTAATTGATTATTATGAATTTCTTATATCTCTGTGTAGAGGTATTGAATATTACATATGTTCAAGTCAACGTATCAGTATAGTATGGGAACCTGGTATAACTACTGGTACGTAGGCCAACTGTATATCAGTTAATTGTTCAACATTTAATTATCCATTATATATCCTTTTCATATTGAAATTTAATTCTTTCAACAAATCTAATCGTTCCAAAGTTTCGAATCAAAACAAATACCGGTATCATTTCTTTCCTAACTTGTAGTCAGTTCAAGGCACATATCACTTCGTTACGCGCAACTGCTGTCTCTGTTATCGCTCAATGACACTTTGTCCTTTTCTATCGGTCCGTTTCCCCAGATCTTCCTGTTTCTCGTCATGGGAATCAGGGCCATTAGGATCCCTGCCACGATGATCCAGACGCCGGCCATGTAGAAAGATAGGTCATAGGTGTGAGTCATGTCGTAGATCCAACCTGCATGGAAAGGATAACAATGCGTTAACAACAGATTTTCGTGAATAAGTATTGCACTTCTTACTACGAACGTGAATCTTATTTAATTCGATTGTGTTATTTTCTGATACTTTTAATTTTTCTTCGATTTCTTCTTCAATATAGCATAGAAAAATGAAAAAACATGTTCATTTCTATAATTTTCTTTATTTCAAATAATACAATTATTCCATTTCATGGGATAGGACATATAGAAGACTTCTGAACTAAGCTTGAAAAATGTAGAAAACTCTAATGTTCACGTGAACCAAATAAACAATATTCTTTCCCGGTATAATTTTCTTTCCTTCATTCATGTGTTGTTACGTAACATGCAATGGAAAAAGACTCCTCTGCCGAGACTTCTGATTAAATACTTGGACATTTCTCGGAGACATTTAATGAAAGAGTTGTCCACAATTATCTATAGATGCGATATCAATCAGCAAATATCAAATAGCAATCAATCAATATCAATCAATCAGCTTACCTACCTCGACAGAGACAGAGTCAAGAAACATTTGTATCTCGTTGATAATCACTGCTGACCAACCGACGTAAAATTGTTCATTTAAGTGCAAAAAGTAAACATATTTTGTTGAGATAAAGTAACTAAAATAGAAATTAGAAATATTTTCTCGAAGTGAAAATCAATTCTAGCCAACCATTTATTTCGAAAAGACAAAAGCTGAACAAGCAGCTTACCTTGACAATATAACTTTGGTTTAACCTACCTGCTAGCGGTGGTCCTACAAGACTGCCAATACCCTGGCACATGAGCGACAATCCGTATGCCGTCGTGAACCTCTCGAGCGGTATCAGTTGTACCAATATGACAGGTGTGAAAGAAAAGCTCGATGCAAAGAAAAGGCCAAATAAGCCGCACGAACACGTTAGCAGCCAGTACGTGGAGGTGAAGTAGGGCATTGCCATGGTTGCCAGGCCGCAGATGACGAGGCAGAATGCATAGGTCTTAGTGACGTTCATCCAGGGTTGATCGCCAGCCCAACCTAAGCCAACCTAGAGAAAAAATGAATAGTTTACGTATAACATAGTCTTTGACATTTATTTAAATTTATGCCCTATTAGAACTATCCTATTTCATCAAAGGCCCACTAGCTTGTATTGAGAAACTCCTTTTTGATGCTATTCAAAATTTACCAAATTGAAATAGAATAAGGGACTTTGATTCTTCAAATACTGTAATCACGTTAAACTGTATCTATAGGTTACTGAAGTAGCAATACTCAGTGATAAGTTTTTCAAAAAAATGTCCTTACTTTAAGTAAAAAGTCATTATTGGTTTCTCTTCAAAACAAAAAAGTCTGAAACAAATTCTTTCAAACAAAAACAAGCACATCTAATTACTAATTGCAAGTCATCTATATTGTTTGAAATATTACATATTAAATCCACTGTATTGAGGGGGAGGGGTAAATTAGGTAGAAAAATTGCAGTGAAAAATTGCATAATGATGAATAATCATTAACCAAGTTCATACGCCATTTGTCCAATAGCGGAAAATGCTACAATGTGTGTGCACTTTACGAATCATGACTCGATTAAATAATATGGTTGACGTCCGGGGTCGATATTTTCGATCGATTCAATATTTCAGGATTTCTATCCGTTATCAAATCGAAATTCTCAATATTTGATATAACCGATATAAATAGGAAATATTATAAATAATCACAAATAAATAGAGAAGCTGCTGGTAGTAATTTGTATTGTCTGAGAGAAACTCAAGTCTTATAGCCACTCGGGTAGATAACAACACAGAGCAGTGAACATCCAGCTAGTTACGTTTATTTTCAGTTGGCACTATTCTGTTTCTTAACCAATTTCCTAACCAACCAACCAATTATTTCCATCCGTTTTCAATATACGTACGTATTATAAATTCGGTATTGTTTGAAATTTTGCTATCGATCAGCAACTCTAATACGTAAATTGTATTTTATTTGTTCATTTAATCAAGCTTGAATACAATGAGATATGAAACTCTTCACAGTATTATTTATATATAATTAGGTCTATATTAGCCCATTAAGTAACAAACAAGTAGAAAAATTAGATAACATTAAGGTTGAACTTGAAGATTTAAAATTTCTTTTTAATGAGATAGCAACCGGGCATTACAGTAAATAAAGGTTTAGTGTTTAACCGTAAAAATATTATGAACAGATAAAATATAAACAAGGTGGAGGAATACTTACCATGCCGAAGAAGTTTGTGATGCCAATAATCATGAGAAGGTTGGCCACCTGATCGTCATCGTAGTTGTTGAGAGACGCGTGATCAGCGAGATAGAAATAAGGCACGATGAACCAAGTGAACAAGAGGATTGTGGCGATTGACATGAGCAAGAAGTGTAGCTCAAGGAACATTGAGAAGTCAATCATTCCGTGGAATAGGTCGATCATGTCTGCGTACCATTTCTAGGTAGAGAAGAATGAGAGTTTTGGATAAATATTGTATCATACGTGGGAAATCTGATCAGTGCAACAAAAAATGGAAATAAAAGTGATACAAAACAATGAAGGTTAATATTACGGTAATATAATAATATTAATAAATTAATTAAAATTATTGAAATTCAAATTGAAAAATGGTATCCTACAAAATATCAACAAATGAATGAGAGAAATTGTAATAAAAATGAGGAAATGAAGATATTGAAATGAAACAATAAAATAATTTGGAAAATCAAAAATTATAACAAATATTATAATAAACGGAAGAATAAAATAAGATTTTGGAAGATTTGAAGAACAGGAAGATAAAATTAATAAGATCAATGATCCTTCTCCCCAATACAAATGTTGAATTAGTACTTGATCTTCAACTTATTTGTTGAATGAGTTACATTATTATTACCACTAATCTTTGTTCTGGGGTGAGATCTTCCTTGCGGTGCAACGTCCGAACGATTCTACCTTGTCATACCTAGCCTCAAATGAGAAACAATTACTTTGCTTCACGTTTTCGATGTTACTAAAAAATGACTCCAAAAATTTTCTTCCATCCGCGCACTCCATATTATATACATGAATTTATCACTGACGTGCAAGCATTCACTGTATAGTTTTATAAACTACCGTGAAATAATACATATTTTCCCCACCATTCAAAACAAAAAATTGAAACCTCAGATTTCGCAAATATATGATTTTATCAGTTTCAGTATTTCACTTCTCAAATCATTTTCAAGAGTGATATGTTGGCCTATGATATGATTACCTCAATTAGGGCATACAATTCAATTTTGAATTTTTTCATCAACATCAAAAATCTGATGCAAAGTCATTATTTTCAATTAAGGCTAAGGATGACAATATACAATCATTTCGACGGGGCACTACAAGGGTGATCTCACCATATAAGTCCATGATCTCATCACCCTAAAATAAATAATCTAGTCAAACGATGCGTCGCGAGCCAAGTAGCGCGAAGAGTTAGGTTGATTATAATCATCGAGTGAATAAATATCCTTCTGAGATAGAGTGGTAGGAACCCCCTGGTTAAACAGTCTACAGACCGTGGTAGTGTTATGCCTGGTAATCCTGCTATATGAGCATTGTGAACAGCCAACTTTTTCATTGTTGATGAGCAGTTAGTGAGCATAGGCTCTGTCATATGGCATTTCCTATCTAGAGACTACTTTATGTATGTTATATCGAACTCATTCGACAAGTGTATGGTCTGGTAAACTAATAAGTTCAATAAATATAATAATGAACAATTTAAATCATTTGTGTTACTTCTCATTGATCTTGATCTTCTCTCAATCGATTATGTAACATAATTAAAAAGATGAAGAAAAAGATAATAGTGGTAGAAGTATACCCAATAATATCAATAGAATGCAATGTCAGAGCAATACACTCTACATGCATAGTGATGCCAGGCAACCAATCAATATGCGGTCTTCTTTCATTGAAGTCAATTGAATCATTGATCTTTCTTGTGTAATTGATGTTTTGCATCTATTAACGTAATGACTGCAGGGTCTTTAATCTACGAAAATTTCACGTGTTTATTCTCTATCCTTTATATTATTATATGTTGAGCAATATATATAATGGAATGTGATTTAATCGGTGGAGGCGATACACGGTGTACCACTGTGACACAAAGCTCACAAGATAAATAAGATAAAGAACCAAATATTTTGACATTGCATCGTCATATTTTTGTAGAATTTCATTCAAAACAAAAGTATATTATGTTAGGTACGGTTTTGCAAATATTGAATTGATTTGTTGACTATATGTGATAATTACCGGATTAACTCGCATATTATTACCCTTTTTTGTGCCTTAAATAATAATTATCCGAATTGATGCACTTCTATTTTTCGCATGAATCAGTCTTACCAGATAAAACGTGCATAGGTCGCGAATATATTTATATATTTAAACTGTATAAGTATATGAATTAATAGTGAGTGATAATATTCATAGAGCCTTCTACATCTGAAGTTACATTTTTTCACTTTTGCTTTTTTCAAAAATATTGTGTCTGGGACTTTTCTTACAAAATTAATGTTCATTCTTTTTTTTAAATAGCTTACAAAAAATAATCATGAGAACAAAGTTATTGGTCAATCCATTTTTCGATGCTGACTTGAGGCAATTTGTCAACTGAAAACTTAGAAGGGGTTCAAACTTGAAATATCGTAAAAATATTTGACGTTGGGTATGTAATATAGAGCAAAGTGAAATATGAAAATTTCAGGTTCAACATTACATCATAAATATTTGTTTCTGTAGTATTGTGTGATGCTCACTAGTTTCAATTCACGAAAGAAACAAAAATAATTCCTACAGAATCACCATTATATTTTAGAATTTTTTTTTTTTTTTTTTTTTTTAATAACAGCGAAACTTGATACAAAATCATTGTTCCCCAATTAAGGCTATGGATGAAAGATAGATTTTTTTCTAGCACTATGCTTTTTCCGGACAAGGTTTACCAACACGAACGCAACTGCTTCATTCAAAAACGTTAAATCCTCAAAGTTGAGCGAGTTTATGTTATTACCAGAGTGTAAACTTGATAGGCATACCACTAGACACTAGTATATATCACGAAGATCATCTATTTACCTCCTCGTTCTCCTTGGCTATTGTAGTCATGGAATTACGGTAGATATCGGGGCACGACGAGGCTCGAAGTCGGTACCGGTGAATGTTCAACATGGCACCGCGGTACATCACCGAGTTCCTGAATTAACATATGTGATTAGTGATGAACCACCCCACCAACACCTAGCTCATTTGGGGACAAATATACAAAGACTATATTTTTTTTTCGAGAGTGTAATTACTGGTCCAAAAGTTGAATTTTCAATTTTTTTTTTAATAACATCGAAACTTGATACAAAATCATTGTTTCCCAATTAAGGCTATGGATGAAAGATGGGATCATTTGGAGTTTTGTCATTTATTTTCTTCCTAATGAAAAAAATAGTTTCAGGTTTGGTATAAAATTGTTTGTATTTTATTCTTATCATCATACTTCAGAATAAGTATAGAAGCTCACTGTCAAATATGAACTTTATCAACATAGAATAAAACAAAATATTGCCTCCTATGAGAATTGAACTCATGACCCCTGGTTTACAAGACCAGTGCTCTAGCCACTGAGCTAAGGAGGCTTGAGGTTTCTACTGTGTTGAAAACTATTCTGAAAGTCTATTCAAAGATTATTGTTTTAATAACATTTCGAAGTGTGACTTAATAATTGAAACATGTGTACAAAATATGGTGCTTTTTACGTACATATCCAAACTGATTAGATTCCATTATGACTAGCTAATTAACACAAGCCTCTTTGCTCAGCATGTGGCTAGAGCACTGCAACCAGGGTCATGAGTTCAGTTCTCATAGAGGGAATTTCTTTTATTCTCTGAGGGGATGATTTAAATTTTTTTTTATATCGTTGTCAATGTAAGTACGATTTTCGATTAATTTATCAAAATCGAATCATGAAAAGGATATATTTGAAAAAAAATAGAAAAAATATATAAGATATAGGCCTATTTTTATGTATATCTTTTTTAGGCCAATTTGTAGTATCAATTCAAAACAAAAATGTGTGTAAAATTATTCCTCCCTTGTGGATATCATGGTATTTGATCAGTTTAAACTATTGTATAAACAAAAATCACAGTGTATCCGTACAATCGTTCCACCTGTATGGGTACCAAGAAGCTACTATCTCAACTAGAAAAGTTGGGGCAAACAATCTGATACTGAAGTGGTGATTGGAGAATACAATTTGGAGGACACTGTTGACCACTTATTACAACAATATGTGACGTGACTTGAAAGAATCCTGACAGTTCTAATCTTTGATGTGCGATTAATTTTTAAAGGACATCACAACCCTGAAACTAGATTTTAATTAGACGAGCTTTAGCGAGGATTCAATTTGACATACTGAAAAAAATTGGTGTTCGTTTTTATGTTTTTTTTTTTTTTTTTTTATTTTATTTTTTTATGTTTTTTTGTCGGTTCTCCACAGGCCAAACGGCTACAGCTATCAACTTCAAACTTTTTTCGTCATGGTTCCTCATCTAACTTAGATCTGTATAGTTTTGTGGCATTATCGGGTGGTAACTTTTTTTTATGAATTTTAGAAATTTCAAAAATCCCCATTAGAATAACCCGGAGGAAAATACTTGAAAAATCAAAATTTTTCAAGACCTCTCAAATTTTCGCCGAATATAAAGGAAACTATTAAGCACATTTTGAGAGATTTTTCGCATCAATCGGATGAGAAATAACGAAGAAAACGCATTTATAAAGCATTTCCCCATCAATTTAGGCTATTACGGGAACCAATTAAATCTATAGCAACAAGTGTCACCAATTAATTCAAAGCGATTGAAATGAATGAAGAGGAAGGCCGTGACATAACTGATTCTCGTAAGGTTTTTGAACGTTTGGAGTGATCCAAGGTCTGTAGATGTAGATTGGGTTGACAAATTATTTTTCATTCTAGATTTCTATACCCCTAAGCTCGTCTAACAACGCGCATCCCGCGTTTTCCTAGTTAATATAATGACGATATTTATTTCCCTAATTTAGAGAGCATGTGTCATCACTAGGAATCTATCACAACTGAAAATCTCAATCACATCTAAATCACAACTAAAAATCATTACCTCAATTTCAGAAATTATTTAATCAATTTTTATGTCCTCCAGAGACCATGTATATGACGTCACTGATTCTATATAGAAAAATTGACAAAATCGAGTCATGTCTACATCACTACTCTGAAAAAGGGCCAAGTCCTGTAGAACAAATATAAATAATTCATAATTTCTGAAATTTACTGGATGATTTCTAGTTTTATCTAAAATTAAGAAATAAGTATCATCATTATTTTTGGAAATCTAGTTTCGGGGTTGTTGTGTCCCTCATTTGATTAGTCAACCCGCGTATAATATATGGGGCACACACTGAAAAATAAAATAATAAACAAGCAATTAGGCAAATTCTTGACAAGTCTGAGTGATAACATATCAGATTTTTTAATTACCTGTGCACTCGAATGTTCCTGAGATAATGCGCTGACGGCGTCGTTGTTGAATATTGCTTCTTGAATGCCGGTAAAGAGTCTGTTCTCTGTACCGACTTGCTGAGGATTGACTTGTGTTCAGGCGGCGGTGATTTGGGCGTCATTGTACCGTACGCCGCCGCCGTTTCTTTGTCGCCGTCGATTGTTGATAGGGATGGTTGCTGGAGCAATGGTAGGACCGAGGTGTCGGGTGATACGGGACTTGGTCCGGTCTCCGGCTGGTGAATAGGGAAGAAAAGTTTAGACATTTTATTTGATTATTTTTATAAACTAGAAAACGGCATATGCGTTGTAAGATGCGCGAAATATTCATGTAGAATGTACTTGAAAGTTATATACACACATTCATTCTCCTATTACTGAGCCTTTTTTTTCTTTATTCGATCATTCTATCATATCATTTCATTCTTATAACATATGACGTAAGCTACGTAGCTTGCAGCCTGTAGATTTTTATCAACAAACTTTAACCTCAATATTAGTCATTTTTTCACTGAAATGATTCATTTTCTAAAAAATGATTATTCCACATTTTTTTCAACTCAGTAGAAATATTTATCAAATCAGTATCAACATTCCCTGAAAATTTCATGTCAAACGGATAAAATAGGAAAATTGAAAAAATTCTATCCAGTGCTGTTCTTATGGGAACTTTCTTCAAAGTTTCCGAAATTTTTCCAATATAACCGTTGAACCGATATTGCTAAAAATAAATCCTATTCTATTCGGATATAAAACCAATGTTCAGAAATTCTTTTCAAGTCGATTGTTAGTTTGCCTGTCTTGTTTGCCACCCACAAAATTAAAAAAAAAAACATCAAAACAAAGCCTGATTAGTTTTAGTAAGTGAAATGGAAGTCTTTTCTACGCTCATCTAACCATACTTTTATCAGCGACGAAAAATATTCTCAACCAATTCGACCCGAGGTCAAACAGACATTTTGTGGGCAATATTGAATTTGTTGATTTTATAATGTTTCAAATTTGATAAGGAAATACAATTTGAGAATTGTTCAAACCTTATATATAGGTACTTTGACAGAGTTTTCCAAATATAGTTGACAAAGATACCTTATTTTGTATGAAAAGTTATCTTATTCACTTCAGTTTAAAAAGTTTTCCAACTTTTTGTTGAAAAAGTTTTCAAACTTTTGTAGAAAAAGTTTTCAAACTTTTGTGGAAAAAGTTTTCCATCTTCTATTGAAAATGTATCAAAAATATGTATTATAAATGTTTCAATTATTTTTCCATAGGTTCTCCTATTTTAAAATGTTGACATTTTTGTTCAAAGATATTTTCCCAATTTATTTATTGTAATTCATTCTAAAATTACCAAACTGAAAAATATACGGTGAGTTTGGTTACATAATTTCAGATTCTTCTGTTTTCACACATTATTATTACATATTTGCATTCCGTTTTATCGTGTAGGCTATATTTAATATACGCAAGTACCAATTGTTCATTGTTTTGATTGTTTCATGGTGTATTTTATACCTACGGTGCACAATTCTACAAGAATCTAAATAAAACTCTGTCTTACCGTGGTCGTGGTCTTATTTTTTGTCGCCGCTTTGACCCTCATCGACATAGTAACAGGAACGCGCACCGGTCCGTTACCGTCCGGCACCGCATTCAGTTTACTACCGTCGCTCACGCTGCGGCACAACAGCAAACTAGGATAGTTCTCCAGGATCACGTTGTAGACACGTTTGTTGGCACTCAGTGACTCCAGCACTTCCAGTGGCACCTGGAACAAACGGTTGTTGTGCTTTTCCAGTGGTATACTTTTTTCTTCTACACTGGTATCTTTTTGTAATGAGGCGAAAGTTATTGTTTGAATTTATGGTATGAAAAGTATTGTTCTGTAGATATAGTACTAAAAAATGTGTATATAAATGCCTTAAAAATAAAAATAAGGTAGTGAAAAGTGGATGAAAGATTATAGAAATGATAATTACTGAATCTAATAATGGCTATACTTCTGAGATCGTTTAAATTGGCTTAAATATCTATTGTCATTTGATTTTTGTTTTAAAGAACAGGCTAGTTGAACTGGAAAGAGAATGTCATTTGGATACAATTTTTTGAGTATATCCTCAAAGCTATGACTGTTTTGTATGGATTGTTTCTCAGTTGTGACAAAGGATGAATTATTAATAATACCGTTTTGAAATGGCACCTCTCATTGACTTCGAGGCGGTTGTCATGAAATAAATAAATAACTATTCATGGAATATTTTAAATTAAATTGGTAACAATTAAAATATTTCATTGACTTTCGTTTGATTATCACCACACGTTCTTTATTTCCAGCCTTTTTTCTAGAAATTCAATTCAAATACGACTCTAGAGAATATCTTTCACAAGAAAAGAGATTATGATATTAGTTCGCGGATGTAAATGTATTTTATTTCATTTTCCCATTTCAACTGGATTCAGATGTGAAATCCACAATTTCATTAAATAATGGAATAACCAAAAAGGGTAAAAGTGTTTTCATGAAAAGTGTCAATAAAAAGAGTTTCATTTTCTCAAATCAATTTGATTTAGATAAGAACATTCATTTGCAATTTCAATACAGAATGAAATAACAAGAATGGGTAAAAATAGTGACTTAGCTTGTTTTTGATGCCACATCTATACGTTTTTTATATATATTTTTCTTCTATTATCCGTAACATGACTGGATGTAAAATTTGTTGGCGTTAAATTTGAGAACAACGCGATTTCTTATCAATTCTATTGATATTTTCAACATGAAGGCGGGTGACAAACAATAGAGGAATAAAGCTTGAAAGTATTTCAGAGAGTCCGTCGGTTATGATGAGAGATCTGGGGAAGACCTTGGAGGAAGGAAGAAAAAAGGATTGTATTTTCAATTATTTTAGAGTGTTGAGCGGAAAAGGAGGTTGAAAAGAACTGTGGAAGAATATAGTATAGTGGATGAGTGAAGGCATGGATGTGTACATTATAGAAAAGTTGTTTTTGATGGTGCGTAAAAAAATGATGGAATATAATCTTTTTGAAAGATAACCAAGCGACTGTGGAATAAAGAACCGAGGAATGTTTATGGAAGGTGATGAAGATTTTTTGGATTTTTTTTCAATTAATATAAACTGCCGCCTGTAGGACTACAGTGGGTAAAATTGTACGAAAAAGAAAAAAAAATCTCTGGAATTTCACTCATTCATTGGAGTACAGCGCATTCTATTCTGGTTTAGGTATCAGTAAATTACCTTTTCGCTTTGTCTGACAAAGGTCGGCAGGTTGACTACCGAACGGTACGATTTGTTCCTCGCGATTCCCTCCCCACCATCCCCCGTCGCACCCGACGACGCCTTCTCCCCCGTCGCCGTCGACGTCGCCAGTGACGTCAGCAAGTATTCGGGTGCCTCTCCGCTGCGCAGCATGCGCTTCAGTTCGTCCACGCCGGGAAAATCAAGCCTGAAAAACAACAACAACAACACAATTTTTATTAAAAATTCTTTATTATTCATCATATGAATTATATTATTAAAATTATTACGATGATAATTCTTTTAGTCCATTTTTATTTATTTTACTCATTTTATTTATTCATTCATCATTTATTTTATTTTTCATAAATGTTATAATATTAACAATATTATTCATTATCTATTCATTTTTATTATTTATTCAATTATTATTCGTAATAATATTATAATATTATTTATTTATATTTGTTATTTATTTTTCATTTGTGCGACCCCACCAACAGCTAGGTTATATTAAGGTACGAATGAGCGGATGTTATTGAAGTGATAAAGTGATGAATGGGGGAAAGAAAGTTTCTAAAAACCCATGCCGTATCTGGGGACTTGCCCGTCTTGACTTCAAAATCAAAAGCTCTGCCATTATCGGAATGAGTTACGGGCGGCGTTTTTTGTTTTATTAGTGGGATAAAGAACTAGCTGCAACGTGGGCTTGACGTGTTTACTTGAAAAAAAGATGTGAAAGTGGGTGGTGAGGTTGTACCTATTCGAGGAATACTACGAATGGAGTTATGGAAAAAATAAATATAGAAACTAATTCTCATTTCTGAATTACACTCATTCTAAGTGGAAAAAATAGTTGATTTTTGACCCAAATGAAGTCGAACTAGCAACCTAATATTTTTTTCGAGTTCTTCATCTTCGGCGAGAAAAATATGACGGTATTTCTCATGCACTCTCTATTCAAGAATATACTTGTTCAATTAATAGCTTGACTCAAAAGTTCCCATTAAAGAATTATTTTCAAGATTAATTCTTGACTTCTCACCGAACGATTGATATACTTTGAAAATTGGGTATGAAATTTTATCGAAAACAATTATTAATGTGGGCTTTTAATTAACAAATCAGAACGTAATTTAAGTGATTATATATATATATTTTTTTTTTGTTTGTTGACACCTTCGTTTTTTTTTGTGTCATTCAGACTACTAATATGAAATATTTCCTCATTCAATTATTTTTGGCCACAGAAAAATTCAACACGGAAAAGTATTACCTAATTTTATAGATGTACTCGAATAAGGTGAGATTCTATTATTGTCCTACTCAACAGTTCTAAATTTATACGCGAGCTTTGATAACGATTGATAAGATCTAATAGACGCTTTCGTCGTGTGTGCGGGATTCAAACTGAAGTCCTATAGTTATCTGAGCTAACCGGGCGAGGTATTTATATTATTGTTTGTTCAACGCAACCTGTCTGGGATACGGTTCGGATAAGTGAGATATGGATTTTGAATATTGAGCTTTAGAATTTCCCATGAAGTCCTGGATGCTGCTATGGAATTTCGATGAAGACGTACACGACATTCAAAGAAATCATCTTTATAATGAACTTTGAATTCATGAACTCAGAATTGGTATTATATTCTTTATTATATTCTTTTCAATTGTTGCATTTTGTTCGTTACTGATTATTGTTCTTGTATCAACTCTTTCAGTCTTTTTGTTACTTGTATTACTCTCTGATCCGTTAAAAGACATCACAACCCTGAAATTAGATTTTATTAAATAATGACGATATTGATTTCCCTAATTTTAGAGAAAACTAGAAAGCATTATCTCAATTACAGAAATTATGATCAATTTATTGGTACTCCAGGACCCGGTCTTCTTTTCTGTGTTGTGACGTAGACATTAATAAATTCTGTTAATGTTTCTATACAGAATTGGTAGTGATTACGTCATGACTCATGATATCTGGAGGACGAGTAAATTAATTCAAACTTCTGAAATTGAGATGATGATTTCTAGTTTTCTCTAAAATAAGGTAAATAAATATCGTAATTATTCATCAAAATCAAGGCTCAGGGTTGTGATGTCCTCTAATGTTTTCATGTATTCATTCACTGATCACTATCTTTTATTAATCTTGTCAGAGAGCAATTACTATAAAGGTGGCATTTGTATGAAATTTATTCGCCAATTCGTGTTCTCAATTTGGTATTACAGTCGTCCCACTCACTTCATTTCTTCCGAGTGAACTGCTTTTCAACCATTTGACAGCTAGCCAAGGCACTATAGGCCTACCTACGTGCTTCAGATACTAAAGTCAATTGTGGGTTAGAATCCCTCAAGGTTTGTGTAAACAAGTTGATTTTGCGCTTATTCGTACCCCCAAATAACTTGGCTGTTGGTGAGATCATTATGAAAATATACCATCGATACATATCTTCTGTCAGTGTGTGATGAATGGAATAAAAAATAGTTTCTTTTTCAGAAAATAAATTTCCCTTCGCGATATTTGGGTAATATGGGTATTTTAAAATTCTTCTTTTTGGGGTGGAGAAGATCCCCATTATGGGGGCTATCTTGTCATCCTTGGTTTCAATCAGAGAATAGAGTGACTTTGTTTTATCTTACACATGTTAATAATATAATTATGAAAAATTCTCCGAAATGGTTCTAACTATTACTTATCAAACAATACGTATAATGAGATAGTTTGGATAATGTACCCGTCATGTTTTCAAAAGTTGACGGAGCCGATCGACCGTTATCTATATATAATCGCTATATAACGTTCGGGTGAGTCGATCTGGCCACATAACGATATTGTCAACCTTCGTGGAAAGAACTTTGTACACCTTGAATAAACTATCTTTTAAAAAGCATTATGTCTAAAATGGTCCCCATTTCTGTTTCACCTGAAATAGATTACTCTCAAAATATTCAAGGAGACTGATGAAAATATGTATATAGTTAATAACTCGGCGCCTCCACCAAAGTTGCCAGTATCAGCGTATCATAATCCAACGGTTGCGTGACTATGGTAAAGATTTCATTATTTGATTCAATGTGGGTGTGATCGGGAACGGAAGCCCTAGGAAATGAGTTGTAGAGACCTAAATCATTGTTGCGTAACTCAATCTAATCTTGCCGTATTTGGAAATAAGACCTTGATCCTCTTCTGAATGTTTGGAAACTTGGAAATTCTAGCTTCACTATACGATACAAACTAGAAAAACGTATTGGTTAATATTATCATAGTATTGAAAATATCAAATAACAATGCAAATATGTGAATGAATAAAAAAAAAAAAAGTGTACGGAAATTTGAACAACGTATATAGGCTGCGTGTTTATATTGGTTTCAATGTGAATTTGAGAGCTGGCAGGCGTTTTGAGACAACTCAATCGTTCGTGTATAGACACCCGGTCGCGCCGAGTTCGGTTGGCTTACAGTATTTTATGAACAGTTTCTATGACAAACCTAGCTTAGGGTTTGACTATAGCAAAATAGAACCAACATACAATTTATATTTAAAAATCCACGGTAGGGAGCGTTGACGGCATAACATCTTGCATTCTTGAATTTCTATAATGCTGAAGCAAGCAGTCCAAAGAAGCGAAATGAATCGTTCGCTTAGTTAACTGTGCGTCGAGTTCAGTACGCGTGTGTTTGATAAAAATTTTGTATTTACGTATGTACCTTAAGAGTATTTCTTTAGAATGTTTACTATCTGTCAAGGTACACTGGTAGGTCACATAACATCACGTAGACCACATAACGACATTGTCAGCACTCGTGGAAAGAACTGTGTAACCTTGATTCAACTATCTTTTGAGAAGCCTCATGTTTTTTTTTTAATCTCGAAACTTGATACAAAATCATTGTTTCCTAATTAAGGCAATGGATGAGAGATGCGATCGTTTGAACGAGGCATCACAAGGGAAATCTCATCAGGGAAAAAGTCTGATGTAAAAAAAATCCCCTTTGTTTCACACGAACAGATTATTCTCAAAATATTCACCGATAGGCCTACTATTGAAATGTTGATTATTTTGTCAAATCGATTTCAAATTCATCAACTTGGTATAAACGACAGGATAACTGTATGAAGTGTTTGTACTCACCCGCTGACTGATCCGCACGAGCTCGCCGCTCTGATACTCTTGGTCCCCGCCAGGCTCGCCGCCTTGTTCTGCTCCAACGTCCACCACTCAGGATCCCTCATCAAGGCACCTCCGACACACATATTGAAAAAAGTCCCCGCCAACAACAACGTCGTTCCTCTCCAACCATACTCGGCAATAAAATAACTCGTCATTCTAGCGTACACCACCGTACCAAAACCGGTTCCACACGCACCCAAACCGGTAGCAAACGTTCTTTTCTTATCGAACCAATAAGCAATACTGACGACAGCTGTGACGTAACATAATCCAAGTCCCAAACCGGCTATCAAACCGAATGTTAGATACATCATTTCGATAGATGTTTGAAAAGCACTGAGGACAAAACCGAGCCCTGCGATAAGCCCTCCGATGATTGTCATTGTTCGACAGCCGTAGCGATCCACTAGCGCGGAACTGATTGGACCGGTCAGCAAAGGAACGGACATGAATAAGCTCCCTATAAGAGATGTTTTTGAACTGCTTTCGCCGAAATATTGTAGGAATTCGATGTAGAGGAGACCGAAAGAGAAACTAATACCGTCAGCGATCATACTGATGAAGAAGGAAGCGCCCACTATGACCCAGCCCCATCCACCGTCCGGTGCTTTTGACTTTTCTTTACTCTCTTCTTCGTCGTTTGAATATTCAAGACTGCTGCATATTGAGTCACCGTCGCCGTCGATAAATTTCACGCCCACTTCGTAGCCAGGATACTTTCCGGAGTCGTTTTTCTCAATTTGTTTTACTGCCATTTCATCATTTGATATATCTGAGTGATTATTATTGTTATTATTATTATTATTATTCAGTAAGGATACATCCTCATCCATTTGTTCATCAATGAATTTGATGTATCCAGGATTCGAAGTGATATTGATAAGAGAGCTTTTGAGGCCAATACCATTTGAAAGTTTCACTTTAGAATTGATTTTTTGTTTCCTTTCGCATCCAGAAACGTCGTCTCTTTTATCCGGCTGAGCGGGATCTAGATCGAAGGATTTACTACTGGGTACATCTTTATCCAGGGATCTACAACTAGGAAACACTCGAGGCTTCTCTCCAGGATTTATGTGGATGATTGTTACATTATCGCTATTTGTTTCGGAGTTTATCTCATCTTCTTGTGAAATTGACGAATGCTCCTCGTCTAAACTAACGCTTCTCCCTTTCACAAAGTCTGTCGTATTCAACATGGCAGGTGACGGAGTGATGTGCATACTGGATGCTCTTTTGAAGTCATTGCTGCACGGATTCACGATGATGGAGATGATGTGATCATTGGTGACCACATCATCGGGTAGTGAGTCCAAGTCGTCGTCTTCGAGGCTGGACACGGAGACACACGGTGAGAAGTTGGAACTACTGAGACTCGTTCTCGAGGAATAATTGTCACTACTAAGACTGGTTCTAGGCGATGCATCGGGACCAATACCACTACTAGCTGCACTCTTACGTGCTTCCAAGCGTTGCTTGATAGGCGTCTTTAGACAGCCGTGGTTATCAATGATGGTGTGTTTAACGTTGGAGGAGGAGGAGTCTGAAGCGGAGGAGTGCGTATACCCATTATTCTGTTCGGTCATGTGTTTAACGACGCAGTGATGTGGCTCCGGGGTGAAGAAGTGCGGGGTATCACTCCTCTCATCGTTCTCGCCGGCCTCTAACTGGTCGACAGTGGAGGATGGTGAAGACGCCATAGATAGACGTTTTCAGTTGATATTGCTTCTTGCAGAAATTTGTTTCTGAATCTTGCATCTGCTATTTACTTGGCAGTTTACTTACATTTGTAATATTGCATGTAATATCAATTTTATTATTTTTTAAATAGTATTGAAAATAATATTGGATTATTGAAGAAAATTTAAATTTCTCACTCTATACTATTTATTACATATTTTCGATTTAATAGATCATTCAATTCGTTTAAATACTTTTCGTTTAATTGAAATCTACAATAATAAAAACTCCCGAGTTTACAATCTAGGTTTTGAACTATAGCCTATCACAATTAAAATATCTAATATAGTTTGTACAGAATTAGTGTGCTTTCTAACATATTGGCAGCCATCTTGGTAATATCACAGGGTACAGTCTCATGCATAACCTTATCTCTTAACATTCGCAATAGATATTTCTTTACCGAACAACCTTGAAGCATCGTGCTATTTTACCATGGAGAAGATAATGATATAAAAATCTATTTCTACTTTACTAGTGCGAGAAAGAGGAAAATAGAGAGTATTTTATATAAATTATTTATAAATTAACAATATTTAACAACATGTTTTAGATGGTGTTTGTTGGTTTAAATGTCCATCGCCTTGGCCATCCTTGTAGGTGACGGGATGATCGATATCTGTATCGATTAGTTGGAGTTACTAGTTCGAGGTATCGATTAGTTTCAATGAATGGTTCGAGATATCTTTTCCTGAAGTTCACGCTGGATGTTGTGTTGTTTTTCAGGCGTTTCTCACGGACTAAAAGTCGGTTGCTATGGAGGTATTTCATCAATGACCGGCAGTTTGGAAGCAAATTATGTGAGAAAAATATATTTAAATTTTCACTCCTCTTCGGTTTCTATTATATTTTCTTTCTAAAATCCCATGTTCGTTTATATCGACAGTATTCGATGTTTCGGGAACATTTTAATGATGAGCAGTATCGATATGTTTCAAGTTAGAGAAACGTTTGAGATTTCTTCATTTTTTTTCTTTTCTATTTGTGACTCGCGCGAGTTGAGAGCTCGATGTTCGTGAAGTATACGCCAAGTGGGTGGAGTCGATAGTTGCGTTGAAGTTGTTCGATGTTCGGAGGTTGGTTTTTATCGTGCAAGTTATCTGGAATCAGAAGAAAAATAACTGGTTAAATAAAGGATAAGACATCCGGTATTACTTTAGTTGATTTCAATCCAATCGAGTACCTTCATTTTTGATATTCAATAGGATTATTGACATTTTATTCATTTTTTTTTTAGTGAATCCTTAAATGCTTCGTACAAATCTGATCAAGTTTCGATTTGTAGGCATGCCACCATAATATTATGTATATTCGTTGACTTCATTCAGGCCTATATAACGGGTAAAATATAAATAAATGAGACTCATTAATATACGAAAATGTGAATATATAAATGAGAGAACGGTAACGGAGATTCAATAAACACACTGGTAAAAATAAGGATCATGAACGTTTACATTTGTCAACTCTTTTATCGGCATCAGAACCGTGCTAGTAATTACAGGTAGGGCTACTATAGACCCGATATATTTTTAGAGAAAAATATATTTAGTGATAGAAGAATAGATAACTTGACTGTATATTTTGGAAAAAAAAATTTTATAGTCGGAAAAATAATTGAAATAGAAAATAAAATCATATGGTTTGGATATAAAATTTATAATCTTGTATCTTCGGTACAGTTTTTCTCATATCCAGAAATAAGCGTATTCTAACATTGATTGATGGATTATTTTTTTGTCGATTGTCTCCACCGACGACTGTGGGTTGTATGGAGAGTGCAAAAACTACCCTCCCGGCTTGACTTCCGTTTTCTAGCGCATAGCATCGTTAGCTAACCGAGCCAGAAGGGCGGCTGTTGCAACCATGACCTACATCAGGGACGATTGATGGAGGCGCCCGGGAAACGATAATTTTATCGGTATTAAGGATGTTCAAATTGGCTAAAATTCAGTTCATTTTAGAAGAAATTTAATTATGTTCTCCTTTTAGGTCTACTTTGAATGGATAGATGTGCTTAGGTTGGGTCTGGTTAATTGTTTGAACCTTCACAAAACGTCTTTACACTAGATATAGAATTATTTAGGAACATGAACTAGTACAGAACATTAGAACGTTGAAAAGAAAAATTCCGAGAGCGTTTTGTTACACCGTCTCAGCCTCCAAGCCCGTTGGACCTTTTTCATTTTTAAAATTGAAATTCATTTTCATTACCGTTTATCATCAAATCGTAATTATCCCTCAAGCACAGCAGTACTATTTCAGAGTTGAATACTATTCTACTTTTTCACATTGATACCATATTTCATTTTATTTATTTTACTGTGGTTTTAGGTGCCAGTGTAGGAATAGTGCATATTCCTCTTCAGTCGGTTGGAATTATGGGAAGGAGACGGCCGTGGCCTTATATTACGGAACCTTTCAGTTATATTCACTTGAACAACATAATAATGGAAAATGTAGAACTATGGCAGGAAACCCCGTCATCCCTGAATTTGACGTTTCAGCGAGCTAGCCACTGCTCCGGCTGTCTCGGCACTCGCCCCTACCTGGGACTCGAACCCACGTCTACGCTGCAGTGATCCGCCGCGTGCTTGTCCTGTCCATGAGTGTGTCAGGGCGGGGGAATCAATATTGTGGGAGGTGGCCGACGCTAGTGGGTCACATTTGACCCGGCCGGGGCGTCGCGGTATATTCACGATCAATGCTGCCTTGAACCGGCGTCGCTATTGCCCGAAGGCGTCGTTTCTGTCCTATTACTTAATATCCGTATCATGACCATGATAATTAGCCCAACTATGATGATAAGATGTGGTAGGTGAGAGTCGACCACTTACGTATACGAAATATATATATATATATATATATATATATATATATATATATATATATATATATATCTATATCTATATATATCTATATATATCTCTATATATATCTATATATATATATATATATCTATATCTATATATATCTATATATATCTCTATATATATCTATATATATATATATATCTATATATATATATATATATATATATATATATATATATATATATATATATATATATATATATATATATATATATATATATTCAGTAGATATCTTGAAAACTAAATGATTATTAAATGATCATTAAATTGTAACTAAATTATTGTTTGTTTAACGTCACCATCAACAGCTAGGTTATACGGGAGTACGAATGATCAGATGATAATGAAACTATATGAAGTGATGATAAGTGAAAGGACGTTCTCTAAAACTCATGCCTTATGCGGGACTCGAACCCACGCCCAACGGTGACTCAAGTTTCTGAAGCGGTGCCTTAACTGACTGAGCAACAGAGGGAGGCTTGAAATGTTGAAATTGCTTCTTGGATACATCGCCAGCGTGTCACTTCATCATTCATTTCGTTATAATTTTCCGAGTGAAATACATTCGATTGTGAAAATTATTTTCTCGACTATATGTTATATTCGTCGAAAATTACATTTATGCATTCGATTTTCGTTCTTCGGTGCATATACGCATCAAGTTCTTTTTTCTATCACCTACGTATTTAAAAATTCAAGTAATTTAAGTAATTAATTAAATTTTAATTCAATTAATTAAGGACGAAAAGTTGAAGGATATTTCAATTGATTGACATACATGCTATCAGTACAACAAATATGCAAGATATTGTGACTGGTGTGACTTTTGACTCTAATTGTGACATTTTTTTCTCCATATTCTGTGCATTTTTTTTCTAAAATTTACGTCATTCATATCACTTTCCTGTAGATTTTATTATTGATGCCCATTTATCATCGGTTATGGCTGACGAAGTATGAATACACGTTGGTTTCTTTACGCGTTGTCTAAAACCCGGCACCTCCACCGATGGTTTAACCGTATAATGAGCGTGTATATTCAAGTAGTTTTATTTCTCTTCCATCACATTGATTGATGTTGACACATGTGTCACTCACAATCAATCTTTTTAACTAACGGTGTAGATTTGAACAGCTTTATCGGTAAAATACATGAAATGTAAAATATATAGGCCTATAGTGACATGTGTCACTCATATTTCACGTTGGAAAAACGATATGCAACCTTTTTAGACACATTCACCACTAGACGAGGTGCCTAGCTTAGAACTTCTATCTTTCACGCATGAAAAGATAAACTGAAGTTTATATTCATAATAGAATATTTGTATATTGAAACTAGAATTGCGTTTTCCCTCTAGACTGTATATAGTGAACTCACGGTGTATTAAGCTTGGTATTACGAAGTTGCGGTTAGTATACAAAGTGGGATTAAGAAGTGCGGTTAGCCTTATCCAAGGAATTAGTGAAAACCGATACCGTGGATACCTAACTGCTGGATGCCGGTACAAATAACTCTCACTTTGTTTATTCCGGCCATTCATATAGAATGAAAATTAAATTGGAATTGAAAATATAACCCTTTGAATTTCGTTTTAGACAACTCACTATAGAATGTACGTATTGGTATATATGATTTGATTGAATACAAATTGAATATAGATTTGAAATATTACCTATGAAATTTCGTTTTTTCAAAATAACCGCTTAAAATCTACATATTTGTCGTATTGTGATGTATCATCAATCTATTCGCTGTATAAATGAACGCTAATGTCACTTGCTGGGCGGGATGCAGCATTATGTAGCATAGCAACCATGTAACTATAGTTACAAGTAGGCCTACATTTTGCGCGTAGAACTAGACGTCGTCTCACTTGACTAATCAATACACATATGTTGAGAAAGTAAGTTAGTACCAATAAACAAACAAACAAACAGAGGCATGAAAGTAATGCTATATAAGTTTACGAGTTTGTATACGCTTCCTTAGGTAAATATTTGGGAGGATCGGGAGGGGTTGGGGTGGAACAATATCAATATCTAAGTGTACATAGAGCGTGCTACAATGGTGGGCTGTATGATCTCTCCTCATTCCCATCGTCACATTTTTGAGTGGGTATTCTTATTATTATAATTTTTGTTTTGTTTTTTTGATTAGTTGAGCATTTCAACTAGTTTATCCTACAGAAATTGAAAATGTGATGTATATTTCAATTCCCAGGTGAGAGGGGGGAGGGTGCTACCCCCTGACGACGCCCATGCGTGTAGTTTTGTTTATTGATGAACGAACATTATTTTGTGCTGCTCAAATATTTGAGTACGCATGCACGTATATATATATATATATATATATATATATATATATATATATATATATATATATATATATATATATATATATATATATATATATATATATATATATTAAAATTATTCAGATTAATTCGAAAACTAATTTTGATTCTTTGCTCTATCCTTCCGTTATTTCTACTATATAGATTGTAGTCATCAGTGCAGTGCGTCATTAAACCCAAAATAAATCCCGCCATGGTCGACCATCTTGACAGGGGTTTTTGGTGGTTTCCCTCTGTCGTTCAGGTTAATACTGGGATGGTTCCTTAACAACAGGCCATGACTGACTCCTTCTCACCATCCAAAACACCTAATAAAATAACCTTTCATCTCATCATCCCATCATCTCATTCATCATCCACCGACGCCAATAGATCATAGCCATCAGTATAGTGCGTCGTTAAAACCCAATATAAAAAAAATAATATGAATAATATAAAAAAAATATTTTTCTTGATTCTTTGCTCTATCCGTAGCCATCAGTGCGTCGTTAAACCGAAAATGATTAACTGAACAAAATTCTTCCTCGACTCTTGATTTTTTTAACTCTTTTTTTCTTGAATCCTCCCATTGTTTCCACTAATCATGTCTTAACATTATGCATGCACACGCTAGCATTATTTGGCTTCGTGAACGGTTGAACAGCTGATCACGTGCAAGCGAAACGGTGTCAGGGTGAGCATGGCGTGGCGTGACGTCATCGGTGCAGGGGGTTGGCCGTTAAACGTTTAGTTCAAACTTACGTCTCAAGGTTGGGAACATGCAAAGGGGATCAGACAAGCATTATTCGCAGCTATATAGACCTACATGGTTGTTTTAACCATCGAGGGCATTGTTGATGTTGTTGTTGTTGTTGTTGCTGCTGCGCATACACTTTTTTGGGGGGGGGGGGGGGGTTCAACGACCCCATTAACAGCTAGGTCATACGGGGGTACGAATGAGCATGATAATGTAACCATGGAATGATGATAAGTGAAATGACCTTCACAAAAACATATGTCTTATGCAGGACTTGAACTCACCTCGACTTCAGTTTCTAAAAGCGTTGCCTTAGTTGACCGAGCCATGAAGGGTGGCCGTAAATAAACTCTTCAACCTAATCTTACTGATCTAACCTAAACTAACTATCCTCAATTACACTCAAATTAAACTAATCTAAACTAATTTGAAGTATAACAAAAAAGTAACTAATTACAGCCGAAAACTGACAGAGTAGCTATTCGTCGAACCGGAAGTAGGGTTTAGTTTGGTTTTAGTTCAGATTAAATTAGTTCCGTATGTTTTAGTATAGTTTAGGATGAATTAATTCTGCTCATGAAGTAATCATTCATTTTATCCTCCCATTATATTTACTCTTAATACATTTGTATGCTAATCAATTCTAATATAGACTAAATTTTGTTTGAGACTTAATTTATGGTTTGACTTTGATGTATTATTAACAAGACTAGGATCGAGATGACGTTGATTTTATTCATCTTTGGAAAAAAAAAATCAACGTATTTCATTTATGTTATAAGAAAGGATAATAAAAGAAGAGATAAAAGAAGAGTAAGGAGACCGAGAGAGAGATGGAAGATGGGAGTGAGAAGAGCTGTTGAAGATAGAAGAGAGGTATGGAGTGAAGTTGAGAGCTGTAAATGGTGGAAGAATAGAAAGAAATGGTGGGAGGTGGTGAGAAGAGTTGAGATGGAAGAGGAGGAGGAAGAGCAGAATCAGGCAGAGGAGACGTGAGAAAAAGAGGACTTGGGACTGGCAGAATCAAGTCGACATGTTGTGCCTTTGTGAAGTGTACTTACCTAACTTTGTTGGAAAAAGTAGTTGAAAATAAAAGACAAAATAAGAAAGGAAGTATAAGCTTAAAAACAGGAAGTGAAGGAGGAAATGAAGTCTTCTAGGTGTTAAACATATTTCATTATACGTGTTGTTCGTTTTAAATTATGACTAAAAGCTTCGCCTGAATGCATATTAAATTAAAGTCTTCTCATAATTCGAGATATTAGAATAATCCTGAGAGCTTTTCAAGTTTTGTACTTCGAAGAGATCTCTTTGTTTGTCTTACTTTCTCCATAATGACTGACATCTGTAGCGTTACAACTGTTATTTCAAGTTAAATAATACTGAAGTCAAGTTGAAGTACGTGAAATAAAGTTAATATGCATATATTTCATTTTCTTCACTAATTACAACAACTAAACTATACACATTTTGTACTCTCTAGTAATTTTTGGAAGTAATTATAACTGTAGGGTTTGACGAGATCGTTTGCGCCGTTTATTTCAGAAAAATTTCAAAAATTTTAAAACTCAAAAATAGAATAAAAATTTTATTTGAATAAAATTTCAATTAATGTTTGCTTGAAAATTCTATTCATTTAAACGTTATAGAGGGAAAACATGAAAAAATCTCATTGCGGTCAACTTGTGTACTTTTCCACCCGTCTCATTATGGCCAAGTTGTATTTTATCAAAAATAAAAGTGATTTAAATAATTAAAACACACTATAAAGGCATACTGCATTTCGTTTCTTATTATTCTTTTTTTTTTTTTAATAACATCGAAACTTGATACAAAATCATTGTTCCCCAATTAAGGCTATGGATGAAAGATAGGATCGTTTGGACGGGGCACCACAAGGGCGATCTTACCACCCCATTTTGATTATTTAAAATATTATTTAAACTTTGTTATTTAAAACTTTAAATAATTTAATTTTAAATTATTTAAACTTTGATTATTTAAACTTTGTTGGAAAAAGTAGTTGAAAATAAAAGAAAAAATAAGAAAGGAAGTGTAAGCTTAAAAACAGGAATTATTCTGAGAATCTATTTCTGAACTAATTTATTCCATCCTATAAAATGCTTAGAAATATCATAAAACATGAGCTCCATTTTGTGAATCGTCTTCTCTTACTTGGCGGTTAACTATTTTACACTGTACAGTCGTGCCATAGGATGGACGTACGTAGCCACTGTTATAAGATACTTCTATTTAAATGCTGAATGTTATTCGATGGATAAACACGTTTCATAACCTCACTGATGACGTCACGTATTCTGGTATGAAATACGAGCGTTATGAAGAATTTGATTGTCACAATCATCCATAATTCTGTAGTTATTTTAGAACTAATTTTATAAATAATTTGATTTATACATGTAGTTAACGCAGATGGTATTATTTGACAGCCACATATTTAACCATTTTTTATCATTGTATTTTCTAATTTACTGATGTTAATCTTAAGTAATACATATAAGACTTGGTACACGGTTTCGTGCTATAGTCCCCCTCATATGTTCTCGAATCATGAGGGCCGTATCAAGGCAGAAGCCCAAGAGGCTCGGGCCTAGGCTCCCAAATGTTTGAGATGTCATATTTGTACCAGCGCATTGAAATTAAAAAAGACATAATTAAAAGTTGTATTTATTCAAAAAGAAGTGTATTTAATATTATATACATCCGTATTGTGAGGTATCAACTCTTGAATAAAGAAAGTATTGAGAAAAAAATGGTAAAAAGATGCTTATCAAAATCATATAGGCCTATTTGATGGTGAATTGCTTATAAGTAAAAATGATACTTATCAAAATCTAGGCCTATTTGATAGTAAACTGCTCATGAGTAAATAAGGTAGAGGGGTGGGTGTGGGGGGGGGGGGTTGGCCTAAGAATGCTAAATGTCTTGACACGGCCTTGCAAAACATTCAACTTGAGTATATGTGTGTCTCAAGTTTTCTAGTTGCTATGATGAAACATGCTTTCTCCCTATACACTTCTTTCAAAGATAATATCACCTCTCCATCTTCCCATTTTCTACTTGCTATCCATTATTCCCACTTTTCATCTCCATTAACTATACTTTTTACCATCTGCCTCCAACCATCTAGGGCTCTATAGGCTATATCCACGTAACCGTATAGAAATAATATTCAATCCAATCTTTTTGCACTAACCTTTGATTGGATAAGACCCTGTATTGTATAGGGGTTTTTAAAACCTCTATCTGTAACGGTATCAGTGGAAACTCGCCAGCTTTTTTTATGATTTATACTTGGTCCACATTTTGTGTGTTTTAACCTCGAAATATGCAAGATTGCTATCACAACTAATCAAGGTTTTGTTAAGAGTTTTGTTTGAATTAACTAGCTGATAAGCTGAAGATGTAGGTTAATAAGGATGAACTTGAACTTGGCCGGAATAATTGAACTTGACCGAGTTTATTGACTGATAAAAGTTACGAGGAAAACATGGGATTCCATTCGAAGTTCGAGATGAGAGGAAGTGGTTTTGACTCGCTTGTAATTAGTGCGGTCACACCCTTCTAACACAGACTTATTCCCACTGCGACGGATTAAACCTCGATTTAATTACAACTTATCACACTGTGAAACAGATGCTATTCGATGATAATAAATAGTACCTACTCAAGGAATAAGAGCACAGCTATCTATGGATACCTCATAAAATTAAATATTGGTAGATATGACAGCAAATAGACTATATTGACAAGTTTCAAAATTCTTAATAAATGTATAACTTGTTTATTTGATAAAATATCACTGAAACTTTGAAAATCTGTGTTATTAATGAATAGAGATGGTCGAAATTACTAAGCTACTTTTTTGTAACAAAAAAAAACGCATGAGCGTATAATGATGTGACTGTGAGAGGTTTATGCAATCTGCATTTGCGTAAGCTATACGATATTTATTGGAAGAAGATTGAAATTAAAATGTGACTTATACAAAAAAGTACTGTCGTGAGAATACACGGCCTGAAAGCGTACACGCCCAGCAGAAACCTGCTGCCAATTCATTTCATTTAAATTTGACAAATTCATAGTATTCAGCTTCATTGCAGAGTCATATCAATTATAGTTTTGAAGAAAATAATCTTTATACATTTCCAGAGCTTATTGTATGAGGAATTTATTACATTTTGTATCCGATTTAGTGTTTCGTAACATTTCTGTTGCAAATATCCATTGATGAAGAATAAATATCGAAATAAATTTGATTGACGTTGTAATCTGTAAATTGAACATTATATCATTCATAGCAGTGCGTTTGTTTTTGTGATTATTCTTCAATATTCACAAAGAACATAAAAATGTCGAGACAATAGCATCAAATTTCAAGTTCGCAAATGAGATAAATAATTTTGCATGATTATAAAACGTTTGGTATAACAAATACTGGTGGTGTGTATATCCAACTATTTCTTTGGTATGGTAAGATTGTCCTTGTATAGTACCCCGTTCAAAATTCAAATGATTCTTAAAAGAGGCCTCTTTACATCTTGCCTACCGGCTTGATTGCAGACGTTCGGGAGCTAAGTTGACAACGGAAAACCAATCATCGTATCATCATAGGCCTGCACTTCAACATATCAACATCACCAGCATTCAATACGTGCTCGCTCGAAGAGCTTCAATTCGTGGTATGTTTTCAACCCTTTCAAAATAATTGTCAAAAATCAACATGTTTCTACCTGTTTTTCATTTTTTTTTACGATTTTTTCAGAGTGATATAATATGGAATTATAATTTTTAATGAACGTAGAGGCACAGATATACTCATTGTTGTTTCATTGCAAAAAGAATTATACTGATTGGTCCCACCGTTTACCCACCATGCATCTGTTGTGAGCCAAAGGCCTGCATTGGCGCTTTTTGTTCTGTTTTGACCGTTCCCTGCAGGTTTTACTCATGGGTTGTGATACGTAAAGTAGCCTCTTAACTTTCATCCTTCGCCCTCATAAGGAAACATTGGCTTTGTGTCAAGTTTTAGATGTTGATAATAATAAAAAAAAAATGGAAATTCAGACTTGAACTCGATGCGAAAAAATTATGCATGACCGAGATTTCCATCGAAATTATATTGTATTTCTGACCATGACCTTATAGGAAAGTAACAGACTTTGGCAGGCAGCAAAATTGTTTTCCAGCATGTACGCATGTCATTTTTGTTCGTTCTCCGTAGGCCTACTATGGGAAATATTCCATATTGCATAGGAAGTAATATGTGATATGCATATGATTATGTGAGTGCATATGATTATACTCTTTGAAGTTTGAACACAGACAGGCAACGTCTCTGCGTTTGTTATTACGAAGTATTGTATAACACATAACAAGATTAGAACTTGAAAAAAAAGAGAATTGGAAATTTCCATTCAATGGTGTTCATATTGACCTACACATTGAATCATACAAGCCAGAGTTCTGATGAGATTTACGTCAACTACATGGAATCTTGATTTGTGGAAGAAAGAAAGAAAGAAAGAAAGAAAGAAAGAAAGAAAGGTGTATGTGGGATGAATCCAGAAGTATATATAGTATACAGATTGAATCACAAATTATACTCGCAAGTAACAGATCCTTTTTGGATATCCATGGATATATCCATTAGAGAGGGGTTTCCACCTACATAAACATAAATATTACCGCTATATTTGATGTAGCATGTGACATTTTCAGAGTTCTATAATTTTTCAAAACGAGGTATATACGATAAGAAACTCAACTGTATCTTTCAAAAAGATACATCTTTCATAGATCATTCTTTCTACATCATCTATCTTTCAGATATATCATTTTATCTTTCTAAAAGTGTTGAATTTTAGCTTTGCTGATGCTCTAAAGTTGAGCATTATTCTAGCTGGTGCTGCCGCGACCCGTTCACTTACGTCATCAGTCGAGACTATGTCGACCTCGCTAGCCCCTGATGTGTATAGCTATAGACTGTACAGCCTTGCAAGGTTTATCGATAGATTAAGAATGTGAATGTCGCGTGTGTTAGAGTCCAACCTTGCGTTAGTGTTGACGGAAACGATCAACATAGATTAACAACATCTCATTCATAGACATTCGATTCATTCATGATGACATTTTACTACCGTCATCAAGGGCCATTAAATGCAGTGGTATACTTGTTTATGCACAGGAGGATGTTGTTTACCGACTAAATAAATGTAAAAACGTCGTTAATTATGTAGGCCTAATCTAGTTACAAATGTAAGAATTTGACGCTTTTGAAAGTTGTAGTTACGTTTCTGATAGAAAATTTCGTTCGGAAAATCTGAATATTTGGAAAATACCATGCAGTTTTACAAATATAACGGTGATAATTGTGTTCGTGGTAGACCATGTACACTCTTCTTTTATGGAAATAAGTATTTTTCATATTGGGTTTTGCCGACGCACTGTAATGATCACTAAGATCTATTGGCGTCGAATGAATGATTAATGAGATAAACAGATGATGAGATGAAGGTTTTATGGGTAATGGGAAGGACAGTGGGAAGGAAGCGGTCGTGGCCTATGTTGTGGGAATCATCCCGGTATTATAGCCTAGACTACAGAGGAAAACTACGAAAACTTCCTGTAAAGATGGACGATAGCGGGGATCGAACCGGGTCCGATAAGGCCCACTGCCTCCCGGGTCACATGAAGCAAGTGCGTTAATCACTACGCTGCATGTGAAATAAGTGTAGAAACGATGGAAAAATAATAGTTGTGATAACTGCCATATAATTGTGCATTACTCGGATATTTTTACTTATAATTTGTCAGATCGATCGATCTGGATGAAGAATTAAATATACGAGTGGAATAAATATTTATGAAATTATGTATGCAACGGTTCAGTTAATTTAATGAAATGATGAAATGTTATAATAAAACTACTAGTTCCGTGTATATATACATGCCTAGACCCTTCACGAGTCTGTGAGGGAATATTCCTTTAAGGACTATGGTCATTTTAAATAGTTTTTAATTTCTTTAGCGCTATCAATTCACTTGTTTTTAGAGAATGCAAACAGTTTATGGCTTTATGACTGGTGAAAATGCTGCATGTACTCTCATGGAATTATGGTATCCGAAATGTTATACACATTGAACAAACATTTTTAATAGCCTAATACAATCAAACACTGAATGAAAAGTTTGATTATATATCGTGGAAAAAGTAGTTAAAAATCGTTGTCAGTATTTTTTTATTGGTAACGAGACCGCCTCGAAACAACCAAGAGGTGCCGCTTCTGAATGGCCATACTAATTCATCATTACAGCCCTAATTGGTGAACACTATTTGTATATCAAGATTTCTATGTTGATAAACAAAATGTTGTTCTCTGAGAACAACGAATATAATGGAATAATGGCAGTTCAAAACAAACTATCTGCTTGCTATTTTGGATGTAGAGAGCAATACACTTTTTGCACACTTGGCAATCAACTCGAATTGGGCACATTAAGCCAACTCACCACCAACTTTGAATCTCATTTATTTTCTCATTTTGATTCAGACTTTGAACTTCTTCCAATACTAATACAAAAATACTGTTCTCTTGGTACTTGTATTACGTCCAAATATCTTACGTTTATTTTAGTACCCAGCCTTATACTTTGTCTTCCAACTGTCACGTGACTTTACACTGTTATCATAGCAACGTGAGCAAACGGTGGGTGTCAATCAAACACGATGTCTTTATTCGTTGAAATTTAAATTTGTTGGACATCACAACCCTAATTTTCATATATATTTGATCTAATGACGCATTTCACTGATGACTAAGATATATTGGCGTCGGTGAATAATGAATGAGATGAATTGAAGATGAGATGAATCAGAGATACTTTATCAGGCTTTTTCTCACAGTGGGAAGGAGTCAGTTGTGCTGTTATTAAGGAACCATCCCAGTATTAACCTGAATGACAATGAGAAACCACGAAAACTCGTGTCAGGATGGTCGACCACGGCGGGAATTGAGCCTTGGTCTCCTGAATGACTGTTCAGTGTGCTAGCCATTTGACCACTCTTATAAGTAACTATGCGTGAATTCTGTTGTATACGACGCTGAACAGTTGGGCGTGGGTTCGAGCCCCGCTTAAAGCATGGACTTATGTAAATTTCCTTTCACTTATCATCACTTCATCGTTTCATTATCACCCGCCAACTCGTACCCCCAAATAAGCTTTCTGTTGGTGGGGTCGTTGCGAGCAAACAATAATAATCATCAAAAAGTCGTACGAGCTACATCGGAGGTAGAAAAGATCATCCAAGAGAGATATGCACAAAGTATGTAATCATAAAAACTGGTAGATTTTAATATTCTACTTATTTTTCAAGAAACAAGTGACCACTGGAGAACTTGAAAAGATGATGTAAATACCAACAGGAAGTAATTGTGGTCTGTTTTTTTCAGGAATCCTTTATATTCTATGTTTTCTCTTATATTATTTGAATCTATTGGCGTCGGTGAAAGATACAGTTACAGTCGAGTTTCTTATCGTGTATCCAGAAAAATTACAATATCCAAGAAATTCTAGTAAAGTTATAAAAAAACGGCAATATTTGTGTTTGTTACGTTCGTATGACCTCATTTCGTAGATACTGTACAGTAAACGTTTCACCATCGTCATTCAGGAGACCGGGGATCGATTCCCGCCATGGTCGACCATCCTACATTTTTTTTCGTTGTTTTCCTCTATCGCTCAGGTCAATATGGAATGGTTTCTTAGCAACAGGCTACAACCGACTTCTTTCCACTACCAAAAACACATAATAAAATAACCTTTCATCTCACCATCTCATATATAATTCACCTATGACAACAGATCTCAGTCATCGTTGCAGTGCGTAGTTAAAACCCAAATGAATAAATGAATAGATGAATCATTTATAAATCCATCTAGTATACATCACACAACTGGATACAATCTTATTAAAGTAGTGAACTTGTTTCAGAATGACACGGGAAAGTTGTTATATCAAATCGTGACTGTTATTTTGGCAATATACTGTTTATTGGAAAAAAGTGTAAAGCCCCTCCTAAAGCCTACAAATCTCAAACAAGGATAGACTGAGAAGAAAAACAATGGACTCCATACTGTCATTCTTTAGGTTTGTCAGATTTTCAATCCTGGGTCCTTATTCTATCACAACAAACGAATGAAAGTGCGACAAAAATGTGAGAGCCCATATGATCACAGCTTGTTAAAGTATACAGAAAACACGATGAAGATTGACGCCTTTCATTTCGTTTCAGAGTTATAGAATAAGGCTGTTGATCCGTGTATTATTCAATCTGCTGTGTACTTTAAAACCGATATATTTCTTAAGTTATATATTATGTAGATGTATGCCTACGTCTTGTATTCACGAAAAAAGGTCGATAATTGTATAGAGAAACCTAGGACTGCAGTTTCGAATAATTTTGGTGTATTTCTTATATTAAACCTCGTTCTAAAAAATTAAAATACTCCCTGAAAATATGACATCTATTGTGTTTTATATGTGTTTGTTGTGATGATATTCCTCTCTAGTAATGTTATATCAAGTGTTCAAAGTAAACGAAACGACAGAAATGTCCGTCAATATTGATATTTATCAATCACAACCTATTTCATCATCACAATTAGCTGTTGTTACGGTATTGACTGTTATTCATCTGTTATTGAATATATTAAATTATTTGATTCATTTGTAATTTGAAAGTAGACTATAAGGTCTTGAAAGATAATTCAAACCCTTTTCTACAATCTTGGAGAGTTATTAATTATTATCATTTCTGTCAATCTATAACATTAGGTTAATTGTAATTGAGTTTTTATCATCAATTTAAATAGTAAATTATACATAATATTTGCCATTCTAAATTTTCCATATAAGGTGGAAAAGATACACGACATCTATAATTGTATATAATGTACATACAAGGAGTGATTAAAATAATCGAATACACAAAGGTTTAATGACTTGGTGATTGTATATTATACGCTTCACTTTTCTATGCAATTGATAATAAACACTAAACGTTATCATTGATGTCACGTGCTTATTATAAATACGGTACTGGATCTAGCCGGTTGTGACGTATGTTTTCTAGTGCAACAAACAATGCATTGTTGTTCTATTAATAGTGACTGTTTGACGAAATTTGTTTCTACACATGGCCATGATTCTGTTATGTTTAGATGAACGTTTACATAAACTAGGCAATGTGTAATAATATCACGTTAGGGGAAAGTTATTGTCATTTTTATTTCAAGTTGCTATTGCTGCAGAATCGTGAAAATATGGGTTTTTACGATTTTTTTTTATAGTATAACGATACTCTTGATACGCCGTATACTTATTGAATTAAAAAAAAAAATACCCTTCTACATCAAAGATATAGTGGAATGAAATATGATAAATTAAGGTTCATTGGATATTGAAAAACATTGAAAAGCATTAAGCATCTTTGTTTTTTTGTTTTTTGTTATACTTAAACGTCAAACGGAATGATTATTATTATATTTTCTCACATAAACATCTATGCATAAACATAGCTTGTGTATTTATGCGAATTTTAATATTTCAAATCAATGTCAATCCGAATCTATTTTTCAGTGATCCCAATGTCGTTTGATTTGAAAAAACAAAAACAAAATGTCTCTTTCTATCAATTTAATAAGGATAGGCCTAACGGCAAAGCTATTCAATTTTTCAAATACATTTCTTTATATGTAAAAGCTAAACGCTGATTCAATTAGTAGGAAATCGCGGTGTAGATCATCGTTGTTTGATGAGTGATCTAAATATGTAAATATCAATATCTGTATTTTGAAAAAAAAAAATTAATTGATCGATTTAAAAAATGTGTGAAGAAATAAACTCAGTTGTTAATTCAAAATAGTAAAACCGCGGCATCATCATGTGAATTAATCAGTATAATTTCCTGTGATTTTTTCTTTATATCGAGTCTAACGACGCACTCTTATGATAACGAAGATATATTGGCGTTGGATTATTATTTATTGAGGTAATAGAATAATCATAAGGTGTCTTATATAATGGGAGGGATAGTGGCCGAGAAGGAAGCGGTAAAGTAGAAAGCATCCCGGCATAGGACTTGGCTACAGAGTGAAACTACTCCTATGTGTTTATCTAAATTAATCGAAACGACTCACGTAAAATCGTGGTAGATGTAGGATGAAGATGATGAGTCTTGTTCTGTGCCCAGTGCCAAAAGAGCAAAATTCCATTCCAAGGAGAGATGAGTCTGACGTCAGAGCTTTTTTTTCCCGCCAAGTTACCCCCAATACTCGCTTCGTTGGGGTGAGAGCTTCGATCCTTCGTCGATGATTGGACCTCTCACCCCAACGAAGCAAGTAGTGGGGGTAACTTGGTGGGGAAAGAGAAGCTCTGACGTCAGACTCATCTCTCCGTGACATGGACTTAAGGTTTATGTGAACGTAGCCATACAGTTTTTCTTTTCTGCGGGGTACATTGATTCTGACTATGGCCATTTTAAAAGTAGACGTATAAAGCTAGTAAACTTTTATACACGAAAGAAGAAGGTTGTCTACCAAATGAACATTAGTAAGAATGTCAGTAATTACATAATCCCGCTGTAATTTGAGGATTTAACGTTTTCGAGAGATGTTGTTGTGTTTCTAACATTACATCTCGTTCTGAAAAATCAAATTTCCTGTAAATACCACACGTATAAATCGATGATATTTCTGTTTGACAAGTTCCTAGATGATCTTTCTTTCGTGGATTCGAGTAGGCCTATATAGGCCCCTACTCTCCGAACATAATCATTAGATTTATGTTGGGAGATAGTTTTGAGTTTAATTAAAGTGGCTCGAGCGTTGGCGTTTAAACATAAGGCACTTTGGGGAATTACCAATTTCACTGCCTTGCGCCAAATATAGGGGCTATATATATTGCTAGAAAGAGACATTTTAGTATATTTTGTTGTCTGGTGAAGTCTGGTGGTCCTAGTTTGAAAAATGCTCATGAATAAACGAACCATGATTGTGCATGAGAATAAATGTAATTATTAAAAATTGGAGTGCATTGAAATGAATTTCCAATAATTTTCAAAAATTCAAAGAGCAAAAAACAAACAATGAAAGTGTTCGACTTTTATTGTTTTCGTTGTTAAAATCTTGGGAGAGTAAGAAATACTCCGTTTCATCATATCTATAAACATCTCAATATATTCTCTTAATTTGAAAAAGTATCAATTCATTTTTGTGCTGGTCAAATTTATCTATAGAGTACGAAGAATGTTCAAAACGGTTTTTCTTCAGAATTTTTACGGTCACTTGAAGATTTTCCACATCTTCATTCAGATATTTTACGCAGTTCGCGGGTGTAGGCTACACGTCTTCATAGCAGAATAGTGTATTCAACCCTGTGAAGAGCCAAAGAGATTGAAACAATATTCATTCCCTTGTTAATTGTAATCCAATCCTAATCCTAATCCAATCCTAATAACTATGACAAAGAATGTATTTGAAAAAATGAGAAAACAACTACAATTTTCCAGTGTACTTTTCCCTTGAGGGGAACCCACCCACAAGAGTGTATCAATTTTTTGTTGTTATTAATTGATTAATCAATGTTGAAATAGTATATTTGAAATGCCAACAAAAGTTAATAATTCTGAGAGAAAATCATGTATTCGTAACGGCTGTTCATCTTAACGATCAATCCTAAATTCTAATCCAAACTATTTTTCAGATTTTTAACCAAACTCGGAAAATATAATAATGCATTTATATAATTCAACTAGTTCCAACTACACTTTGACTGATATTACAATGATGTCATAATACTATATCCCGTGTTTACCATTCACAGATAAGACGCCCTAGTTTTTGATGACGCAACAACACTGTCTGCACTGCTGCGTACTGCAACCCAGATCCGAAGATGCATCTATGCAACGCGTGAGTACTATTAAATGCATTTGTACGCGATTATATAGTATAAGTTCTGATAGACGTGACCTTTTGGGGGCAACAGGAAAGGAAATGAGTTCCAATTTCCCGGATCATTATTATTTATACTGAGATGCGTTCGGTTAGTGGATGTAATTTAATTGATGTTGTAATGAGCGTTCTCGGGGTGGGGTCATTCGCACCCCTATTGAATTAGTTTTTTTTAATAACATCGAAACTTGATACAAAATCATTGTTCCCCAATTGAGGCTATGGATTAAAGGTAGGATCGTTTGGACGGGGCACCACAAGGGCGATCTTACCAACCCATTTTAAATGTTCATAACCAATGAACTTCAACACCTATTGATACTATTGATAGTATTGACGAAATCTGTATTTCTCTCGTATAAGATTTTGTCAAAAGTGATCACCAAAAAATGACATTTCGCTAAATCGACTCTCATGCGCTTTTAAATCATGTCTGATTGCACGTGGCTATAAGTCATACTTCAAGTTATCGTCATTTTACCCAAATTGACAAATTTAATAATGGGATGCGACGATCTGTGCATGATATTACAGAATACCTTGTTTGCTAGGAGGCGATAGTGGAGACCAAATTGTCAATATCTCGACCAATATCTTGACCAAATATATCAGCCGTGGAATGAGACATAAGTATCTATTTAAACAAAGTAGAAAAAATCATGACAGTCCATCATTCCATAATTCATTCATAACATTTGTTCTACTGTATATATACATTAGGAGGTTTATAAGTATACGAATCCAAAAATCGATCCGATTCCGTATACACCGGTCTAAATCCGAACATAGATAGTGACGTGATTTGACTTTCTGCCTCGAACGGAATAAAAAAAATCTCAGATTATTTTATCCTAGAATAATTGGCACTTTGATCAGTTTGACAGAATCCGTGTTTTTGTTCTATCGCGAAGAAAATCGTGCTGTAATAAGAATCCATTTTAACATGTCAGGTTTGACGTGAAAGAGAAAAAGAGACAGGTTATTTAATTGAGGGAGGGTGGTTGTTAGAGGAGGAGGGAGTTTATTTAATAGATTGAGGGATGTGAGAGTGAAAGGTTGAAAGTTGAGCTTATTATAAGTGTCACATCATTTAAGGCATCACTGTAAGCCGATGTAGCAAGTCGGATCTCGAAATGTTGAAAATGGACGTCTATCAGAAGTAAGAAGATGAACGTCCCAATCGATCAGATCCTTGCCTTAATTTAGACAAAGAGGGTCGTTAAAACTGTGCTGGGATGAATAATATTATACTTATTAGGTTCAGAGGATCTACTTATGAAAATGTACGCATATACACTTACCAGGGTATGGAATATTCACGTTCAATATATATTATATACGAAATATTTTGGAGATTCTAATTATTAATAATTATCAATTCATATTATCACATTCATCAATTTATTCATAAAATGGATGAAGATTTTAATAATTTCTGAATAATTTTGTATCAATTGATAATTATAAATAGAATGAATAATTTAATATTCCATATTCTATAGCCCAATCAGTATATTCTGGTTCATTGAATCGTGAATAATAGTCTATTGTATAAATCATATTTCTTCTTCTTTTCGTTCATAGTTGCCAGTTGCCACTCAATTTATCAATCATATCATTTTATTAATCACTTTCTTGCATAAATCAATATAAAGATTGAAAATTAAATATATATAGACTTTAATATTCTTTTTTCTCCCACAGTCAAGTCTTCCTTGGAGCCTTTGTGGATTTGTTTGACTGTTGAGTGTACTTATTATCAATGTTAAAAATTGATACCAATAAAAAAAAAAGAAAAAAAAACTGAAAGTATAAAATTTAACGCGAATGTTTTGAGAAGTGGAGGCATCCATTATAAAGGTTTTTAAATATGATATTTTATGATACCGTTAACTATAATAGAAGTCAATATTATAGATTATTTCCAATTACCTTCAAAACTTGCAAGTATATGTATATAGGACCTCACCTGTACGTTTATAAGAACTTTGCAATAGTAGTTATAAACAACGTATTTGAAACTTACAGCAGGTTCCTATCAGATGTTTTCACCCTTGATTGGCCACCCTTAATTACTTGTCACTCTTCAATTTCTTGTCACCCTTTTCTCTAGATTATTATGTGACAGTTCACTCCCACACAACATCTAATGAAATTTACAAGTTATTCACAATCTATACACAACGAAGTTAATGGAAAATAGCGTATACTTCGAAAACTTAATAACACAACATTGTTTTGTTTTTAGTGTATGCAATTTTAAAACAACTATTCTTCCACTTACAAATTTGCGCTAGTAAAGTGATTTTCTATTGTCTTCACGAAATAGCTCACTAGTTTCAACTTTCAAGTAATCAATCTTTCACTTTTACTTGCTGCCTTGTCGTACGCAATGCGTCAACTAATTGTCAACGAACGTCGAACGAACATTTTATAATCGAGCGCTGCTATTGGCTATAACCACCATCATTATGTTGTACTCACGAATATTATTTATCAATCCATATTTATATTTATTAGTTCTTCAATTAAGGTAAATGTGTCATAAAAAAAACATCCTGTATGCCTTGGCTTAGGCCTATTTAATTACGGATGTTTTCGTTTACTTCTATTATACGATACAATTGTTGATATAACTTTTACTAAAATAACAATATATGTTTGTATCAATGTATACAATATCAACAAGTGACTAATTGAAAATCATCAATGATGGAATAGTGTGTTCAGAGCAAATTTGATTTGATTTTACAAAAAAAACTTTTTTTTCGTCATAAGTTTTAAATGGTATGATGAACGTAGTTCTTATTTTGTTAAAACACACAATACTTACGAAATGGAATGCATATTAACTGTAATAGAAACCTCTTATCTTTCATTTGCATTCGGTTGCAAGATACACATTCTCTTAGCTATCTACAAGTAGAAATTGTATGGCATTAATTGAGGAGATCCATAATTCATAGATGTTCGTATCAATATATATATAATATTAAGTGACTAATTGAAGATTATCAATGACGGAGTAGTGAATATTATATGGAGCAGTTTTCTATATGAATAACTTCAAGATTCTGTCATTTGATATCATAATACTGTTAAGTTATCACCAGTCTCAATCGTCTATTTCTCCAGAATTAAATAACATGCTCATGTTTGAATTAGGATACCATACCAAATAGAAAAGTTGGGCCAGGCAAACTGCGGCCTCAGTTCTGTATAAGTTGTAGCTCCAAGTGGACTATCGTAGAATGCATTTTCTATTTGTGATTAGGTAGGAGAGTAAAATCTACGTCATTGCATTTCATATTTTATGAAATAACTTCATATTATATAAATTCTTTATTAGTGAACTAGGAAAACGCGGGATGCGCGTTGTGAGATGAGCTTAGAAGTATGGAAATCTAGAATGAAAAATAACTTGTCAGCTCAATTTACATCTACAAACCTTGACTTACTTCAAACGTTCAACAACCTCACCTGCAACTTGTTGATATTTATAGTAACCTGCAACCTGTCGCATAAACACTTTGCAAAACCAATTGATCCAAATATTCAATAAAATGTACACCTTTATTGCGTTTTCTTCATTATTTCTCATTCAATTGTTGTAAAAATCTCTGAAAAGATGTATAATAGTATTTTTCATATTCTGTGAGAATTTGAGAGCTTTTGAAAAATTCTTGTTTTTCAAGTATTTTTCCTCCGGGTTATTCTTACGAGGATTTTCCAAACTTTCCGATTATTTTCCGGAAAAACCTTCTGACCGATTCCTCTGAATAACAATCCCAACCTATTCTGGTATAACACCAACGTTCAGAAAAAGTTTCAAGTTGATTGATTCATTTCTCTGACCTGTATGCCGCGTACATAATTACAAAAAAAAAAAAAACATACATAAAAACGAAGCCCATTTTTTTTCAGGGTGTGAAATGGAAAGCTTCGCTACGCTCATCTAATGAAAAATAAAGACTCTGCCTTTACAATTAGGTTGCCCATTAGAAACAAAATAACATATATACAAATAAAAATAACAGATTAATAAAGAGAGCAAAAAGACAATACGATAGTGTTTGATACAAAAATTAATAGTACTATTGGGCTAAAATTCGATATTGTAATTGATTACTTATTTAAAAGAAGCAGAGAAAAAATATAAAATGTAAGAAAAAAGAGGGACAAATATTTGAAAAAGTTATTAAAAATGAATAAAAAACCCATATGATATAAAAGCGACACATTCAGGCCGAAACACAGGATTCGTTCAAACCATATATATATATATATATATATATATATATATATATATATATATAAATATATATATATATATATATATATATATATATATATATGTATATATATATATATATATATATATATATATATATATATATATATATATATATATATATATATATATATACATATGGTTTACTAAAACCATATAATAAATAGTTTCAAAAAATTGAAATTGAACCTTTCAATGCTAAGAGCTGCCTATACAATAAATAAAACTATTACCTATACTACTTGTAACCTAAATTTTACTCCCGTATATATTGATGAATAGGATAATAAAACTACGACAGTTGGGTATAAATTGAACACTTGCGACAGTCACGACGTAATGGAATAGAGGTCCCTGACATTGAAGGTGTGATTGGAGGACACAATTGACGACTCGCAGTCTCCGCCCCCTTGACGTCACAAATCATACCGTCCAATCAACAGGGCTGTTGAAAGTGTGGTGAAATTTAGATATCCAATTGGGGTATCTTCAAATGACCACAAATTAAATAGATCCGACTGGCCGACTGGTAAGTCACGCCTATTTCGAGTCATCAATTTGAAGCACATGTCCAATCATTACAGTAATTTCTGACATCACTCGAGAGAAACCTACATGCCTGCCAACCTGCATTATTCATCATCCACTTATGTTTCTAAAATTCTATCCTATACTTTTTCTACATCAATCAATTGTTTATTCATTCAGAAATGTGTCATTATAAATGTTCATGAATCTTTTCTTTGACAGTCACGGATGTTTTCACTCACACTTATCATCATTGTCTTCATCATTGATTTCAGTTCATATCACACCTTTATCGAAAACAAACAACAATGTGTCATTACTGGACAAATTGCAATGACCAACATAATAATAATAATAATGAAAATAGTAGCTATAGTAGCCTATACTCCAGCTATGACATTCAGAAGTACCGGTAACGAGGAAAAAACGAAAAGAGAAGGTTTCGACCGACCGTTTCCCCTATAGCCCATGCCACTGGCGCATAGGTGTTCGCACCTTCATCTCTCGTGTGCACGTATGCACCTGATATTCTAAAACAATGATTACGTTTCTATATAAAAATAATAATTTCATGACACGTGATGCAGTTTGATGAAGTTTGCTTTTTTCATCACGTCTTTTTTAAATGCTGCAAAATGATAAACATGGTGAGTGATAAAATAGTTTCCTCATCAAGAAACCAGACCCGTATTAATTTATAAGAGGCCTGACGTCTTGAGTTCAGACGTTTATCTTACCCATTGGCAACGGAAAAAAAATCATCATACCAACATACAGCTTTCAGTAAAATAACTACAAATAATTAATAGGTGCCTTCAACTTTATCTCGTGAACTCAGTTCGAAAACTTGATCAACTTGAACGAAAGCTCGTGGTGTGCTTTCAACCCCTTCAAAATAATTGTCAAAATTTCCTATATTTCCACCTGTTTTTCATTGTTTCTACGATTTTTCACGAACTTTCTAAAATCATTGCATACTTGTTATGGTTCTGTCACATAACAAATGACAAACAATGGTTACCATAGCAATACAGCGAACTGGTAAATTATCAAAGATTGTGATTGGTTGATATCAGCTGGTGGACATTGTTGTGTGACTCTTTTAATAATGAGTGACGTCACTTGATACAAGCCCATATACATATTTTCTCATCAAGGCCCGTTTATACGATTCATTTTTCCATCAAATTAATCTACTTGATTTCAGTTTATTCAATTCAATAATTGAAAAATGAAAGAAGAAAGTGCGAACCACCAGTGCGCTATTGCTTCAAGATAGGTGGGACGATCGCTCGGAACCTTCTTTATTCGTGGATACAAGTATATAGTTTACTGTTCAATCCATTCAAAGAGACGATTTTTTCAAATTTCAAATTCAGATTTTGAGGAAACCTGAGCATGTTCGATTGGCCAGCTGTATGTTCCCCATTCTTCATTCTGATTGGTCAGTATCATTCAATCTTTGATGAAAATGATCGAAAATGTTTCAAACCAAAAGTATTGTTCTCAACTTTTGTTTTCATTCAATGATTTTGTTCAATCTTTCACACATTCAAATGAGATGAACTGAACTATGGACTTGAAATATATTATCCACAAGAGATGGAGTCCAACCTGACGAATACCAACATCCCCGTTATGTGTGTGGCTATAGCTTTTTTCTGGACAAATGATGTTTCAGGGAAAGATTTCGATTAATACCAAACTACATCTTTCAAAAGGTTCAAATACTTCATGTAGCGCGCGAGATTCTGTACAATAACCCAAGTTTTTACAATCATTTAGTTAGTAGACGGTTTTCATTTCTCGTGCATACTTGATCCAATTTATTGATCCAAATATTATTTCAAATATTATTATCATTATCATTTTAAATATTACTATCTTTATCATTATTGTTAATTATCAATGGATTCACTTAATATCATATAATGTAAGCCATATTTACAAGTTAGTAAGCTGATAATTGTAAGCTGATAATTGTAAACTGATAACCATTCAGATTTCCTCGGAAAAGGGTCAAAGGAATTATTGAATAAATGAATAAATGAATAAATTGAATGTGTATCGACATACAAGTAATGAACGACTCTAAATAAAGGGGTTTATATTTGAAATATGAACATTGAAGGCCACCTTTTTAGCAATTAAATAAATAAATAGAAATTTCAATAAAACTTCAGCAAAAGTTGGCTCAAACTAGTTGGAAATATTATCGTTCCCAGAAAGAAACAGGTGTACGTTTGATTATTTATATAGAAATGACGAAACAATGGAACATCGGCATGCCTAGTTGCCTCCTTCGAGACGTTATTTCATGAACGGAGATTACGAAAAATTAACATATTCATCTTGAATACAGTTGTATAATATTAGACAGGAAATAATCCGGAAAAAAAGTTTTGATGAACTTTCAATAATAGCTTTTAATAATGAAAATCGACTCCTCATATTATTATTTTTGTTTTGTTTTTACTTTCAACTCACGCAGGCATATTGGTAACAACTATACTAAAAATTACCGACACCCAATTTCAGCTCCGTTGAAGGAAACACCTGATATCCAAGTTTTTAGTTTGATATTGTACCTTATTTTGAATTAATGTCCTTTGTCTATGATGATTGATACTAAATTCATAATTATATATTTTGGGTAAGCCAAGACCATCATAATACATGTTCCATTAAAAAACACACTTTTCAACGTTTTGCTTTTAATTGATCATGGAAAATGATGATATTAATTATCAACCTATATTTACAATTGATACGAGACAAGCAGGTTTACAGCTACTGCTATTTATAAACATAGGGCGACGGGTGGATCACTCGCCAGCTATGAAACGTCATTCAAGAAAACAGGGTTGGATTCACGCCATGGTCGACCATCCCAACAGAGATTTTTATTGAATCCTTGAAAAAAAGTCATTATATCTTTCTTCTGACTGTCCAAAAACAAATAATAGGACGATCTTCTCATCTCCACATCTATAAACATCTCATTCATCATTCACCGACGCCAATAGATACTCAAATAACCTAGCTTTTAGAGTTCCTAGTCATTCAGTAAACAATAACCAATTAAACAAAGCCAACAGCACCAAGTTATGTATATTATATATTGGGTTTTAACGACGCACTATACTGATGGCTACGATCTCTTGGCGTCGGTGGATGATGAATGAGTTGATGAGATGAAAGGTTATTTTATTAGGTGTTTTGGATGGTGGAAAGGAGTCGGTCGTGGCCTGTTGTGAAGGAACCATCCCAGTATCAACCTGAACGACAGAGGGAAACCACGAAAAAACCCTGTAAGGATGGTCGACCATGGCGAGAATCGGACCCCGGTCTTCCGAATGACGATTCAGTGTGTTACCACTCGGCCACGCGTCTCGGTACCAAGTTATGGTTAGAGTACGTTGCAATCTCACCAACTATGAATTTTTACTTTATTATAAAAAGTAGATAGAAGAAAGTGAATCATGTTGGATACATTTTGAAATGTTACTCAAATGTAGATGCAGTTACATGGAATGAGTGTGTTCAAACGTTTTTAACGTTTTTTTTAAACGTTAAGGGTTCAAGGTCGTCAGCGTATTAATATCTGATAAGAAATACATGAAGTAATTTATTCTGTTAGGTAAAAATAGTTCAACTGCCGACATTCATGCAGGATCGATAGAGAACTACGGCAGATCAAAAACATTCTATTTATTTACCAAGTTCAGTGCCTATGACAGAGAATATTAGAATCAATACCGCGTTGTTCTTGATAGCATGCAGAAATTCAGCGCAGCGTTATGTTTTCGACCAGTCATAAATATTCATAATTTGTATACATAATTCTTAATTATTGTTATAATTTTTACAAGTCATGTATTCGACTATTCATATATCTAATTGAAACTGTATATTGCAATTCAAAATTTCAAAATACTTTTATTGAAAGGACGTAACAACACTGGAACTCGATTTCAACCAATTATGACGATATTTATTTACCCTGCAGTTTCAGAAAAAAGCGGGAATCATCATCTCAATTTCAGGATTTGTAATTAATGTATTTATCCTCCAGAACCCGCTCTCACGGTCTTTTTTCCGAGTCGTAACGTAGACATTACTCGATTCTGATTATGTTAGTATACAGAATCGGTAATGCCTATACGTCAAGACTCATGATCTCCCAAAAAAAAAAGATTATAATTTCTGATATTGAGATGATGATCTCTAGTTTTTTTCATGATTGAGGAAATAAATATCGTCATTATTTAAATTTATTTAAAATTTAGTTTCAGGGATGTGATGTTCTTCAAGAGTCTACGGGAGTCGATTTAGCGAAATATCAGTTTATTGGTGATAACTTTTGAACGGTATGAGATATCAAAATTCTAATACGCGAGAAACACAGATAATTATAATAGCTTCAAGATAATATAAGTTATGACTATTTAAGTAATGTCGCATAACAGCTGTCAAGCGTCGACAGCTGAAAAATGTGTTTTTTAGCTGTCGACGCTTCACAGTTATGCAACGTGACTTGAATATAGTTATAACTTATATCATCTTGAAGCTATTTTAATTATCCGTGTTTTTCGCTCATTAGAATTTTGATATCTCATACCGTTCAAAATTTATCACCAAGAAACTGATATTTCGCTAAATCGACTCCCGTGGACTCTTAGGAGTCCATTGGAGTTGATTTAGCAAAATATCAGTTTTTTTGATAATCACTTTCGAACGGTATGAGATATCAAAATTCTAATGCAGAGGAAACACAATACTTTCAATACCTTCAAGATGGTGTTAGTAAAAAGTATATAATTCATATCGCATAACTGTCAAGCGTAAACATCTACAAAAACACATTTTTTAGCCATGTATACGCTTGCCAATGTGACATGAGTTATATAGTTCAATTTTGTATCATATTGAAGGTATTGAAAAAAGACATTCCCTCCGTATTCGAATTTTGATACCTCATTCCGTTCGAAAGTTGTCACCAAAAAAGTGATTCTCCCTAATTGTGAGAAGGACTAAGAAGAACTCGGGTGAATAAAATATTTTCATTTCCTATATACATCTAAAAAAGCTTGTTGAAAACTCAAAATAATGTTGACAAACATACCAATTTAATCTGTGCTCTACATAGAAATGTTTTTTGTTGTTACACGTTTTTTGAATTCCATGATTTGCCAACAAATTGCCAATTTATTTTACATAAGTGTGTGGTCTTTACAAACAATTCATTCTTATTTCATTGTATTTTTATTTATTCTTTGGTCTGAGAGTTCTGAAATAAGTTGACCAAAGTTTTCAGCCAACATTACGGCAGTCGCCAGTAATAAATCATGAGCTCTTTCAGCCTCCCTACGCCATTAGAACAGCAATGTTGAACCATCACGACAAAATAACTACAAATGAAATATGGCGATACATTTTGAAAATATTCACGAGACCCGGATAGAAATATTCTAAAACGTATATCCATAGACTAAAAAATATTCTTAGTCTATGGTATATATATATCCTATATATATGAGTTTCTGTAATGAACTTGAGAATATAAATTTGTTGAGACATTTTGTATTTAAATTTCACGAAAGAATGACAAACAATTTGACATTTTCACATTTTCACAATTTGACATTTTCTCAGAATTTGACAATTCTCGCTCACTCATTCACCATCTCTCACGTAACGTTTTCTCATAATTAATTTGATATCAATGTTCTTCACAATCCTCCACCAATATTCGAAACGACTTTTTTTTTTGTAATCTGCGTTTGTTTTAAATAAGTGAACGAAAGTAATTTGAAATAGGCTTATAGTTGTATTGATTCTTATGCAATCTTTTTGATTCATCAAAAAAATAATGAAATTTAAAAAGTGATGTGTACGAATTGTTTCGAATAAACTTTCACTAAAAACTCGGACGTCACAAAATAAATAGCTCAACACTTCATTATTTTGGTTTTCAGAATTTCCAAAGTTTAACATAGAAATCAACAGTATAATAGCTCGAGGTGAATAAACTAAATTTGTAAAAGGAATTGATATTCAGTAATACAATTTGATATAATTACTGGTACCGGTACTGAACTTTATATAGAAACTCCATAGATCAAACGATTTCATTAATACTACCCAGGTTTCAACTCAATAGAAATGCGATGTATGTAATATTTCCCCTCTATCTTCCTCGTTTCCAATTAGCTAAAAGCCAATAACTGTCATCCAACTATTTAATTAATAATCGTGTATTCAAACAAGTCAATAACATTACTACATCTGCATTCTCTCTCAACTTGATTCAATCTAACTAATATTCCAAAAATGATATTGATGATATAACATCATAAATGATGTTCAACTATTGTTAAACATTCAATATTTAATTACATATAGCTGTTAAACAATTACTAATTCATTGCGCACTTTTATTTATGAGTACTGCGACGGTTAGAGACGAAGCCATAGAATCATGTATATCATGTTATATAGTTACTAATAATTTTAAACTGTTCTTGTATTATGTAATTCTTTTACTGACATTGAAAACTTGACACAGCCATTGTTCTAGGATTAAAGCTAAGGATGATTGGCGGGGCCGTTCAAATGTGGCACTACAAAGTCACTCCATAAATTATGTTTTTATGTATGTTTTTATGTGAAACGTGTTACTTACTTTTTCACTGTTGGTCTATGTATATCGAGCCTGTTTGAAAAAAATTCACCGTCTAAATATTTCCATTTTCTTCAACTTGAAATATTTTGGCAGTCTTACAGTAAACACATTCACATATAAAAACACGTTTTTAAAAGATTCGAATAAATCAATTAAATTGTTTCTAGGATGACACTAGTTCGTAAGGCAGTTTTCTTTGAAAATAAAATATAAAATAAATCACTATGGGGAGATAAAACACGCTTGTTTGGCGTGATGCGCGTAATGCGTGACGTTTGAGATGGGCGAACTGTACGCACTGGAGGTAATGGCGTATTCGACGCCGGTGATAAACTAGCATTGAAGCCGGCGCGTTTAGTACGGACTTAGCGAACAGCTGATAGCCGCATTTCCGCGCATGCGTACGTTGGCTAGATGGTGGTTATGCCGCGTTGGGATTGATAAATAAACACCCTCTTTAGAGAATTGTTTGTTGTTATTTATTTTGTTGAAATTAGGACAAAGTTTAGCAAGTTTGAAGGTCAAATATCAGTATGTGAGTTGAGTCGAGTAATTATTTGAAAAAAATATATCGAAAAAAATCGAAAAAATTAACAAAAATGTGTTTTTATGAAAGTAATGAAGATCGAAGAGTGAAAGTTTGAACGATAGGCCTAATTAGATAGTTGTCAAGTATTCATATAGAAGGTATAGAGTATTTTCACTAATAAGTGATTAAAATACAAGCTATTTTGTGTGTTGACGTAAATATCTTGAAATTGAAGTGTAGGCCTACAATTAAAGAGTGAATTATACCCAATTTGTACCTTAATGTTTCCTCTTTTAATTAAAAATAGTATGTCTGTACATAATTATTGTTATGACAAGACAGCCTCAGAATCGAACCAAGAAGTGTCGCTTTAAACGGTCTTCTTTCAATTCATCCTCAGCCTTAATTAGGAAATAATAAAAAAGAGGAGGGGGTTTCGTCGGTAAGAATTGCAAGATTTCCACTCCTGCAAAATAAAATAAAAATAAAAGATTGTATATCAAGATTTTGATGTTGATAAACGTTTTTGGTAATTTTACTGATTAACGTACCATGGCCAATTTTTGTCCTATGTTCGCGTTTTTGGAGTTTTCTGATAGATCTTGTTCATATCTATAGTGTGTAGTTTGAACATTTTGTATTTTGTTTGTTTTAATATGTTTTTTACTCACTTGAAATTGATGCTTTGTGATCTGACTAAGATGACAAAGGTGGACAGTAGGTTTGGTTAGGGTCAGGTTAGTGTACAAACTCGCGTATACCGCCGGCAGGCGTTCGGAACGGAGCTTATATACTTAAAAAAAAATGAAGACAAATTGAAAAAAATGTAAAAAAAAATGGCGTGGTACGTTAATCAGTAAATTCACCATGTTTTTTTATTATTTATACATCAATTCATACAATTCAATACAAATACAATTCATACAATTCATAAGTTTGAGAAAATTAAAATATAAAACTGACGTTTCCGACTGTAGGCCTATTACTGCGTAGAGCGGAGATTTTGTCAGTCAATCATTTTTTTTTATATTGGGTTTTAACGACGCACTGTAATGATGACTGAGATTTATTGGCGTCATAAATAAACCTTTCGAGGGTATACTCTCATTTAATACGAGCAAATTGATGAGGCTGGTTTAAACTCCTGATCGAGTTTCATCCACCGAGTGCTGATTTCGGTGGAATCGATGCAAGTTGTAATTGAATCAAAAGAGATCAATGAAAAACATGAATGAGTCAACAAATCTGCAGCATTCAATATAACGTATGGATTGAAATGAATGTAGGGCCTATTTACATGTTTGATATTGTTTTTGGTGAATAGATCTACTACAAGACAAAATATGAAGAAAACATTCAACTTCAATGCAAAACACCCAAAAAATGAAGAAATCTAATCAGGCCTTAATATTTAAAATATTAGGAATTTGAACTTGAAAAAAAAAATGTCAATCAACTTTTCTGTATGTAAGAAAAGAAAGTGAAACCTAATTTTGTAAGCATAGGATTGGGTTCGAGTCCCGATTACTGTCGTATATATTATAATATACTTCGTTTTAGTGTTCGTGTTGTAAACTTATGTTGATAAACGAGGCCACTAGCTCCTCCTTTGCAATAATTTCATAAATGTGGATAATTATAAAAAAAAAAAACGAAACAATTTGCGCGGTAAATAACTAAATACTTACAAAGTAGGCTACAGTAAAAATAAGTTTTAGTATCAAAAAAATGATAACATTGAATTCTATATGTAAAGTGAGTCAAGGTCAGAATGCAAGTAGTAGTTGAATATCAAAAGAATAAACAAAATTTGATTCATTTTATTTGGATTAATCAGTACCGAACTTTGTACAATATACTAATGGATTTATATAATGTTTATGTTTACTTCGTGACAAGAATTGCTGTGTGTACTTGCCATGCCAGCAGTATATATACAGACAGTGCGAACTTCATGCGACTGGTTGTGGAGGACCGACACACCATACCGTTATAGTTAATAGATAGAAGATACAGTCGATCGGTTCCGCAAATAGACTTTATTCTTCTGTCACATGGCCATACTATAGATAGACATTAGACTGTCAAGGTAAAATCAGTTGCCAAAAGGAGTCGTATTTATACTAACGTGTCCCTGATCTAGACCGTTCATCGATTATTTAATTCGCGACTTTATTCAGATTGAGATAGTGATTTTTGGGATAGCTTGCGAAATCTGGTGTTCGATCACTACAGAATGTCGTCAGGAGCATTTATTTGCTCCTAGAAAGTTTGGCTGTGACACATTGGTGTAGTAGTAGGATCCATACAAACACATAAAAGTATACGATTACGGTGAAATAGTCGGACTCCCTCGAAGGATCCGGACATGTGGTGGGGGCTTGCATGGCTCCGTGATCCCAGAGTTGTCGTCGGTCGCAATTTATTTGCTCCCAAAAAAGTCACCCATGGCAATAAGGTCTATACTCTATAGAAGTGAAGGCCCAGACCAAGTTTGGACCGCTTAGGTTGAGTGGGAGGCTTTTGGTTAGGGGAGTATGTCTAGGAAGTACTGAGCGTTACGTTAGTACGTACACATTGAAGAAATAGCCAAAAAAGTCCTGAAAGGTATTTACATGCTCAGAAGTTTGTGCCGCGTTGTTTCGTCTGCGGTCTTACGCATGGTATACTTCGCTCACATTTTCTCGCATTTACAATATGGGATCCCCTTCTGGGGACACTCGCCGCACGCTCAAAGACTATTTGTGCTTCAGAAGAGAGCCGTGAGAATACTTTCGAATGCACGAAATCGATCGTCTTGCAGACCCCTCTTTAAAACTAGCTCGTTATTACCGCTGCCGAGCATTCTTATCCTGCAGTCAGTTGTTTTTGTGAAAGAGAACTTTCACCTCTTCAAATGCAACCGCAATGTTCACCAACATGGCACCAGGCGTCGTGACGATGTGCGAGTCGAACAGCACAGACTAATGTTGTTCGCCAGTAGTCCGCATTATTTCATGTCTAGTCTATACAATAGCTTACCTGTTGATATCAAGTCTATATCTAGTAGTATTCTCTTCAAGTTCAAGGTGAAGAAATTTCTATTTGTCCACTCATTTTACTCTGTACAAGATTTCCTTAACTACCGCCAGGCTCTGGACTAGACATTATTACGCCTATCTGTATTATTCATTGCATTTATATTGTTATCTTGTATTCATATGATATGTTGTTTTTATATTGTTTTTTTTACTCAATGCTGACATTTACCATACTGTATCATGTATAGTCGCTGGTAATAAATTATTATTATCAAATTATTATTATTATTATTATTATTATTATTATTAGTATTCTATTTCATTTCTCTCATCTATTGTCATCTTTCATTTTATTTTATCTCATTTCATCTTTTTTATTTTTTTTATATATATATTGGGTTTCAACGACGCACCATAATGATAACTAAGATCTATTGGCGTCGGATAAATGAATAATGAGATGTTGGAATGATGAAATGAAGTTTTTTTAGGTAATGGGAAAATAGTGGGAAGGAAGCGGTCGTGGCCTATATTGTAGGAGCCATCCCGGTACTAGCCTAGACTACAGAGAAAAATCACGAAAAAATACCCTGTAAAGATGAACGGTGGCGGGGATTAAACCGGGTCCCATATGCCCCTTAAACCTCCCGGATCACACGAAGCGAGTGCGTTAACCACTGCGCTGCATGTGCGTGTCACTTTTCTCATCCTTTTCGGCCACCATCAATATGCTTAAAACATCCAGAAACGTCGACAGCCATGGCCAAGTACATGGACATGAACATAATCGCAAAATGACCTCGCCGTCGACGCGCCTTTGAACCCTAACATTCATTCATTCATTCATCAAGTAGTCGATCAAGTTGAATTGAAATGTATCATAAAGAAAATGTATTAATATTATACTAACTAAAGGTAGAATACAATGTGAAAACTGTGAAAACATTAGCTGTTGAATGTATGTAGGCTAGAATTTTTATTTAATAAAAATCCATTCTATTTGCGCGCAAGTGAACGTATATACATTTATGTATCATCCATCATTGAACCCCTGCATAGTTTCTTGTGCTAATCATCAATATGTACATAAATGTTTCAGGAAGAGGTAAATTTACTGATTAACGCACCAAGACAATTTTTTTAATTTTTTTTTTAAATTTCAATTTTTTAAAAACATTTAAGCTCCGTTCCGCTTGCCGGCGGTATACGCGAGGTTTGTACACTAACCTGACCCAAACCTAACCTACTGTCCACCTTTGTCACCTTTGTCAGATCACAAAGCATCAACTTCAAGTGAGTAAAAAAACACATTAAAACAAACAAAATTCAAAATGTCCAAACTACACACCATAGATATAAACAAGATCCATCAGAAAACACAAAAAACGCGAACATCGAACAAAAATTGGCCATGGTACGTTAATCAGTCAAATTACCCAGGAAGATAATGTAGATTTATAAATATTGATCATTATATTGATAAATTTTCATTGAATTGAAGAAAAACCTCTTGTCATTCTAATCATTAGGGTACTTTTTATCAAGTCGACGATACTTATACTAAAAACGAACTAAATTATTACAGCACATTGTTTTTTAATTATCAAAGTTAGCAAATTATCATATATTTTCAACTCTTCCCAGATTCACCAACGTAATAGAAATCATGTAAATGTAATGCGTGTATGTGAGGGAAATGAAAATAGAAGCAATGTTGTCGGTAATAACTCATAGAAAATTATTGTTTACAGTATGCTACATATCGTATACTCTCTGCACAGTCCTCCCATTCAATGTTATATTTAGATCGCTTTCATTTTGTAGACGTTTAACGACGCACTGTAAAATATAATGAAGTTATAATAATATGGATGATGGTGATGGTTGTTTTCTAAAATGACCCCACCAACATATAACTTATACGGAGGTTATGTAGCAGGTTATTAAGATACTATGATGTGATGATAAGTAAAAAGACGTTTTTTCTACAAAAACCCATGCCTTATGCGGGACTCGAACTCACACCCAACGGTGACTTCAGTTTTTGAATCGGTGCCTCAGCTGACTGAGCTTACTGATTATTATTTATATAATTCATTTATTTATTCAATATTGATGCTTGATATAAATGAATTTACTTTGGATTACTTCAAATGTTCAAATCTGATCTTATCATCAACTTTCATATAACTTCCTTTCATGAATATTTTCTTTCATTGGTTGTGAGAGTATAGGGGGGTCACCCTGTCTGTACGCCACTGTATTATAATAGTAAATATGATTTTGAATATACGAGTAAGTTAGTGTAGTTATATTAAGTAAATCTTTTTCATCAGTAATATTCATCAATCGTTTTTTTAGTTTATCGTAACATACAGCAGCAATCTTGATTTCTAGTGATTTACAACCATTACCAACGTATATGTACGAGGAAAACGCAGAATAAGCGTTTGAAGATGAGTGAGATTTTATATGAAATGTACTGGGAAAATGGTACAGGTGTGTTACACCTTGATTTTGAATCTGTTAACTCAATGGCCACCTGATTCACCTTTTGATCATTTCAATCGTTTCATGAACTGATTTTTTTCTACCTGTTGATCATCTTTTTATGGTTTTGACCATCCTGACTGAGGTTCATTGTGGTTCCTCTCAGTCGTCGAAGTGAAACTGGGATAGTTCGTGATAGCTTCCTCCTTTCATGCCATTAGAAAGAGGGCTATCTAACCTACACAGACTACAATGGTCTATAAAGTACAGCAACATAATTTTAAGATATCTTTCAGAAAGTTCTTGTTATATTTCATAAGAAAGTGGCATTTTAAGTCTAGTTGTCAGCGACGATCTTCTTCTAATCATATATACCAACAGAAAGAGGGCTATCTAACCTACACAGGCTACAATGCTCTATACAATGTACAATAGAATAATTTTAAGAATTCATTGAAAAAGTTCTCGTTATAGTTTATAAGAAAGTGGCATTTCAAGTCTAGTTGTCAGCCACGAACTTCTTCTAATCATACCAACAGAAAGAGGGCTTTACACTGGCTACACCGGCGTACAAGCTCCAACAAAATCATTGAAAAGTTCTCGTTATAGTTTAAATAAAGTAACATTTTTCAGTCCGGCTGTCTCCCATACATTTCTTGTTAGTAAGATAATGATCGAGTGCCATACTTGGCTTGAAAGATATTGCTGAAGACAGGTTGATATTTTGGTCGTCCATTGACGTCATACGTCGTTGGGTCACGTGACCACGTCGCTGGCTTGCGTTCCGAGCGACCGTCCCCCATATCTTACACCACTACCGGTCGGGTTGTTCGCGCCTTCTTCTTTCGTGGATCTATATAACTAGACATTCTTGGAAGAGAGTTTGTACCTTGTGTTGTGACCTTGATTTCAGTTGATAAGCGAAATGTTAATATTTGTTGCTAATATGTTTGTTAGTGTCAATTGTTTGTTTGACGACCCCACCATTGGCTAGATTATTTGGGGGTGAGAATCAGCTAATGATAGTTGAATGATGTTCACAAAACCCTGTGCATTATACTCGAACCCAACCTCTGACTGTACCCCAATGTGTAAGGCAGTGATTTACTTGAATGAGCTACGAGAGGCGTCAATAAATGTGTTGAAATTTTGTAAACTTACATCAAAAATGCGTTTAGTTCTTTACTAATCAATTTGTAGTGAAATTATTTCAACATATTGCTTCAATAATCGATGGAATTATGGTGATTCTATAAAATGAGACAATTGCTGGATTTCTTATGAAAGTATCAACTTTTTATGACAAACTGAACAGCTGTAAAATCGTTTGAAATTGCAAACGTTATTTGTGAATTTGCAGTGCGTTTGCGTTTGTTTCTTGCAATGAAAAGTAATTGTTTTCAAATTATTCAAGAGCTTCTTCTACTACGTACAATTACAATATAATATTTTATACTACGTCATGGATCGAATGCGTCACTCTTCCTTATCTCATAAGCCGTTACGTCATAGTCTGATAAAATCCAGCTTTTAAATCAAATCAATAGGCTCTAAATAAATTATCTATACAATGAATGACATTCATAACATAAATTTGGTGTTTACCAATTTTTACCAGTATATTATCAAATATCTTCGTTCAGATATATCACCGCGGTTCGTTCAGATTGAAACTATGTCTCAAACGTTTGCAAGTTGACGATAAGAGAAATTGTAATTCAACATATTCAAACTATAGGTGAATTATTATTGTTATTATTGAATTTTGTATTAAAACGACGTGTTTTATTGGTCGATTTGAACGATCAAGTTTTATTTTAGAATCAGTGTTGCAAAGTAACCTTCAATTCACACCGATCTGATGAAATGATATCACTCACGGATCTGATGAAATGATATCACTCAGTGTGCTCCAAATAATCTGATTTTCTAATAAATAATTCTCATTGTAAATAAATTGACTAATGCTCAGAGAGAAAGAATATGTGAGGCTATAAAATTCAAAATAACAAATGAAATAACTGATGTAAGAAATGATTACACACACAACCAAAAACATTTTGGCATTGTTCTCGATCAACACCTTATACACAAAAATGTTAATATCTGTGGGACTCGAATGTACGTTTTTTTTCTTTTACATTAAAAGCTTGACACAGTCATTGTTGCCCAATTGTGGCTAAGAATGACTGTATAATTGTTTAGACTGGGCACCTCAAGAGTTAGAACATTTCACATTATAACAATAAACAAAATCGAATACTTTACATAAAGCCATTATTTCTCAATCACAGCGAAGGATAAAAATTTAGGATCGTTTGCATGGGCCCCTACAAGGGTGATCTCACCACCCCAAGAAAGATATAATATATATAGCTATAATATCATATATATGATACAAGTTAGAACAAATTGTAAAATTTATAGCGACGAGTTGAGGGATGAAGAAGAATTTATAAATTGTGTTGGGGAGATTTTCAATCTTCTTTCCATAAATAAATTCTCTTTGAAAATGATATGTAAAAAATATAACAAAAATACTTGATGAATAATATAGAATAATAAGCAAACTTTTGCAAACATATTAAAAGGGATGTTAAGTGGAACATATAGCCGAATTTGAAACAGAATCTAAACTAAGTGAAATGAATTAAAATTATAATTTATTTTAGTTCCAATGATTTATTTAAATATAGGCATGTGATGCAAATGTGTACTTCACCAGTGACACAGTCTAGCACAGTGACGTCATACGAAGATGGCGTGTTTTCATGATTGGTTACCATAGCAACTAGAAAAGTTATATTAGTTTTATAAGAAAGGTTGTCTAATCTATTACTCAAGATGCGATTGACGAACACAATTCTGGGGTTATTGTTCTCGAAGACCACGTTTTACGAAAAATAGAAATTTGTTATTGATGGTAAATAATATTGAGGTTCAAAAATATCATTGGTAACCAAGGGTGATAACAAGTTATTCCGCTAGTTATAGCTTGATAAATATAATTATTTCTGTTATACCGGACCTTATAACAACAATGTCTGCCTATATTTCCTCCTCGCGTATAATAATTACATCTCATTTAATATTCATAACCTTTTGAATTTGTATGAGTCTATATATTTATATAGAGCCTAGTGATTTCAATCTTTGTTCATTGATTTATCAAAGAACAAATTGATTGATCAATTGTTGAAAAACCTGAATTAATTTAGTTTAGTGAGACAAACAAATAACTTTATTGTCAGCTGTGAACATAATTGTGACTGACTGGTATTCTGCTTAATTATCAATATCAAATACAATGCGATATACAAATAACTTGAAAATATATATTATATAAAATCATCAATTTATAACTATAGGCATGAAACAGCGACACAATGATGAAAAAGATGAACATGATTGAGAGAAAAATACAAATAATAGGCAGAATAATTGGAATGAAGAAAATTAAGAAAAGAAAAAACACTTTTCATGCTTTATGATGAGTATTTTGAGAATGCACCGTTTTATTATATAGATGATTGTGAAGAATTATGGTCAAAATGATTGGTCAAATTCAAAACGTTACGATGAGATCAAAATTATTGGTAGAAATGGCATTTAACAAAAAAAAAAAAAAAAGATGAAATTGTGTAGAGTAGCCCATAGAAGAGGCCATGGAGAGTCTATAGTGTCTTGAGTGTATAGCGTGGAAAATTGTAAAATTGTGTAAATTGTCACACAAATTTGAGTGAATTTGTCTAGTGTAGAGTGTTGCGTGGCTGTTAGGATACAACATACTTCTTGTACTTGGAGTCAGTTGTACCACTACTGGATTGATGGTTATTGTTTGCTTAACGACCCCACCAACAGCTGGGTTTTACGGGGGTATGAATGAGTAGGTAATTATGAATGTATGGAGTGATGATTAGTGAGAGCAAATTTTCAAAAACCCATGTCTTATGCGGGATTCAAACCCACGCTCAACGGTGACTTCAGTTTTTAAAGCGGTGCCTCAGCTGACCGAGCTACCGAGGGTGGCTGTACCACTAATAATTGATGAAATAAGAAAAAATCTCGTATTAACTTTTTATCATCCTTGGTTACGTGCGTTGTTTTCTACCTTGACAAATAACCAACCAAGAGCCAATTTTTACAAGCTGTTAGTCAAGCATTATTCCGTTCGTTAGTCAAGGTACGGAAATAAGATACTTGAACAAGGGTGATAACTAGCCAATCCACTAACTATACAGCGTAATTCACTTTGAGTCTGTTTTATGAATACGGTAACTATTATTTAAGGTACGAAAATAACATGCAATCAAGAGTGATAAGTGATAACAAGTTTGATTCGTGATAACTCGTGAAATTGGACCTAACTCTAAGTTCGTGAATCCGGAACTTATTAACTATCAGTTGGTACAATCCAAGCGATGCAACTTAATTTCGATATAACTTTTCGATATAACTTTATATCCTTTTTGATATAACTTTATTTCTCAAATTATTTTGTTTTTCTATATTATTGTATAAATAATATGTTGATGTTGATTATTTTGTTTTTAATTTCATTATTTTTTCTTGGAAAGTGTAATCTTGCAGTTGTATACAATTCTGCGTACAACTTTTTCCAAGAGAGAGAGAGAGAGAGAGAGAGAGAGAGAGAGTATAAAGGTCTTTATTAAAGGTCACTTGACCACGACGTGTACCAAGTGTAATATTGCCCCATGTCGAACCGTTTGATAGCTGAGTACTAGACAGTTGAGCTCCAATAACAAGCGAGAGAGGGAGAGAGAGAGAGAGAGAGAGAGAGAGAGAGAGAGAGAGAGAGAGAGAGAGAGAGAGAGAGAGAGAGAGAGAGAGAGAGAGAGAGAGAGAGAGAGAGAGAGAGAGAGAGAGAGAGAGAGAGAGAGAGAGAGAGAGAGAGAGAGAGAGAGAGAGAGAGAGAGAGAGAGAGAGAGAGAGAGAGAGAGAGAGAGAGAGAGAGAGAGAATGAATATTGATTACTGAGATTTCATTCTACACAAGTTTTTAAAAACAAATGTAGTACAACATGTAGGGGGGTGAATAGAAATGGGTGAAAATATAGAACAGAGAAGATATTATGTTCTACGATATATATTATATCAAGACAAGAATTGAGCAATTCCATTGACAAACAAATATTGTTCCGAATTTTCTTTCATCCCAAGGACAGCAAAAGATTGGGACTAACTAGGAGAGAAACCACCCATAGGAAATGGAAAAGTCATTTTTGTTGACATTTTAAAAAACAATTCGAAAGCTGCTAGTTCTTAATATTTATAATTCTTGTTTCCATGTTATAATTCTCATTTATCTCTTAATTTTTGTATCAGTTTTCAGTTTCTTCACCACCTAGGAAGATGACAATCTAGAATATATTTATAGATGTAGGCCTAAATAACGTTTACATTATTATTATTTCAATATTTATAGATTTCGTTGGTTCAAAAATCCTTTTTAATTGGACTATTAATTTTGATAACTCTTCGTTTCTTCGTTGCCAGAAACTTCAGTAATTCAGATCTCAGTAATTTTCCGTTTAATCCTGCTTGTTTTCACATACTCTAGATTCTTTTCTTCTCCTAGAAATCGAAGCGGCTATTAAATCTGTAATATTCACCCACCCCTAATATAAGGGTTCCATGGTGTAATGGTTAGCACTCTGGACTCTGAATCCAGCGATCCGAGTTCAAATCTCGGTGGGACCTGACTTTTTGAAACCCTTTCCAAAAATGATCAATCCAAATATTCATGATGTGACTCAATTCTAAACTCATTTACACACGTTTTTCCGTCATTATAGACTTGATCAGTAATTAGTTTGCGTCGTTAGATAGTTGAGGCGACGCTCACTAGGTTCAGATGTCAGCTGTTTATCCGACGTCGGTGGTCCTGTCGGTACGTTGCCATGGTGATCGGGAAATACGGGAGTTGAAAGATGTTTCTGATAGAGGGAAACTCTGTCTGGGTGTACATTTGTGTTCGAGTTCGGAGAGAGATGGCTATAGCTTGAAGTGAAATGTTGGTTTGAATAAAATAAGTAAAGTTGAAGTTGATGATAGAGAAGAATATAAAATGGCGAGCTTGAAGTGGATCTTGGTTTAAATAATTTTTGTCAAGTTGAAGGTAAAGGTGTATAAGATTTGAATGAAATGGCGAGATTAAAGTGTGATGTTGGTTTGAATCAAGTTTATTTTGAGTCATGCACTTTGTGTGGAATTCTCTCTTTCGTCGAGGAAACAATTTTTGTGTGTGATTAAGATGAGCGTAGCGAAGATTCCATTTCACATACCGAAAAAAATGAGCTTGGTTTTTTTTTTTTTTTTTTTGGAATTTTGTACGAGGCATGTAGGTCAGGAAAAAATACCTATCGACTTGAAACTTTTTCCACATATTTCTGTCATACCAGAATAGGCTGGGATTGTTTTTCAGAAAAATCGGTCGGGAGGTTTTTCCGGAAAAAAATCGAAAAGTTTGAGAAATTCTCATGAGAATAAAACGGATGGAAAATACTTGAAAAACAAGAATTCTTCAAAAGCTCTAAAATTTCTACCCAATATGAACAATACTATTATAGGCCTACACCTTTTCAGAGATTTTTGCAACAATCGGATCAGAAATAACTAAGAAAACCAATAAAAGTATACATTTTATTGAATATTGGGATCAATTCGTTCTGCAAAGTGTATATGCGACAGGTTGCAGCACTATGAATATCAACAAGTTGCAGGTAAGGTTTTTGAACGTTTGAAGTAATCCAAGGTCCGTATGTGTGGATTGAGCAGACAGAACATCTTTCATTTTAGATTTCCATACTTCTAAGCTCATCTCACAGCGCGCATCCCGCGTTTTCCTAGTTTAGTACCGTCCGTAAAACCAGACGTTATCAAAATGGAGATTCTCTTTCATCTCACAGGATTTCCCCACATCTCACATTTTCCATTTTCACATTTTCTTGTCACATTTATCCGCTTGGCGTTAAGAAAATGCTTTATCTAGAAATTGAGATATGTGATTATTAACGTATTAGGAATTATCACAATATCTTGGATACAAATTAAATAAATAATTCTCTATTGCAACACTTGATAAATAATTTTTATTGATCTATACATTTTTAATAACAATATATTTATGTACAAATCAATTGTTTCACACTCTACAGTGAGTCAGGTCCCCAGCAGTACGTTTTTTAATCACATTAATTATAGTAGGCTTATCAATATAAATTTCATTACACTCTCCTTCAGGATTTCACGCAATCCTCTACCGGTATGTTCAGACCAAATCGGTCGAGTTACAAATAGTCAGATCGAAACACTTTGATTGTCTTTACGAATTACAGCTGATATTTGATTCTCAGTCACATTATTTGTTCACATATGAAAATAGTGTATGTCCATTTTTGTTACAGACTTTTATTTACTTGAATAAATTGACTAAAATTCAACTCAGTCCACCCTTAATCAATAAAATATAACTGTTCATTAACAAATTCATTTATACACATTTATAAAAAAAAAAAACATCGGTCAACATTTCATCCATTTCGGTGTTTGAAAAAACGGCCCTTCCACCAAAATAATTTGAATACAGATTAATCTCCGTACAGTGGTTCTGAATCAATTTCAATATTTTATATGTGTACGATTTCATTTGATAACGAGGCGGATAAGGAGTATTTTTGTGAACTCACTGGTTTAGTGATATATCATCAAACCATTTATTCGCAGGGGGGGGGGGGGTATAAGTTATATTTCGGGCAGTCGCAATCAATAAAATAAGTATCTGTGATTCGTCGCTACTCATTTTGTCCAACAATAAATTATCAAATCTCCATTGCAAAACCAGAATTATTCTATAAAAAGTACGCTGTTGTTATAAGGTAGTTGAAGGTCCTGGATGGGGGGTTCGTTGCGAGTCCTGGAATCGTGCAGGACCAGGACTAGGGGACCGTGATTGGCGGTCGCGTGGTATGCCGGCTGCCATTGCTAGCTCGTTGAGTTGTTGCAGGAAACCGGAAGCGAGGACAGAGTGCTGAGGGGAGAGGAGGGCGTCAGACATGACCCCTAATCGCACGGAGTCACCGTAGCTCATGATGGTGAGCGACAAACCTGGAGGATAAAATAAAAATAAAAAAATAACTATTCATAACATGACCTATTATTTATTTCTATCGTGCACTCTATAGGAACTCCATTATTTGTAGCAATCATAGTATAAAATTCGAAATATATTTTCTCACAAATAATGGTTATGTCATTTAATTCACACTCATCGTAATGATTTGAGCAATTTGGCACTATGAACTTGATTTTTAAAAATCCCAATTTATGTATTCAACTTTTTCGATATTTACTTCAGAAATAAGCATATACAAATTTAATTATTGTTTTACACAAAGGTATAGTAGAGTTTCTAGAAGAGAAAGAACTTAATCTTTCATTGGCGACCACAAGTATCCATTTTAATGATACATATATGGAATATAGTGAATAAATAATTTACTTCTTCAAAATTACAAACATTAAAAGGTACGCCTATAATTATAATGGAATATTCTTCTCTTCACCACGCATACTCTTCGTATCACGCGTATTACCGATGCGTGAAAACATGATTTCGTATTCAGGAGAATAGAATACAGTATTGACAAATTATTACTCAGTACATCAATAGTCTGTCTCTCTCATACTCACATATGTTTGCTTGCGGTGGTCGCCAGTACATGACGCTCTCCACATCTTGTCCCCATAGCAACTGTCTCCTAGCCTCACTGCCACAGTTACTAGCTACCTCTGTCAGAGAGACGGCGTACCTAAACAACAGATCATATTCTTCTTCATTTGTTTATTTTGGGTTTGACGATACACCGTACTGACGACTAAGATATATTGGTGGCAGTGAATAATGAATGTGATGATGAGAAGATGATATGTCGGTTATTTTATTTGGTGCTTTTGAATAGTGGAAGGGAATGGTGAAAGCCTGTTGATAAGGAGTTATCACAGTGTTGATTCAATGACCGAGGAAAACCATGAAAAAAATAATTTTAAGAAGGACGATCAAGGTGGGGGGGGGGGGGGGGGGGAGTATATTACCTGTTTTCAGTGTGCTAATCACTGGTTCACTTTTCTCAGCCCTGGTATTACTTTAGAAAAGTAAGAGTATTACCAAGTCCAGTTATAGCCTTCATCAGAGAGTTAGTGCATGAAGACAAATAAAGTGGGTAACCATGGTGATGTTTACTTTGAATTGCCAGTTAGAGCTAATCCCATGTTGGTAATTCAAGCACTCTGTCCCGTGAAGTATATAATATACTTCTTTCTCATACATAACAACTGTGGATGTTGAATAAATTTTTACTTTTCAAATTAAACTGAAAAGCTATTAGAAAGAAAAGAAAGAAAGAACATTTGCATCATGGAAAAGAAAATTGAGACGTTTACGAAAAAGTAGGCCTACATAGTTTTCATTCAAAGGTATAGGCAGGACTTGAAAGCAGTAATACAAATCATCATGCGGGTAGGAAGTTCGATTTTAATGTGGGGGGAGCATAATTTCGAATCACTATAGATAATAAATTATGAATATCTGAAGGCTCATGTACTTTTGTTACAATAGCCGTTACCCTACATACAGGTTCTGGGGTTCTTCGTACAGGTTCTCAGCATCCGCAACATTTTAAGCCCTTTTATTGGTCTTTTACCATATGAGAAGCATATTTGACATAAGTTATCGTGTATTCTGACGAAGTAAGTGATTGAGAGGGTGTCCAGATGTATATAGAGGGAGGGGGTCCATGTACCCCCTTTTCTACGAGCCTGCTAAATGCTAATTATCATTGAATCACTATATATATAAATCTATAGTACGGTATAATCTGTAAATATTATCTGTCGCGTTTTACCTCTCTCTCATCACCCTCTCCTTTCATTCTATCTCTTACCGTCTCGTGAGATAGTTGAGAATGAGCCGCACGATGACAGTGGGCAGTATTTTGGTCATGAAGCCTTTTTCTAGTTGCCATAACGACGCTATATACAGGATAGGCTGTCTGATTCTCGTCTGCCTCAGAAGACGGCTGGTAGCCTGAAGACCTGGAATATATAAGCACCGTTTTAGGGTTCATTGTTTATTGTTGGTTCATGATTTCCATAGGACACAAATACATTGTATAAATCGGGCCAAAATATACAAATTAAAAACTAGAGTTTGAATATTTTATGTTCAATTCATTTTAAGAGTTTGAATATTCGTCGATATTATAATGGCATTCCTTCAACTGATCGTCACCTACTGTTCATCCAGTAGCATGTAGCCTATGTTGGTCCAATAAATAACCATTGACGAGCCTTCCATTCACCTCGGATAATTGAGGCATGGTTCCGAATTGTGAAGACGGACTGACGAGGGTTCGAGTCCCGCTGTAGTCATGTGTTATTGTAAACGTTCTTTCATACATATCCTCACACTACGTTACATTATCGTACTCTCTTCTAACCTTGCTGTTGCTGGGGTCGTTACTATCATTAAAAATGTTGATGGGAGAAGTCTATTATTAATCAACTACGGTACTTTCGAATAAAATGGACTGTTTATTAGGGCGAAGGGGTTCGAAATAAGCAATCAGGGTATCTTTGAATGCCTCAAAAAGTATGGATCTAGGTGGCAGATAATGAGCCACTCCCATAACTTTTGCTCCTCTAGCTTCCCTTATAGTTATATCCCTTGGATGTTCTCAAACTTTTATTCCTATATAGGTTTATTTCAAATCTCAGCTTGGATACCAATGTTTTTTTTAAATATTCAAATAAACCAACATTCATGAGTTCAAAACGTTGGTGAAAACCGTAAATTAGTCCAAAAATGCGTTGTAATTTTTATTCGACATTTAATATAGGTGGAGGTGCCGGGTCTAAAAGTGAAGTATCCCTAACAGAGTTCCCGATTTCTGACGAATGGCATCGGACTGACTGGCTGCCGGTTCATCGGACGCTTTTCATGTATATGCAAATTTGAGGAATATATTCCAGTCATTTATTTTCACTGAGTGTTGAAGGCTAGATACCGGAGAGAGTGGCCAAATTCCGCGCAGGACGCCATTTTTTGTCCAATTTTTTGTCCAAAAGTGTCATAACTTACCAGTTATAGCCAATAAGAGGCCAGAACTTCCAACTGCAGTTGTTTCCTAACCGATGAATACAGTCTAGCACACGTTCTCAAACATCTAATCTGAATTCTGGACAAAAAATGGCGTCCATGCGACAGATATTTCAGTAGTCACCAAGTTGGCCACTCTCTTCCTCAGTGTCTATAGCCTCTCTAGTCTCACCGGCTAGCGAGTCGTTGCCCTGCAGGTTACTGGTGGGTAGTGCCAGACAGAGACTACCGCCTCCCGTGCTCGGACTAATGCCCGTCTCGAACGTCCTGCTCGTAGCTAGCAGCGTCTCCTCGGGGAAGAACCGGGCTGTCGTGAGCACGGTTTCCGGTACGGTCAAACCGAACTGGCGGAAGTATTCTCGTAGCGCACCGGAAGTCGCGTTCGTCAAGATCTCACTCTGGGACACGCCTAGGAAGAAATATTACAACATATATTTAACATATATTATTTTTTACACATATATTTATATATTTATATATATTTTTATATTTATATTTATTTATATTTAGATTCAAGTCGGCTGCCTTATGGCTTGGATTATAGGTATATGGATACGCAACTAATACTAATTCGTAATGCGGACTCCATCCATAGCTAGGAAACATGAAGGGGAACTGTTGGATCATTCAGTATTGCATAAATGAAAATTCAATTAATATTGTGAATAGTAAGCCCATTATTATGATTCTCGACGTTTACTCGATTGAGTAGTGTAGATCTACTGTTTTTTTTTCTACGATTTGCACGGAATTTTTTCACCATAGAAAACACGCTGAGAGAAGAAATGCTGCGCTCAAAAATGTACGTGCACACGAATATTTGCCTCACTGTTTCTATGCATGAGAAAGTTATGAAGTAACTTAAATAATTACAACCTTACGGGTGAATGCATATAGTGTAATATATTAAAAAGAAGTGTAATTTGTACCGCTTCAACAGCACATTTCTGGTTTTTATTATGTATTTGGTTGCACAGCTCTGAAACGCTGTTGCCTATTAATCGGTTACAAGAGCTACATAATCAAAATTTATGCATTCATAAATCATGATTATTCCATTGAAGAATATTTGACAATGGATGGTCGACATAATTATATTCACTTTGGGAACACTTTACGACCAGCTAGATTACTTGATAGCTGAACAGTTCTATTTGACAATGGGAATTTAATGTGGAGTACGCGAGAAATAACACAAGTTCGAGCCACTCTTTGACGTGAATACGTCTAGAAAACCGATTTCGGCTGAATCAGTTGACCGAATCGGTTGGCGAATTCGGTTGGCAGTCTAGGAATCTGATCGCCGCACGACTCCTGCCATGTGCAATTGGTCAGCTCTGAATCTCAATACGCCTGTCGGTTACTTGCACTCTACATCGGAGTGTTGTTATGGCTAATGAAGATTAATATAGGCGATAACATGACATAGCGTCAGCATTCTCTCTCTCTCTCTCTCTCTCTCTCTCTCTCTCTCTCTCTCTCTCTCTCTCTCTCTCTCAAACATACAACGACGACGACAACAACATTAGTAATCAGTTGATTCATGCCAACTTGTGAATAAAGCCTATCTCGTATCTACACCATCTATGCACTGACCCAATCATCCCACGACGACTTATTAATAAGAACACTACGACCATGTCTTCGAACATGTAGACCGCATTTAGTTTCTTCTATTTTTTTGAATGGTACGAACTTTGCTTTTTGATCATTCAACACTCAATCTTTCATGCCGATTTTCGAGTCACCACTGAACTCTAATACTATTGACAATAATGACCAATTACAATTTGGCAATTCTAATAAAAGGCTTTCTTACGGTATGTTCAAGTTATTCTTACAAATAATTTACCTGTAGCATCTTTGATCTTCCTCACAAGTTCAAGTGGCACCGGATCCGACCAAGCCACCACCTTCCTGCCGCACAGGCTCACCGTCTGCAACTGATGCTTCGGTGACTGATGCGATATAATCAACTCTTCCAACAATATCCTCGGTCCGGTGTAAATAACATTCCAATAATACCACGCTTCTTCTGCCGATAACGATATCAAACCCCAATACCTTTTCAACCATTCCGTCATCGTGCCCGGATATTCGGCACTGTTTCCACTCAACGCCAAACACTCACGCAACAAACTCAACGGTATTTTCATAGTTGTTTTAATCAGCAACCACCAAACACCACTTATCATCACTTTCACTAGTCTCTTCGGACTGATCGTGTTTAGAAAACCGAAGAAAAACATTTTTATTGTGCAATGTCTTTTCGCAGATTCGACTTTCATCGAATTGAACAAACTTTTTAATGTGTCATCACCTTTATTATTTTTGTACACGTCTAAAAGAACTGCTATCGATGTCATGAACATAACTAAAACACATGTCACTATAGTCGGAGCATTTTTAAACGTGTCCGGATCCTCGACAGGATCGTATTTCAGTTTGAACGCTGTCCACTGTGCTGTGAGGTACTGGCTGACGTTGTTGTAAAGTTTGGGGATGGCGACCAGAGGGCGATAGAGATCGATGAGTGGTTGGTATGGTTTCGGATCCATCTCGACAAAGTTCTCGTCGTCTTCGCCGAGGCGACGGCCGAGGAATGATTTCTCGTGTTTCAATAGGAGGAGATCGCCGAGGCCGACGCGGTCCTCGGAAAGTAGGAGGTGGTGGATGCGGATCAAGAGGTAGAAACGCTCCTCTTGGGAAGGAAGACTCGGGATGACGGTCAGTTGCCAAGGTGATAGTTCAGGGGGTAGATACTTGGCTACGATGTCACTGACGTACTCCTGGAGATGAAACATATAGTGTGAATATGGTGTATGTTTGATATATAAACAAACAATTGTTGAATTTCAAGTTATTTAAAAATCGAAAATTATTGAAATTATTTTGTGTATACGGGCTTCAAGTGAAATTTTATATCACAATAAATAATTGTTGAATTGAGTTATTTAAAAATAAAAAACTAATGAGTTCGTCCTCAATTGAGGCCGAGGATGAGAATTACGATAGGTCCATTTAGACTGAGTCTATCTTACTTCTCAGTGAAAATAATTAATTATAATATCACTCATTTAACAAAATGTAAATAGTAAATTGATTCGTTCAGGATTAATGCACAATTCAATCATTAGCGTATAGGGGAAGAGAAATCTCAATCTTCTTACTGAACCTTTGACCATCACTGACAGTGAAGGAAAGGTTTCAAGATCACCAGTGATTAAACAATCGTCAGTGTTGTAGACAGTGACTCACTTGTATATTAAGCTCGCTGACGGGTCTCCCTCTGAACACGGAACTGCCGATCGTGAGGTGGTTCTCCACTCGGAACGGTTGCTGTGTCTTCTCCCATGCGTAACGTCCCCATTTGGTAGCGAGTGATGTTTTTAAATGGGGGTAGCACAACTCACCGTCGGCATTACGACGCTCCAACACATTCTCCTGAAAAATGTTACCTACGTTACAACGTTACTAGTCACTATTTTTAGTCGAAGTTTCATATAAGCTCAGAATAATTCTTTTAAAACCACCATGTTGAGTTGATTTTTATTGATAACATATTGATAAATTGAAAAAAAAATTGATAAAGAAGCGCAAGCAATATCGAATCATATCATATCGTATGATATCGTATCGTATCAATAAGTGAATCATAAAGTATAGGTGATTTTTTATTGAGTTTAACGATGCACTGTACTGATGACTACTGATGACTAATATCTATCTTAGATAATAATGAATAATGATGAATGAGATGATGAGTATAGATGAGATGAAAGGTGAAAGAGTCAGTCTTGGCCTATTATTAGGAATCATCCCAGTATCAACCTGAACGAATGCGATAAACAACGAAAACCGCTGACAGGATGGCCGATGTATAGGAGGGAATCGTACACCGGTCTTCTGGATGACGGTTTAGCGTCTTAGCCACTGGTTTACCCATCTCAAGAGTTTGGTGATAATTAGTTCGGTAACTATAGTTACCGTATAAAAACCACTAGCCAATTTGGCCATCAGTACAATGCGTCGATTAACCTAATATAAATACATTTCCAAACCACAATCATATAGGTGCGTGCGCATCTGTTGATCTAGATCTGGAAGGAATCTAGTTTTATCTGTTTCTGCGTCCTTACCTCCAGCTTTCTGCTGACCAGTTCTGGATCACATGTGCCTTTGACTTGCAACAGGAGTGAGATCATGCCCTGGTTACGATGTGTGTCTATCGCTGTGCGCAGCGACGTCGTTTTTACGAACTCCAACTGCGGGTAGCGACTCGATAGAATCTTCAGGAATATCTTCTGGACTGTACATACCACTGGAACAGAATTTCAAATATGTTACAAGAAAAAAATCGAGTCTGATTTACTTTGCCTGTATTTATTATCTTCTATTATAATGACTTTGTGTTTGTGTCTAGTTTCCATGTTGGAAATGAAAAAAATATACTTGTCCCAACGGAATAATAATTTGTTATTATTTTTCATTCAATATATGTACACTGTTACAAGACATTTTTCACTCTTGAGTGTCCACAAAACCCATTGTGGAGAATATAGTAATAATACTCTCCTCAAAGAACTCATCTTCTTTTACATGATTAAATAATATTTAAGTCACGTTTAACTAGCGAACTCACATCATATAATATAAGAATACAATGCAATACAAATAAATGTAAATGTAACAACAATGAATAATTACCTGAACAAAATACACGCAAGCTTTACCCATAATTTCAACATAATAATTGAATTCATCAATTCATTAATTCATAATAATATTGATAGTAATAATAATATTTATCGCATTCATTAAATTCACATACAATAACTACATAAAATAAATGTACACTATGTTATCGAAGTTTGTTGAGACATATCATTTGAAACAATAGATAATGGGGAGTTGCATCTCGATCTTGATAGGTCATAATATTTATTCATTCATAATGGGTTCAAGTTCGCACTGTAATGATAACTAAGATCTATTGGCGTCTGATGAATGATTATTGAGATGATGGGATGATGAGATGAAGGTTTCTTGGAAATCTCCCGCTATATTGTCACGCTATTTTTTTCCTCGAGCAGATTTCGATAATATACTCTTCACAATTTATCAGAAGGTTCCAATTCAAAAGTTATTCATCTGTACATCATTTGATATATCTTAATCTATCCTATATATATCTTGACATATAATATCTTTCGATATTCCAACTCAAAAAGTTGTTTGCTATAACCAGACAATAAGCAACATGCATTAATTAGTTTTAATTTACATAAAAAGAATTATATCCTCACGGACAATAATAATGTGGCAGCCAAAAATATGGTGAACAAATTAAAATAGGCTTGAAATAGCATTTTAATTACGTAAATCACTCAAAACCTGTTGATTCGATTTGAACACCTGCTTTTGAGAGGTTCTGTGTGGGATAACAACTGTCACGACCCCTAAGGTTGGGCAGGAAGACTCGCTCATCCTGTTTTACGACGTAGACTGATATACCACGGTAGTGTGTGATTTTATTCAATTACAACCGGAGCCATGTCCATTTTGAAATACATTGAAAATCAAAAAAGAAACTAATCAATTGATTTTTATTTGATAATCATATAAAATGATGGAAATGTATGCTTGTTGCTTATTATAAATATTTAGGTAATTGAAGTGAAGCATGGGTGGTTTGCTCTTATAGTAACCTATTCTGTATTTACTTCAACGACAGAAGGAAACCACGAGAAATCTCGAGGAATTCAGCGCGCTAGAGAGTGATCGGTTTACCTGTCTCAGGGCGGTCGTATTTCATTTCATTTTAAAAATAACTCATGTAATTAGATACTCTTATACCGTCCGTGTACTTGCACCCAAGTACTTACGTATATATATTGAAGCCCCATTTGCTATATACTTTCAAATGCTGTTTATGGTTTAACTATATGTATGGCTTCATCCACTACCCACCAATCCGTGGGTATTCGTGTTTTGGCAAGGGGAAGGTCTAGCGAGCGTGATCATGGCTCAAGCCCACCAGGCCCGGGCCTTGGGCGGCAAAATTATCAAGGGGTGGCAAATTTTCAAAGGGCGTTGGCCCTTCAAAAGTCCAATAAGTAGTGATATTTTAAAAAATCATATATTTTCAAATAATATATATTCACTTTTTGAGATACCAACTGATAGAGAGCATAAAAAACAATGTATTGCTACAGTTTTCTTCTAGTGTACGATATAGTCTTACTAATTTAGTTTCATATTGTTGTCTTGCCGTTAAACAATTTTCAATATTATTATTCCAACATATTATTTAGTAACGATCAAAGTTTATTAAATGATCCTTCTCATAGATATGTCATAGTAAATATAGGCCAACACAAAGATTATAAATGTGCTTCTGAATAAAAACCCAGAGCTTGTTATATTGACGAGATAGTGCACTATACTGAATCAATCAATCACCATACTTGAGGGGAGGAAATGGAAATAGATAGGGGGGGGGGGGGGCGTCCAAACAATTGGGCCTAGGGGCGCAACATATGTTGATATGGCCATGAGGGTGGTTTTTGAGTAAACTAGGCAAACGCGTTATGTGTTGCCGCGTTGATGGATGAGTTGGAAACATATCAACTTATCTTTGGATTGGTTATTATATATATCCACCTTGAGATCCAAACAATTACGTCACTGCCATCCTATTTCCTCATTATTTTCTATGATACTAAAAAAGGCTTTGTTTTAATCGTTTACAATTAATTGGTGACACCTGGTGCTTAGATTTAATAGGTATCTTAATAGCTTTGAGTGATTGAAAAAATTAGATTATATATTTTTTTACATCCATACGGCTGATCCGATTTGACTGAAAGTTCGGAATAAGGTGTATATTTATTATATTGAAATTCCATGAGAATTGAAATTCTCTCGGAGGAAATATTTTTTACGAATTTTTCCTCTGGGTTATTCTTACGAGATTTTTGAAAATTTTGAAATGAGTTTTCTCAGAAGTGGTTAAACCGATTGCGCCCCAAAACTATACGGTATTGAATTAGATAAGGACACTTCTCTGTGCCAAGTTTCAACTTATTTTTAATTTTCGTTTGACCTGTGGAGCGCGAAAAAACAAAAAAAAACAGGCACTTTTTTGTCGATGAAATTGAGTCTTCGCTTCGCTCATCAAATAATTGTTTCAATATTTGAGGGAAATCACGAATATGCTCAGTCAATATATAGACAGATATGGCGAAAATCGAGCTCATTTTTACATTTTTTTTTTTTTGATTATCTGAACTAATACATATAATATACCAACGGCATAAATGTATATCGATCACTCAAACTCAGTGCTGGTATGCTGGAAAGAAGAAGGTTGCCTACCAGCTTAACAAAAACAAATCACCATTATATGTGTTGATGCATGGTGATGATTATTGTGTGCTTAACGACCCCACTAACAGCTAGGTTATACGGGGGTACGAATGAGCAGGTGGTTTTGATACGATGCAGTGATGATGAGTGAAAGGACGTTTACAAAACCCATTCCTTATGCGGGACTCGAACCCACGCCCAACGTTGACATCAGTTTCTTAAGCTGTGCCTCAGCTGACCGAGCTACCGAGGGTGGCTCCGTTGTATGTGTAAGGCTGGTATTATTAGGATAGGCCCTGATCTTGTTTTTCGACTCTCGTTTACAAAAAACAAACAAATGCAACTGCACCTTTCAAAAGCGTAAATCCGCAAAGTTACTATATACGTTATTGTGTAATTACCGATATCCATTCAATTATTTATGTGGTTGACCATACATTTTCTTCCTTAGGATCAAGTACGTACGTTACGAACCAAATATGCATGGTTGGTTTGTGTTTCAATCTTTCAAATTTGAATATAATCAAGTCCAGTGTTATATGGGGAGATAGCATATTTGTACGTTGTATGATAACAATTTAGAAAGTTGGTGGCAAATAATCTACTACTGAATATTAATACATGTGAACAATGTGTACAATTAGGTAAACATTGTTGTCCACTTTTTCAACGTTAGAATGGTCAACACTGTGTATGAAATTACATCACTTTAAAAAAATATCATCCCCAAAGTGTCTGTAGCTTTATTACCAATTACTAATTACCAGTTAGTAACTGTTTGCACGGTCGACTTGGTTCATGATAAGAGTTTGGCGCGGTTCAATGTGTCAGTTATCAGAATAATTATGTGTTTCCGATGGACTTTTGTTAGGCTATCGTTGAGGATGTGGGATCAAGTTGGCATAGCGGCTACTAATTCTATTGGTACCATTTCATGAAAAAAAAAACACTACGAACATTACGTTTTTTTTTAATTGTACAGCTTTCCTAATTCGATCATCCCTATTTCTTCTTACCCTTCATCATTTATCATTCTATCATTTTATATAATTGTTCACATTTTTTGATAAGAATACAATATTTTATTATATTTTCAGATTGTTATATTAAAATAGTGCTTATTGTAATTGAAAATGTTGTCGAGTCCTCGACACCGTCTATGACATTCGTGAGTGTAGAATATAAATAAATAAATAAATAAATAAATTACATATATACATACACAATGGCTGGTTGTAGCATTAAAGCACTAATTTGAGTGAACCAATTTTCCTCAACATAATGTTTTTGCATGATGATATGTAATTGATATTTTCATCAAAATGACCACTTGTTTATAACATCTTGGATACACAACTCATTGGAATTCCTAATGCGACTCTCTTTAGAGCTAAGAAACAAGAGAGTGAACTATTCGATCTTTCAGTTTTGCGTGGTGAATAAAGTAGAAGTTACATTGTGAATCGGATTATTGTGATTCTCGACGTTGATTTGATTGAGCAGTGTCTTTTTTTCTAACGATTTGTGAGAAATATGTTCCACAAAGAATACTTCAATGTAGACAAAAGAAATGTTGCGTTAAAAAATTAAGTGAACACATAATTTTGCTTTTCCGTTTTCATGGATAAAAGTTCACACGCACACATATACATATATATATATATATATATATATATATATATATATATATATATATATATATATATATATATATATATATATATATATATATATATATATACACATTATATAATAATACAAATTAATTCCGTGATAATCGTACGAATGATTTCTAATCCATTGTCAATTGTATGAAAACCCCATTTGATCTTTAATAATAATTTGACCGATCGAAAAAACTCTCTATGAAGATTAAATCATAATGTATGAAATGCATGCGCGTGCCAATTAACAAATGGAGTTTTTCAAGTTAATGAAAAGATATTCAAAGTGAAAAAAATGATGCATTATCGGTAAATCATCATACTTTTCATATTCACAATATACTTCATCATTGTTTCTTTTTCTAAAAAAAAAAAAAAATCATTGTTCCATTCACCCGCTAATACATTTACTCACTACATTACTGCTTACTTACATCCAATACTTTCATATAATACCTTTTTATTTTTCTCCATATCTTATTTATATTCATTATACATCGATGTATAAACGAGATACAGATGTAATTTGTGTATGTTATTATAGATGTCCTTGCGTAAAAATTCTAAATTATTATGAATCATCACTATAATTATTATAATTATGAATGAATTATTACTATCAAATGCCATCAAAACTGCAGTACGATGAGTTTGAATTTCTGTGAGAAAATGTTTTGTTCAATTGTTGGCGGGCTTGATTTTATTACGTGCACATATATAAATAAACCCACGATAATAGTATACCAGAACCATATATTCGCAAATGTGGGTATAGTTGTATTCACAAAGGAGGTCGTCCCCTACCAGTATAACAAACACAAATATAACAATCAGATGTGGTATTTCAAGTCTTTGATTTTTCAGGAATTGGTGTATCAGAAAAGAAACATAACTACATCTTTCAAAAGTATGAAATGCTTAAAGCAGCGATGAGCTTCTCTAAAAATATCGAAGTTTTTATAATTATTCAGTTGGTATATAGACGATATTTTTCTTTTGTTCTTTGGCGGGTACAAATGTATAATCAAATGTATAATCAATGATACATTATAATGAGTACATATAATACAAATGATAAAATTGATTGTTTTATCATTGTTTTGGATTGTGTGTAATACAAATCAGAATGTTACAGATCAGACTGAAACAAACTAAATAAATAGATTGATATATAAATAAGTTCAAAGTCATTGTGATATACGTCACAAAATGACTCATTGGCTCAGTTATAGATAATTTGATAGCTAGCTGGAGAGAATTACAATATTAATGACCAGCATGTATAGTTTGTCCTCAATAGTGTGAGGAGCACGTCAAGAGAATTGCTACTTCATATATATATATATATATATATATATATATATATATATATATATATATATATATATATATATATATATATATATATATATATATATGTATATATATATATATATATATATATATATATATATATATATATATATATATATATATATATATATATATTTATATATATATATATATATATATACGTATATATATATATATATATATATATATATATATATATATATATATATATATATATATACGTATATATATATATATATATATATATATATATTTATATATATATATATATATATATATATATATTTTTTTTTTTCGAAAACATATATATGTATATATGAATAAATAATTGTTAGAAAAATTACTTCTCATCGCTATCGGAAAGATAACAACGTATAATAATGTATGCATATCATGGAAGCTACGTTTTTGGTGGAGTAATGAGAAAGAAAATAATTGAATAAATTGTCCATTATCCCTGAACTTTCATGATTCAATCAAGCATTTTCTTTGCTGTGGCGAGCGCCCTTATGGCCCTGCGTTAACGATCCTACCTCCTCATCTTTATCTCCAATTGGGGAACAATGACATATTGTCACTGAGACATGTGATCGATTGGCTAGCACACTGAACTGTCATTCAGGAGACCGGGGTTCGATTCCCACCGTGGTCGACCATCCTAACAGAGCTTTTTCGTGGTTTTCCCGCTATCGTTAATATCAATACTGGTTCCTTTACAACCAGCTACGACCGACTCCTCTTTCATCATACGAAGAAACATAATGAAATACCGGTAACCTTCTATCTCATATATCATTCACCGATGCCAATAGATCATAGTCATCAGTATCAGTGGGTCGTTAAAACCAACACAAATAAATAAATAGTGCCACTGAAATGAGTGGCCGAGTGGTTAATACACTGAAGCGTCATTCAGGGGACCACGGTTCAATTCCCGCCATGGTCGACCATTCTGACAGGAGCTTTTCGTGGTTTCCCTCTGTCGTTCAGGTCAATACTGCAAGGGATGGTTCCTAATCAACAGGTTACAACCGACTATCCAAAAACACCCAATAAAATAACCGCTCATCATCCCATCATCTCATATATCATTCACCGACGCCAATATATCGTAGTCATCAGGCGCTAAATATCCTCGCTGTCGATGCGCCTTGAAACCCTAATATTCATTCGTAGTCATCAGTGCAGTGCGTCGTTAAAACCAACACAGAATAAATAGATAGTGTCAAATTTGACATGTCAATAATAATACAAATGACGCACCTAGATAAGTTGCCACACCGAATGGCACCAGCATCAGCGACCCAACGAAGGCGAGAAACGTGTAAAGACGACTAGCGAGACCAATGATGTGTTCGAGCTCCTCTAAAGCCCACTGGCTTCGGGCTGCCATCATGCGCAACTGTGAACGCGTACCTTTGACGCGACTAGCGCTGCGATACCTAGACAATTAGAGGGGGTAAATTATCAGTATACTACACATAATCAGGCATTTGCATGTTCGAAGCGATAAAATAATGGCGTTTATATATTTTTGTATTCACGGAAGAAAAAGATTGCTCAACTAGAAGTGAACACAAGTAAAACTTCTCTGGTCATTCCCACAAACATATCGACGTATCTCGGCCGCATATGAGTGAATTTTTCCAAATCAAAAAGTGAATTGCTTATATTTTCATTTCCAATGCATATCTTCGGTATATAACAATCTTAATTTTCCGTCAACAATTCTAATTTATCTCCATAATGGTCATTCAATTTCTATTGTTTCTTCCGGCGCAGGTAATAGACCCTTTCGGTCACGGTCCCGTCGAGAGCTTCGATCCTCTCACCCCAACGGAGTGGTAGTGGTGATAACGTTGAGGGGAAAAAAGCTCTGACGTTAGACTCAACTCTCCCTGACAAGGACTTTATCAACATTATTTTAATATAGGCATATTCAGCTATAATTATTTTTCAGTGTTAATTAAGGGGAACCCACACATCACAGCGTAATATTTTCAGTATCAAAATAACATGTAGACGATCGCAGGGAGTTTCCTGGTGATCATCTTGTAGTGAAACTGCTGCACACCGTGCAGAGAAGTATGTTATACAATTCGCATGTTCGAAACGATGAATTAAAGGCGTTTACATATTTATACTCTCGGAAAAAAAAGCTTACCTATGCTGAAGAGAACACAACTCTAAATAGCTTTTCAATATTCATCATTTTTTGCACAGTTCTACCTAATTATTAGACGAGCTTTAGCGAGGATTCAATTTGACATACTGAAAAAAATTGGTGTTCGTTTTTATGTTTTTTTTTTTTTTTTTTTTATGTTTTTTTGTCGGTTCTCCACAGGTCAAACGGCTACAGCTATCAACTTCAAACTTTTTTTCGTCATGGTTCCTTATCTAACTTAGATCTGTATAGTTTGTGGCATTATCGGGTGGTAACTTTTTTTTTTATGAATTTTAGAAATTTCAAAAATCCCCATTAGAATAACCCAGAGGAAAATACTTGAAAAATCAAAATTTTTCAAGACCTCTCAAATTTTCGCCGAATATAAAGGAAACTATTAAGCACATTTTGAGAGATTTTTCGCATCAATCGGATGAGAAATAACGAAGAAAACGCATTTATAAAGCATTTTCCCATCAATTTAGGCTATTACGGGAACCAATTAAATCTATAGCAACAAGTGTCACCAATTAATTCAAAACGATTGAAATGAATGAAGAGGAAGGCCGTGACATAACTGATTCTCGTAAGGTTTTTGAACGTTTGGAGTGATCCAAGGTCTGTAGATGTAGATTGGGTTGACAAATTATTTTTCATTCTAGATTTCTATACCCCTAAGCTCGTCTAACAACGCGCCTCCCGCGTTTTCCTAGTAATTATAATACATACTGTCTGACATTGGTCGATATAGCTTACAATAATAATAACTAAAATTAAATATAAGAATTTGTCTTCATCATGATATATTATATTATATCATTGAAAAACAAAACCCACAAAAGCCGGAGCCTGTTTGTGAGAAAGGAGAGGAAAAGTTCATTACATGTGAAAAAATGAAAGCCACAGTGGAAAAGTTCTCTATGAATTGTTGGTAGGCCTATACATAGATTTGTACGCTAGCTAAATTCAATGTATTTAGAGAGAAAAAAGTTAAATTTAAATTGTAAACATAATTAGACGAGCTTTAGCGAGGATTCAATTTGACATACTGAAAAAAATTGGTGTTCGTTTTTATGTTTTTTTTTTTTTTTTTTAATGTTTTTTTGTCGGTTCTCCACAGGTCAAACGGCTACAGCTATCAACTTCAAACTTTTTTTCGTCATGGTTCCTCATCTAACTTAGATCTGTATAGTTTTGTGGCATTATCGGGTGGTAACTTTTTTTTTTATGAATTTTAGAAATTTCAAAAATCCCCATTAGAATAACCCGGAGGAAAATACTTGAAAAATCAAAATTTTTCAAGACCTCTCAAATTTTCGCCGAATATAAAGGAAACTATTAAGCACATTTTGAGAGATTTTTTGCATCAATCGGATGAGAAATAACGAAGAAAACGCATTTATAATGCATTTTCCCATCAATTTAGGCTATTACGGGAACCAATTAAATCTATAGCAACAAGTGTCACCAATTAATTCAAAACGATTGAAATGAATGAAGAGGAAGGCCGTGACATAACTGATTCTCGTAAGGTTTTTGAACGTTTGGAGTGATCCAAGGTCTGTAGATGTAGATTGGGTTGACAAATTATTTTTCATTCTAGATTTCTATACCCCTAAGCTCGTCTAACAACGCGCATCCCGCGTTTTCCTAGTAATTATAATACATACTGTCTGACATTGGTCGATATAGCTTACAATAATAATAACTAAAATTAAATATAAGAATTTGTCTTCATCATGATATATTATATTATATCATTGAAAAACAAAACCCACAAAAGCCGGAGCCTGTTTGTGAGAAAGGAGAGGAAAAGTTCATTACATGTGAAAAAATGAAAGCCACAGTGGAAAAGTTCTCTATGAATTGTTGGTAGGCCTATACATAGATTTGTACGCTAGCTAAATTCAATGTATTTAGAGAGAAAAAAGTTAAATTTAAATTGTAAACATAATTAGACGAGCTTTAGCGAGGATTCAATTTGACATACTGAAAAAAATTGGTGTTCGTTTTTATGTTTTTTTTTTTTTTTTTTAATGTTTTTTTGTCGGTTCTCCACAGGTCAAACGGCTACAGCTATCAACTTCAAACTTTTTTTCGTCATGGTTCCTCATCTAACTTAGATCTGTATAGTTTTGTGGCATTATCGGGTGGTAACTTTTTTTTTTATGAATTTTAGAAATTTCAAAAATCCCCATTAGAATAACCCGGAGGAAAATACTTGAAAAATCAAAATTTTTCAAGACCTCTCAAATTTTCGCCGAATATAAAGGAAACTATTAAGCACATTTTGAGAGATTTTTTGCATCAATCGGATGAGAAATAACGAAGAAAACGCATTTATAATGCATTTTCCCATCAATTTAGGCTATTACGGGAACCAATTAAATCTATAGCAACAAGTGTCAGCAATTAATTCAAAACGATTGAAATGAATGAAGAGGAAGGCCGTGACATAACTGATTCTCGTAAGGTTTTTGAACGTTTGGAGTGATCCAAGGTCTGTAGATGTAGATTGGGTTGACAAATTATTTTTCATTCTAGATTTCTATACCCCTAAGCTCGTCTAACAACGCGCATCCCGCGTTTTCCTAGTTTATAAATAATTTTCAGTGTCAACATAACATGTAAGCGATAGCCGTGACTTTCAGGATGATCGTATTGTACTGAAACTGCTGAACTCCGTGCAGAGAAGAGTATCGGCGACCGGCACTCGCTTCATGTGATCTGGGAGGTGAAGGGAATATCGGACTCGGTTCGATCCCCGCCACCGTCCCGCACCGTCTCTATACAGGGGTTTTTCGTGGTTTCACTCTGTTGTCTAGGCTAATGCCGGGATGGTTCTTACAATATAGGCCACGACCGCTTCCTTTCCACTATCCTTCCCAATACATACGAAACCTTCAACTAACCATCCTATCGTCTCATCACTCATTCATTCGACGTCAATAGATCTTAGTTATCATTATAGTGCGTCGTTGAAACTCAATATAGTATCGTTGATCCCTAATGAACATTCACAATATATTACGTGTTATTTGTACGTAACGGCCTACGTGTGAGGTAAAAATCCATGGCACAAATATCGAGTGTTACTGTTACATACAAGTGATCTATCTATTTTTTTGTTATAATTTTCGACTCATTAGTATTTTCTATAATTATTGTCTACATCAGATGATGTATTCATTATTATTGTATCTTGAACGGTTTGGTACACCTATAGGAGCCGCTGGGATACCAGTGGTTAGCACGGTTCACCGTCATTCAGGAGACCGGGCTTCGATTACCGAGTCGTCGACCATCCTGACAGAGGTTTAGCGTGGTTCTCTTGTGACAATTTTTTTTTTTTAATAACATCGAAACTTGATACGAAATCATTGTTCCCCAATTAAGGCTAAGGATGAAAGATAGGATCGTTTGGACGGGGCACCACAAGGGCGATCTTACCACCCCATTTTGATTATTTAAAACTAATGAACTTCAACACCAGGACTGCGCTGTCTGTAACCACAATTTTCGCCGTAGATAAAAGTCTTTCAGTATAAACACACGAATGTTGATATCTCCCACTTTGAACTAAGTCTCTTGGGCAATGATCACTTCTTTCCATTAACAGCAGATGTGACAACTAAGTGAATTCAGAGTAGTTCCTTGACAATAGTTCAAGACCGTTTCCTTCTCATCCAAAACACATATTAAAATCACATTACACATCATTTTCTCATCCATTCAATCATCATTCACCGACAACAATAGATCATGACTATCGTAGTGGGTCGTTGAACTGAATACAAATTTAAATTGAAAACAATCATTTGAATTCAATTCATTCTCGATGGAAATCTTATACATATTCTTTCCTGTATACCTGTATTCCACCGTTGTGTTGATATTGGTTAATTCAGTCTGTGGTTAGTCTGTGGTATGTTGTATTAATTGATTAAAAATAACAATCACAAAACACATCACAAAACTCACATCACTTAACGTCACTTAACATCGTTCTGGCGTAATCACAGTCTCAACTTTAACAACGCAACCTAACAATTGAGTAACTTATATTATAGTTAAGAGTCCATGGAAGTAGATTTAGCAAAATATCATTTTTTTGGTGATAACTTTTGAACGGTATCTAAATTCTGATACGCGAGAACACAGATGATTATAATAGCTTGAGGATGATGTAAGTTATAACTATTTGAGTTATGTCGCATAACTGTCGAGCGTATACAGCTTTCAACAGTAACATTTTTCAGTCGTATACGCTTGACAGTTATGCGACATGATGTCTACCATAATATCAAATACATCAGCGTTATTTTTTATTTGGCCGTTTAATTTTTAGAATACTACGAGTTTTGAAGAGAGATTTATACTGGAAAAACGCAGCGAATGCGTTGTAAGATGGACGAGATATGTATAAGGAATGCACTCGAAAGTTGTATATACACTTTACACACGTTGATTTTGAAACTGTCAAGGCTTCATAACTTATAGCTTTCGTTATTGAGTGCAACATGTTGATTATCCGGGTATATTCCTGAGAAACTTTGACATTTTTCCATTGAAGTAAATTATTTTTTTAGAAGCTATCAATCCAAATTATACTTCAAACTTGGACATCTAGAATGATATTAAAATTATCCGTTATTTTAATCGGATGAAATTGAAGAATTGAAACTTCAATCAATCCCAGTGCCGATCCAAATGAGGAGATTTTCCAAATTTTACGATTTTTCCCGAACAAACCGTTGAAGCGATTTTGCTCCAAAGCAATGTTAATCTATTTTGGCATGACACCGCAATGTCCGAAATAACAGTTCGATTATAAAAAAAAACGAAATAATAAAAATGAACGAATGAATCAATAGATAAAAACGAAGCCCGATTTCTCTCGGTATGTAAAATTGAAGTCTTCGCTACGCTCATCTAATGATTAAAAACGCAACTTTATCTTTCAGAAACGTTAGATGTTTAAAGCTGTGGTGAATTTGTGTGATTGTCGAAATGTGTACGTTTGTTCCGTTGGTATTATAACGTCATCTCTAGTGATTACATATATGCACTCATCACGTCTGAAAGTTCAAACTGACACTTCGAATATAATCCCGCCATAATGTCACGCTTTAAAGTTGAACGTTATAAAACCACATGACTTGACTTGATACATTGAATGACAACGTATACGATAAAGAGTGTCAACGGGTAAATATAAGTTATTGAATATTTGAAACATATTGTAAAAATGAGGGAGAAAAAAATTGATGAAAATGAAAAAGAGTAGTCGAGGCAATGACAAATTATAATTTTCAGTTATTGTATTCCTGAACTTTTATAGGTAATGTGGTCAAATGTGATAATGTTATAAGATGGAAATGTGGAATGTTGATCAAACATCATCTCTTTCTCATTGAAAAAAATGTAGTAAATTTTGATAGTTATTAAAAAAATTGATGAATTTCAAGTATTTTTCAATTTGAATGATGTAATTTGATTTTTTCTCTAATGTACGTCCACCTTACTACAATAACTTATTTACCTAATGTTGAAAGTTAGTGAATATTCATCGAGATTTTGTTGAAATGTTCGTCTATATTATAAAAATATCTGTTGACATTTGTCTAGCGTCAGTTCAGTTCATTTCAATTAGATTATCCAGTTCTGTGTTTTTTTTTCGTTCAAATTTCAATGGAAATTCAAACAAGTTCTTGAAAATATTTGTAGAGATCTATAGCGAGTCGAAAATGTTATCCCGAATTTGAGGAGCGGTTGAAACTGTTAAATACACGTTCAAAACTTTGAATGTTGAGAAGATGTTATCCTTTCGAACACACGTGTAAACAAAACACAAAAATAGTGAAACAAAAATGTTTAAGAGTTCAAAAATTTAAAAGAGCGTCAACACTAACACTCGATCGATCACACACTAAACTAGCTGATGACTGAATGCCTGGCCAATCGTCAAGGAAGTTGCAACTAGAGTACTTGTGTGTGTGTGTCCGATAGAGAAAGAGAGAGAGACAGAGATGGAAAAAAAGAAAGAGAGAGAGAGAGAGAGAGACCATCATCACAGCAAGATAATGACTTTAATAGGTTTCAGAGTTCATAGGAGCACAAACACACAGCATGCCCACCGCTCGCTTCCGCAAACATTTCTACATGTGACCTCTGTGACCACACTACCCCTCCCCCTCCCTTATCACAGCGATCTATATTTGATTTACACATGACCTTTGACTTCGTGTCACGAGATTTGGCAGTTTCCATTGACCGTTCCCGCTATCTAGTACCTTCAACAATTTGCAGTGCCGAGCCATTGAAGTGATGGAACAAAGTAACTATATTTTGTATTAGTTTAGTTTCAAGATTCTTCTTCGTCAACTCAAATGAGTAATGCATGGAATAACGGCAGATTGGAAGAAAAACAAGACAAAGACGATAAAATTTTGATAAGAAGATCAGAGACAAATTGCCGACTATCCCCTCTCAGTGAATTCTCAGTTCAGTGTTTGCTTCAATGATAATGCCAAATGGCTTTCATGATATATTTTTAGTGGTGTTCAACATCCCACCAAAAGCTAACTTGAGAGTACGAATTAGTGGTAAAAACGAAGCAATGGTGAAAGGACGTTTACACAATTGAAATATAGAAGAATAATGTGCCTCATAAATTAGGCATAATTAAGTGGGCTTTTCTTTAGTAATTGTAAATAATTTAAAACATTACAATATTTGGACAATATTCCAATTGATATCATCAAGCAACAAATCACTTAGGTCACAGATAATCCAACTCTCAGTTTGTTGCCCGATGAAGACAATTGAAATATATTTCTCTAAATATTGTAATATTTCAATTTTTCCAAAATTATCAAGGGTATTATAATTAATTGATTGAAAGAACATTCTACTTTCTTTCTACTCACCCTATCTCTCTCTCTACTCACCCTCCCTCTCTCTACTCACCCTCTCTCTCTCTCTCTCTCTCTTTCTCTCTCTCTCTCTCTCTCTCTCTGTTATTCTATAGAAACTGACCATATAAACTGTATGTAGCAACTGACCCTGCAGCGTTTTTGTAGTAACATTATATTTATATATTTCAGAATGATTTTTTAAATATTACGGTAATGTATAGATGCTTCCTCGTATACTCACCTCATATCGATAAACATAACTGATCAGCTTCACCTTGACTTCAACGGTATCAATATTACATAATTACATAATTACTTATAACTCCAGGTTTCATGTAGGTGCAGTATTACACACTACTTGTTACACATGACAATCGTTTAACAGTGTTACTTTGGCATGGTGTTTGAAAGTGTGGATAGCTCTCTCAAAGTCAGTCGTAACTGACCTTCTTTGTCTTCAACTAAATGCAGGTAGACACGAAAGACGTGCCTTATTGAACATCTCGAGGAAAAATATGAATACGTTGAGATAGTGTGGTATATTCGTCATCACAACACTAGTTGTTTGTTTAGATAGTCGTGGTCATTATAGATATAACGGTATATGAATCAAGTGTGGATTATTTATATTTACTGACACACATTTGAATTATCTGTATATAGAAGAGAGAGTCATTATATAGTAGGATTGCCTTTTGGTTTCGATATTTTCGATTGATTAAATTTGTTTCGGAACTTCGATTCGATATAGAATTGGAATTCGATATTCGATAAATTCTATATCGAAACAATGATCGTTCTCGATCGGAAATATGGTAAATAAGGGAAATAAGAATGAAGCAATAACAAAACTATTCTAAAATTACTTGAATAATACTCGCGTGGTTTGTTGTTGCTGTCAGTGAAACATTGTTGTGTATATCTTCGGAAATAACAAACTATTATGAAGTTTTTGAAGTAAACAATTATTTGTTCTGCTGTTGAGTTGCAAACCCAAGTGTAAACTCCCCCCTCCCCCACAGACGGCTTGTTACATTTGAGTAGGCCTACATGCTCAAGACTGTGACTTCCAATCTCTCATTATTCTCGATTCGATTCGATTTTATATAAAAATTTAAAATGTCGATTAAATTCAATCAATATTCGATAGTGAAGTTTCGATATCGTTTTCATATTTTATAATTTCATAACAGAGAATATAAATATAAAATATAAAATTAAATATGATAATTATATGGTCAATCAAACTTCATGATTCAAGCTGCCACCTAGATGTTTGTTTCGCTTCAGCGCTTCCCAATAGATAATAAATAGCAAAAAAGAGCCGAATATAGAACACGGCACCTCCATCATAAACTACTTTTGCTAGTCTAAAACTCACACTAGAGTCGGTAAAGCAGTTCTACCTTTTTTCTAGATGTGGTACTACTATATCGACTATGGTTACCAAATGTGCTACGAAAGCAGAATGTCTTCTATCAAAAAATAAATAGAAAATAGAGCCATCACATTTAAAAAATATATATTTAAAATGTTCATAATATTGTGATTCTTCAGAACGAAAAATAAGAAACATCGCTGCGTCTTTCAAAAGCATTGAATCTTCAAATTTTCAGTCAGGTTATGTAATCACTGAAGTTTTTCAATTATCTAGTTGGTACAGAATCTTATTCTTCCGTGGATAAATCACTTATAAACTATCAAGACTGGAAACTCGCTCCGTGTGATGGTGAGGCTACAAAACTTGATTGGATGCTGATGTTTATAATTGGCCAAATGGAGGGTATGTTGTTTCAAGATGTTGAAAATAATTGCGTGTAATCTATCATCAAATCAAAATCTTAAATTGAATCACGAAGGTCGACATTTGTTTGTAAAAACTGTTGAAATTTACTGTTTTCAATTATGTATATATTTACAGTATTTCAATGCATCAATTAATAATTACCGTGTGCCTCATTTGGTGTGTCTGTTTTGATTTTGAAAACATAGGTTTGGAGCTGATCGACTGGTTTGGCCAACACGTAAAGATATGTGAATCTATGTATTCTTAATCTCTTTGTATTTTATAATTTATAAACATTATTTTACTGACGAACCTATAACATGTATGATTCAATCAGACAATGAATACATCATTATTTATACTAGGAAAACGCGGGATGCGCGTTGTGAGATGAGCTTAGAAGTATGGCAATCCAGAATGAAAAATAACATGTCAGCTCAATTTACATCTACAAACCTTGACTTACTTCAAACGTTCAAAAACCTCACCTGCAACTTGTTGATATTTATAGTAACCTGCAACCTGTCGCATAAACACTTTGCAAAACCAATTGATCCAAATATTCAATAAAATGTACACGTTTATTGCGTTTTCTTTACTATTTCTCATTCGATTGTTGTAAAAATCTCTGAAAAGGTGTATAATAGTATTTTTCATATTCTGTGAGAATTTGAGAGCTTTTGAAAAATTCTTGTTTTTCAAGTATTTTTCCTCCGGGTTATTCTTATGAGGATTTTCCAAACTTTCCGATTATTTTCCGGAAAAACCTTCCGACCGATTCCTCTGAATAACAATCCCAACCTATTCTGGTATGACACCAACGTTCAGAAAAAGTTTCAAGTTGATTGATTGATTTCTCTGACCTGTATGCCGCGTACATAATTACAAAAAAAAAAAAAAAAAAAAAAAAACATAAAAACGAAGCCCATTTTTTTTCAGGGTGTGAAATGGAAAGCTTCGCTACGCTCATCTAATAACTACGATTAGTTCATTATAATTTTATATTCAATTTGTGTATAATTTCAGTAATTCAGTATTTTTCAGGCTTGCAAGCGTGTAACTTGTGACCAGTTTGTATTGATACATCAATTGTTTATTTTCCATTGTTACTTGTTTTTATTTTTTATTGGTGTATTGTTTTTTTTCTCAAGGATAAATTTCGTCTTCATCATTTTTACCCATAATAATAATCAAGATCCACTGAATATACCGAGCAGTTTCATTAGTATAGATACTTTTCATAATTGGCTACTTAGTATGAAAGTATTGAATCAGTGATGATATTAGAATAGTAGAAATTAATAAAGTGGCTATAATGGATGATCTTGAAGAGTATAATAACTAATGATGGGAATAGCAATACAATAATAAGAGACAGTATATTTTAAGGAAATCGTATGTACAACAATAAGCTGATGGGATCTCATTCCTGTTACTTGACTTTCGTGAGTAAACACCTAATCTAACTGCCTATCTCCTATATCCGGTTTATTAATATATAGCTGAGCGGACAATTTTGGATTTGGAGTATTGAGTATAAAAAATAATCAATTGAATGCCACTCTTTTATATATTCATGAAGAGAAGATTGGAGATAGAATTGGGTCAAGTGATAACGTACGACAATAATAAGGTATAGGAATGAGAGGTCCCTGATTTATATTTGAAAGCGCATTTTTAATACGTATAATACGTGTAGTTTATCCGAAACAATCGAAAAAGAACCTCATATACAGCAATTAATACCACATCGCCCTTTTCATGGTATGATAAATACATTTTGAACTCAGCGAGTGAGAGCTGGAGTTATTCAAATTTATTTAAACATTTGAATATCAATTTAATTTCCTCACCTTCTTGACAGATTATCGTACGATGGGTTTAAGTGTGCGAAGTCTATAGGCCTGTGGTAGATTGTAGGATTCATGTAATTTAATTTCAATTTATTTAATTTCAATCAGATTCATTTAGTCTACCAACTATAGCCTTGATTGGGGAATATGATTCTGTATCAAGTTCATATGTTGATAAAGAAAAACATTTCAAGTAGACTAACTGAACAGTAGGGGCCGAATGTAGGCTCACCATTACAGGCCAGCTTTGTTAGCTCATTTGTTTTTATCATAGTAATAATATCATGTTTATCAGTGAACTTTTGTGGCGTGGAGGTATGAAACAACTGCATGATTACGTGCATACAACGTTTCTATAGCAACAAGAAAAAATTTTGGTCAAGTCTTATTCCAATTTTAAATTTTCAAATTTGAATTCAATCTCACCGCCTTGTTGATAATGTCTAGCAACAATGGGTAGCCACGCAAAGTTTATGTTTATGGTGTCCAAACAGATTAATTAAAATGGCTTTACTGAACAGTATAGGGGCCAAATGCAGGCTCAACATTATAATTTATAGGCCAGCTTTGTTAGCTAATTTGTTGTTATCATGTTAATAATATCATATTTATCAGTGAACTTTTGATCTTTAAATACTCACATTGGCCCCATTTTCTGTTGCAACTCCACGAAATATGGCATCTTGATTTCACTCGTTAGCTGTTTGTCAATGCTGGTATCCTCACATATATATTCCTCACTCGTTTATAAATGAAGATTATATTTCATGATCACATCTGCGTTGTACTGGTGAGATAAATAATACTAATTGCGCTCAAGTTTATGGTCTTGAAATACATGTACAAATATAACTTAAAGTAAATAAATAACAAAAACTGGAGGATATTTTTGTATCAATATCATCAGTAAATTAGTGTAATTGTTTGTTTTTCAGATTATTGTTGTAAGAATCAGATTCATGAAACTAAATACCATTGTTGATGCACCAAATATTGATTGTTGAGTTCAATATAATATTCATTGTTGTAATACTATAAGAGTGTTCTAATATGAAGTGTTTGGTCGCACATGGTATCAGAGACTGAATGATTGTTAAATAGTTTAGAATCGATCTTTAAACTCACAGATTTCTTTATCAGCATGAATTTTACTTGACGTAACTACAACACTAACAAATATTAAGAATCATTGATTAGTAATAGCACTCCAGCCAACTGAAATTACAAATATATTGTTCTCATATATATTAAACTTCTTTGGGTAACAATAAACAATCAAATCAATAATCAATTAAATCAATGCATATTTAAATGTATATAGTTACAATTTTTGGTTGATTGCGTATCAGTTTTTGAATTATATTTGGCGTTTGCTTTCTACTGGCACCCGCTAGCTCCAAGGAGGCTAGATAACTTTAGTATCCAACCTCCTTGGCTAGCTCGAATACACATTCTGAACTTGATTATTAAGTTTGGTTGATACTTGAATTTGTGTAATTTTGGTGTCGGAACTGGCAGGAACCGATGGAGAGATGAATCCTGCCCTAAATAAAATGGTGGAAACACCCCCTGGCCCAATTTAATTGGTTATCTGGGAAAGATATATGTATATATATATATATATATATATATATATATATATATATATATATATATATATAAATATATATATATATATATATGTATATATTGTTTTCTGATGGTAATTATGGTGACTAATATCAACTTTATTTTTCACTGTCATCTGGAATCTAGATGTTGTGCGCTTTCCAGCTAAGCTGATGGTCTTTAGCCTGTAAATCTGAAGATTCAACTTCATGGGCTAGCTTACTGTCGAGTCGATGAAGGGATGCATTTTTTTTCATCGAAATAGAAAGACAAATGCTTCAACCTTCATAAAACAGCGGGAATAAAAAATAATGATATAATTGCAAAAAAAAATCGTTTTTTTTTTCGAAATCACCCGGGTAATTTCGGCGGGTATACCCGGCTCGTAATCTGTTACCCTCAGACTAAATGATGGTTTCCTTCAGGAAACCATTAAATTTAATATAAATATTACATTATTATATATATATATATATATATATATATATTTATATTATTATAAATATTATTATATATTATATATATATATTATTAAATATTATATTAAATTCCATTTATAATGAGTGATAATTATGAGTATCGCTTGGTTGGCCCTACTACATTTATTTTACTATCTATAGGAAAACACATTCTAAATATTCAACGGGACAAATATTTAACAAATATCTCTCATCATAATATCATATATAAGTTAGTTAATATAGATTTTAATTACACATGCTCAGTATTATTTCTCGTAACCTTTTATTATTGTGAAGAAACTAATTTTCATAACAAGTTCAACAACTGTATTATTTTGAACCTACTGTATATTTTTAATGATATTTCAATGTCACATGCCTACTCTAAAAGTCTCATTCATTTTTTCCAATAGTGAACTTTAAACCACTCGGCTCTCTTCCATCGTGTGAAACATTATCGCTACATTAAGTGCAAATCATTGATTGGAAGATCCCTGATGACCAATCGACTATAGTCTTATCTTCAGCTGTGCAAAGTGTACAAAGTTCTACCTACAGCAATCTGGTGGAGTCAGTTGATAATCATAGTCTAGCAACAAAGCTCAAGACTATAATCAATTAGAATTGTAAATGATGTGATTCATACCTCGATATTCGGTTACTCAAAGTTCAAAATTGTATGAGTAGTACTATAAGCAATATGATGGCTCTTTTCATTATTTTATCTCACTCTCTCTCTCTCTCTCTCTTTCTCTCTCTCTCTCTCTCTCTCTCTCTCTCTCTCTCTCTCTCTTTCAGTTTTTGGGTAGTTTGCCACACACTTATACTTGCCAACCAATCAATGCGTGGAGCTTTTATAATTATATGTATTGAAAAAAAACTCAAATACAGAAGCAAACAAACATACAGAAGCGAATTCCGTGAGATTTAATGTTCTTCACACTTCACATAAAACGTACGTATAGGCAACTTACCGTGCAGTGATGCTACTCTCGCTGCAGCTCTATTAGGCGTTCTTCATTTCCTCAAGTTTCACCAACAAATGTTATGTCTATTCACAACAAATTCTGCTATTCATTTCTGTTCAACTTATTTCTAATTGAACCAATGCAGATCAGGCCTAATATAATTAACACAGTTTTTAAGCATTTCTTGGATGGTATTGATATGATTTTTTAATATAAGTAGGGCCTAATTGAAAAATGATATTATATTATAACGAAACAATTTGTAATATCATGTATTTCTTATTTTTTTCAATTCATTCATTTTATGGATTTCTATGTGCATCACAGTCTTTTTTTTGTTGCCGAGCAACATTGATGCCAATTTGTTTAGCTGGCGGTTAGATTCATGACATCTCTATAACTAATATCGCCCTAGTGGTGCTCAATCTGAACGATCCTATCTTTTTTTCTGCCTCAATTAGAGACCAATGATTCTGTATCGAGTTTCAATTTCAATAAAAAAGCTGCTTCAAGCATACAGGCCTGTACATCCAAATAAAAAATCAAATGACAAAAAAATGAAATACTGTTTGAGATTATTTATATACATTATGATAATTATAACAGCTCTTGATTATCAATATCGACCACTTCTTCCATAAGTTATTTCCGGCAAGCTCGTTATACTCTCATATGTGTAGTATTTTATTTCTAATTTCATCAATTTTGATATATATAGGGCATAACGACGCAGTCGAATGATAACTATAAGATCTTTTGACGTCGGTGAATGATTAATGAGATAGTGGGAATATGAAACGAATTGCCATTTTAAAAGGGACGTTTTTTTAGGCAGGTAAGGGACCGATCTAACGAAATAACTCTTTTGGGATGGTTGACCATGGCAGGAATCGAACTACTGTCTCCTGATCAACTGTCAGCGAACTAGCTCATGATATTCGTCTCAGCATTCTTCATTTTCATTAACTTGAATTGAAATATGGAAATTTCTGAATATATATTACATATTTTTTTATCTAGTGCGTGTCACGAACGTAATTATGCCAAGAAAAGATAACACGATTGTTAAAAATCATCGACAAAACTATCTCACAATTTTAATTTCCATAATATATGCAGAGGCGATTTCCGATCGCCCGTCTCCCATGAACATCAGAACTACCGACCGACATTCCCGACGCACCATTACGTATAAACTACAATAATACTCTTTCATTTATGTCACTTCACTTTCTACAGGTTTGGTTTTCTAAAATGCATGGCCGGACAGGAAGCTGTTCTATCCTTGGAAGCAGAAGGATTGAACCACCCGTGCGCTAATTGTATGAGATGCTGGGGACGGTCGATCGGAACTTTCTTCCATGGATACAGGTATAGTAATGTGATCTAATACAGTTTCAAACCTCCAATAGGAAATGATCGATCAGAATTGAAAAGAACTAGTAGATCAAGTTTTCCATTCCGGCGAACTAAAACATTGTTAGTGTATACGAAGTAGTTTGGTATGTGGAATCGGATGTTGTATATATAGCATGCGATTTATGAATGATGAAAAAATCTATAGTCCACGGGAGTCGATTTAGCGAAATATCAGTTTCTTGGTGATGACTTTTGAACGGTATGATATATTAAAATTCCAATTCGCGAGACACATATATAATTATAATAGCTTCTAGATTATATAAGTTATAACTATTGAAGTCATGTCGCATGACTGTCAAGCGTCGACAGCTAAAAAATGTGTTTTTTAGCTGTATTTTCTTCGGCTATTGTTTTCTGAGGAAAACTAATTGCGTTTCTGATTGAAGTTTCATCTTACGTTTCACAGTTATTCAACGTGACTTAAATAGTCATAACTTATATCACCTTGAAGCTATTATAATTGTCTGTGTTTCTCGCGTATTAGAATTTTGATATCTCATACCGTTCGGGAGTCATCACCAAGAAACTGATATTTCGCTAAATCGACTCCCCTGGACCCTTACCTAATAAATTTCGTGCTAGTGCTAGCTAGCTCCAAGAGGCTAGGACGCCCATTGGTAAATGTTTACCAAAAAAGCTACCAACAATGACAGTATAGTATAAAAACCAATCCACGGTCTCTTGGACTGAATAATTCATCACATTTGGAAGCCCACCTCATAAGCAGGGCTAGGATTTTGTGCTAACAACAATGGAAATACACAGAGACCAGACAGTTGCCATGGCAAGTAGCTCTCCTAGTGAACATTGACCAATCAAAGTCCTAGCCTCTTGGAGCTAGCTAGCACTAGCACCGAATTTATTAGGTAAGGGTTCTGGACTCTTAAAGGACATCACAACCCTGAAACTGGATATCAATTAATAATGACGGGATACTTATTTTCTCAACTCTAGAGATAACTAATCATCATCATCTCACTTTCAGAAATTCTAATCAATATTTTTGCCCTCCAGATACCATGAGTTCTGACGTAAACATTACTGATTCTGTAAAGACACATACATACAATCGAGTGATGTTTACGTCACGAATCAGAAAAATAACCGGGCACTCTGGAGCACAAATAAATTCATTATTATTTCTGAAATTGAGATGGCTTCTAGTTTCTTCCAAAATTATGGAAATAAATATTGCCATTATTCATTATGATCTAGTTTCTGGGTTGTGATGCCCTTTAATGCTGGCACCACAGAAGAAAAAAGTTGAACACACACATGAACGATTCCAGTCGTCACAATTGCCAACTGAGATGGCCAACTAAAACGGATTTATCATTGAAAATACTAATAATTTTTATGAATGTTACTAAACAATTAATTCAGATGGGGTTACGGTGGCGCTGGTGATAATGAGAAGGTGAAGTGTTGATTTGTGGCTAAAACCCAACCTTCCTCCGATCTTACTTCAGTTTCTAACGCATGCAGTAGTTGATTGAGCCGCGACAACACAAATTACTTGCATATACTTGGTTATAATGTGAAAGGAGTATTGATTCCCAAAATAATTTAAATTCATTTTGTATTTTTAATTTGATAATTCAATTTTTTTTGGCGCCTTAATTTTGAATTTTGAATTTTTGAATTTTTTACTTTCTTACCTCTACAAAGGCGACAATATTCAAGAATGTGTACACACAATAATTTATCTCATAATGTTTTTTTCTGTCAAAACTGTCTCTTACAATAATGAAGAACATGAAGCAGTCAACATGACCTATTTCTCTTCACACGAAATAACGGCAGCAAAACAAGTTATGCACCCTCTAAAGTCTAAGACGATCATATTATCCAACAAGAACCTTTATAAACTTTTTCGAGCTATCGATTAATCAATAAAACTCACCGCAAATACTAGTTATACTAATTTAGTGAAGGTTTAACATCTGAAAAAAATGTATTAATTTTAATCATAATAACCGTTTCACGCTCTGTTAAATACCTAAATTGTGGTCCTGCAACCGACGTCATTTGCGACAAGAACCATAACACACCTTTAGACCGATTACGCCCATGCCAAAAACTAGATCTACAATTATCAATCTCTGTTCTTGACCAACGCTGACACATCCGGTGATAACTAGTATTAATAATATCTATTAAAATATCAATTCTTGATAAAGTAAAAGTACAGGGTGATATTTGTAATTAATTGAATATAGATTCGATAAGATATTATTTAATTATTTTTAAATTGGGTTTCTGACGTGGTTCAGTGGAGGTGTAAATTATTAGTTTGAAGGAGATAATAGTTTCAAGTTATAGGATTACTTATGTGAAATATTCGCCATCAAATGTAACAAGAGAATATGCACTTCTAAATGCAAAATGGGCGACGAATTGTAGCTTAAAAAACTATGAAGCATTATACATTTAATTGTTATGAATATCATTATTGTAATTTGCGCGCGAACTTTTCCATTACTTTTCACAATTTTTCAGTTTGGTACTATAGAAGTGTACCTGGAACTTTTACCCCCGAATACACTGAATCTATAGTGTAGAGTAAAGAAGTGTAGATTATAAGGGCTTTGGTACATTAATTACTTATCCAAATGTATATTTTTATATTATTTTATCCAATTTATATTCCACACTCTTTTTGAATTCTCACGGACTCACTGTGTTATAACTTGACGACCTATTTTTTTTATGAATTGGTTCTTATAGTGTGTTTTCATATCCCATCTTGGAGACATTTCAAATTGTAAGATAATGAAGCGAACAAATGCATGAACGATGCGAACCATAGGATGTAAAAACATCGGGATTTACTTTTTTCCTGTGAAAATACTCGTAGGAAATATGTTTGAGATATTGTTTAAACTATTCATAAGGACCACACTGAATTGTAATTATTGTGTAATAATTTGTACAACCGAAATTAAATTACGAATCTTTTTTTCAGAAATCTAGAATTAAATCGGGGATATAATACAAATAATTTTCACTACACCAGAACAAAGACAATAACAATGTGGCCGCCCCCGTGTTTCAGTCAATTATCGCACTGCTTTCGGAACTGAAGTCAGTTCGGACATGGGTTCGAGTCCCGCATAATACATGGGTTTTTGTATACGTCCTTTCACATCGTTTGATTATCACCCGCTCATACCCCTGTATAACCTAACTGTTGATGGGGTCGTTAAGCAACAAAAAAATAAAAATCACAAGGTTATGAATGTTGGGACGGTTTTTCAACATGACGTCACGTATTTCAGTTTGACGTCAGCAGCAATGTTACAGAATCGCACGAAGATAATAACCAATCCATCAACGTCTTGGTTGTTGTTATTGCCCAACCATACGACACTGACACCTCTAAGGCTAAACCTACGGGCAGGTAATTATGTCACGTGGCAACAATGTAGACAATGCTGATGGAATTTGGGAATTCGGATGCAAAGAATTGATAAGTCCGATTGGGACATATTGTATACATTATATGAACCTTACGTATAGGCCTTCACACTTGCTGTTACATAAAATGACTCAATCCGAAATTGAAATCATACATTTAATAAAAACTACGCACTGATAGACATTGCCGATGGAATTTGGGAATTCGGATGCGAATAATTGATTAAGTCTTTGCCCATTGGGACATTGGATCATATGAACTGTAAGATAGTTTATTCTGAAATTGAAATTGGAATTTCTATATAAACTACGCATATTTAAGAGTCCACGGGAGTCGATTTATCGAAATATCAGTTTATTGGTGATAATTTTTTAAACGGTTTGAGATATCAAAATTGTAATACGCGAGAAACACTGATAATTATAATAGCTTCAATATGATATAAGTTATAACTATTCAAGTCACGTTGCATAACTGTCAAGCGTCGACAGCTAAAAAAACACATTTTTTAGCTGTCGACGCTTGACAGTTATGCGACATGACTCAAATAATTATAACTTATATCATCTTGAAGCTATTATAATTATCTGTGTTTCTCGCGTATTACAATTTTGATATCTCAAACCTTTCAAAAGTTATCACCAAGAAACTGATATTTCGCTAAATCGACTCCCGTGGACTCTTAACCACTGCTTTTTTAAAATAGACTATGCGTTATTTGCGTATGCATATTGTCTGCTTGTTTTAATACGTATATTGTTAATATAATTTCTTCAAGGTACATTTTAATGTAGCTTGATCGATCACTCTGTTTGTGACCACATCAACCGGATACGAAGGAGCAACCCAACCGTGCGCTGTAGTGATGCAGGATAGGGGAGATGGTCGATCGGAATCTTCATTGATTGATTGTTTTGTTTTAACGGCGCGTCAACATCGAGGGTCATTTTGCGCCGGTAAATATACCGCACATTAGCGCGCTGATTCAAAGATCGATTCAAAAGATTGATTGAGGTTAGACGTTGATAAAAAATAAAACAGTATTTGAAATTCGATTAAGTTGGCTGCTCTCAGGAAACGGAAAAGCTTATCAATATTTTTTGAATGATCAGTTGATATACTTTTGCTATGTTATCACCCAAAGATAACTGATTCCTCAGCGGCTGATATTTTCTGCAAGATATTGAAAAAATTCTTCACAATCTTCTTCCAGTTCTTTTTCCAAGTATGTATCATACATAACACAGATGAGCAGTATAAGGTGTGGTTTTCAAATTTGTGTAACTTTTTCCTTCCTCGGCTTGACATGTTCATATTGAACTTGTGCAACATTACTAGAAACGTAAGAAAACGAAAGTGCCACTATAGTGTTATTTAACAGGGAAAATTAATAATAATTATTCACACAACAATGAAAATTGTTTGTTACAAAGAGAACAACAATTCTTCTGTTTATATATGACGTTATTGAATGTTTTCTCATTCATAATGATGCTCAACGATACCACCAACAGCTAATTTATTTGGGGGTAGGTATGAGTGTAGGTGCAGATAATGAATAACCATGAACTGATTTCAAGTTAATGGACGTTTATGAAAACCCATGCCTTACGCGTGACTTGGAAGTGATTTCAATGACTAAACCTGTTTCTTTGTTGACTGTGCTACGGAGGGCGACTTGGTATTTTTTATTTCAAAAATGAATATTTTGAAAAAAGATTGCAATTATAATAAACATTTCATAATCATTAAATTTATACATTGAATTTTAATAGATTCTGATTAATATTCGTTGATATTAAAGCATCTACCACTTGAAAAACATCGATGACTAATGAGTAATTATAGACGGATTAGTTCAACTAATCATTAGTCAAACGTGTTCTAAATTATGTAGAACAGAAAACGAAAATATCTCATAATTTCTGGACATCATAATTACTATATTCATTACTAACCAATCATTAACTCATCAAGATCCTAATTACTCGCCTACGCACCTCACTTAACTCTGTGTATGTATATCTATTACAAACGGTACATACTGCTTGATCCGATTATAATGCAATATTATATTACAACAATACTTTTAAAATATATAACCCGTATAGTTTATAGTCAAGAGTTCAAGAAACGTATCGCAAAAAGTAATTGCTTTTCATTTATAAAAGTGTATAAATTATTGCTCTGCACTTCGGATCGCCTTAGACGTGCCAGACATATGAGAGTGAAAGCAAAACTAGACTTTATCTTATAGTAAATGTCTATTATTATTTTGCTATAATGAAATAAAAATTATATGTACACAGTTTTATAGACTTTGTGATTTAGTTTGGTAGTAACTAGATATAGAGATAGGCTTTCGATGAGATAATTATTAATATATGAATATAATATGAACGTAATTGTTAAATAATGATACACAAGTGTCTCTCTCTCCTCTCTCTCTCTCTCTCTCTCTCTCTCTCTCTCTCTCTCTCTCTCTCTCTCTCTCTCTCTCTCTCTCTCTCTTTCTCTCTCTCTCTCTATCTCTCTCTCAAAGAACAAAACAACATACGAATTTCACAACAACAATACTGAAGACTGGATACATTAAAAAAGTCAAAGAACATAGAAATTGTTCCCTAAAACTATAATGGATTCATCAATTATAATTCGTGAAAGTTTCAAACAGAATATATATATATATATATATATATATATATATATATATATATATATATATATATATATATGTATATATATATTTATATATATATATATATATATATTAATATATATATATATATATATATATATATACATATATATATATATATATATATATATATATATATATATATATATATATATATATATATATATATATGTATTTATGTATTGTCGACACCTTTTTTTTCGTGGATACAGTTTTACTATCATGCAGTTCGTTATATTGATGAACAGCCGCAACATTCGTTGATTTTTATATACTTATTTCTTGTATTCAATTCATTTCAATTCAATTTTCTTCATTCTTTAAAATACATATACTCAGGAAGTGAAATAATATAGTATATATAAGTACAAAAGAGGCGATATTCAATATTTTTTGAAAATATTCAAAAATATTTTTAAAAATTTAAAAATCATTCAGATATCTTTCCAACATAACCCGAAGAGAGTCAATGACATCATTCAGTCTGTACTTATCATTATCATAGATATTGTTATTTTTACTCAGCCAATATTTCTTGATTGTGTATATTAGCTGAGATGATGATCGTATTGTAGCGTGTCAAAAACTGGTAAATTCTCTTGCACGATCGACTCCCATATTCATTTCGAATCGTCATATAAGTATATTTATATAATGAATGAACAGGTAATTTGAAATTGGAATCGTGTTATGTAATAATAATAATAAAGTATACTATCGTCTATATTTCGGTCCTTGACTTGGTTTGAGATACCCGGTCGACAGACTCGTCTATTTGCCACCAATAACGGTCGTGAGTGTCGATCTGACAACAAACGGACAACATTCGTGAGACATTTCGATTTAAACAAAAAATATTACATTTTATTGATACAATTAAAGTATATAAAGTAAAACATGTTGCTCATTATTTCTATTGAAATGAAAATTGTTTAAGAGCGCACGGTAGTCGTTTTAACATATAAAATCAGTGTGACTTTGTGACATAGTTTAGACTATGACTTTGTGATAACTTTGGACGGTTTTGAGAATGGCTTATAGGTTAATATTTATTTAATTTAAATTATGTAACAAATAAGAATAAGATTCAACTTAATCAATTACACAAAAACTCAGATCCTAATAAAACCTTCAAGGAGGATACTTAAGAATTATCTCGACTTGAATATACACGAAAAAAGAAGGTCGTCGACTAGCAAAATGACTGTTAAATCTCAAGTAATGAGGGCTATACAATATCGCTGCATCTCCAAGGTTTTGGTGCTTTTTAAGGATGCAGTTGCGATTCTTATCTTGAACCTTGTCCTGATAAATCACAATACCCTAAGAATACCATTTTGGGTAAATTATGTTACTAGACGACAGCTTCTTCTTTCGTGAATACAATGAATTTGACCGCTCAATTTTCAGTGGTATGACATTCAAAAAACAATTGTTAGCTTCATAGGCCTACATGGTAAAAATGTTAGGATCCGAGGTTCAAAAAATAATTTGCTCAATCGCAGGCAGTTTTTTTTTTTTAATAACATCGAAACTTGATACAAAATCATTGTTCCTCAATTATTTGTAGGCCCAAGTTGAATTATCGAATCTGACCTAGCTCTGAACATATCTTGATATCAAGCTAACCGAAATGTCAAAATATGTATTATTACCCCAACATCTTTTCTTATTGTTCTAGTTTCAAACGATTTTCCCGAACATTCTATTTTTCGATCACTATTTTCTCGAACCTGCTATTGCACTCCTTGGTCAATGCATAACATTTCGAATAAGACAATACAAATATTTGTGTCAATGTAGAATTTTAATTTTGATATCTTACACCACTCGAAAGTTATAACCAAAACGGTCATTCACTAAATCGACTTCTATGTGCTCTTAACGTTCTTCTAATTACGTAATTCAGTGGTAATTAGAGGGGATATATAAATATGAGCTATATTCATGTGGGTTTAGTTTAATTAGAGACCCCAAAAAAAAGTTGTCCAAATAGCTGTTTGGATAATGCATTATTGAAGGTTGTTTGTTACAACAATGAATATTCTGGTATCGTAATGCCAGGCGTTTTTCACTAGCGATTTGACCAAATATTCAAACTGGTTGAGACAGTTTTATGCTCAGTACTCAATTGAGCGTATGATTCCTGGTAGACCCACACATTAAAAATGATAAACTGATATATTTGCCGGTCAAAATTAAATAAATCAAGTCGTAATCTCAGTCCTAATGTATTATTTAACATGCATTTAAGAAAATATTCTCAGCCAATGAGAGCTTACAAAAAATATATGAATCTTATGATGCTCATTGAAATCAACATCGCTCATATAAAAGCTGCACAATGTGTGTTATACTTGTTTCCACTTACGGCAGAAGGTCGTCCACAAATGAAGCGAACACAAATAACACCGTTAAATTTGTAAGCTGGTGTATTTTCAGGGTATTATGATTTTTTAGAACCATAATTACTTTTAGAAACACAACTACATCTTCTAATAATGTTAAATGTTTACTGTTGTCAGTTTATCTATATCTAAACTGAAGTAATGTTTATTTGAAGGATGATCTTCTCATTAGATAATGGTGTTCACATTCAACATCTTTTGTTTGTGTTCTAAACCATTAGTTTAAATACATAATAGTAATTAATTCAATCGAATTCTATCGATTTCAAATAAATACAGGAAACAGTAAATTTGTACGTTCGAATTTTTTACTTACGCTGGAGGCATTATTCTTATTGAAATCTATTATACCTAACATCAGCTATTTTAACGGATTGGCACACTCGACCGCTATTGGTTATTATGATACGAGAGACGGTCGATAGTTTCTTCCAACTACACTCTCAAGTTTTCATTTTATCACACAATTCTTTTATCAGTTTTCTCCAATATATTCGTCCACTCAATTCACTATTCAGTTCATTCACTGAAATAATAGTATTGAACTATTTATAGTTTACTATATTCATACGATATGCTTCGTAGAGCATGACCATTCATGACTATTGTCATAAAAATCATGAATGAAAATCGTCCGTACACGTCTTGTGATGTGGTGATTTATGGATAAGAAGTTGATAGTATAGTTGAAATCAGTGAAATGAAACCAAGTTCACTAAGGTGAAGGAAATAGTAGAAATGTTTACTCACGCGTGAATTGTTTGTTTACTGTATAGTGTTGTTTGAGAAATATGAAATATGATCGGTAAAAGTATAACAGCAGGTGGGCAATTGTCAATATAATATAATTGATGTTTCTGCGCACCCACGATTCATAGTAATTATATGTTTGTTTAACTTGATGTGATTTCTTTTTTTAAATTTGAATGATTTCGCGTTTAGTCATGCAGTAAACTGTTCAACTGGATGCAAAAAGAATAGCCGCCGTAATGTTGTTACAAAACTATCAACAATGGGGAATTTGTAATGAATCTCATAGTTGAATTTTGCACGCGCTTCTTTTCTACTGCTATTCGAAACTTCTACAGGACAACACCAAATGCGTACCTGCAACATGTATGGTAAATATGGCGTTTACTTTTTCAAAATCAAATTTATGTATTACAATGTATTTAATATTTTGAGTTTCTGATTTTTTGTCAAGTTGGACTTTACAACGATCACCTTAGAGTAGGTTTCTTGTCCAATGATCTGGTTAGAAAGTTATAAAAAAATGATCGAAAACGCCTCCGTGATGAAAACATTCTGTAGGCCGTACACATTTGTTCTTGATTGCTTAAGTATGGAAGATTAAAATGGACTTTTCTGGTTTTGACAGTTAATAAATGAAATTACAGTGTTTCTTTGATCTTGATTATCGTGAAAAAAAAATTATATGGTTCAACAAAATACATCCTATTTATGATTCGTTGAACCGATTCAAGTTCAAAAACAAATTAATTATACCATTGATTGTAATTTTCTTTATGTACAATTGTATTTCTCCATAAAAATCAGAACGGAATAATATGGCATATTTTGAAATTTGAACGGTATAATTGATGCATTCTTAAAAATCATCGAAACTCAGATTTGTAACTAACAGAAAACTCGCTCAAAATATCTCTTTTCAGAAATATTTTACACTTCGTTACAATTTGGGGTGGTTATACCACGCCTACGATAAGTGCCCTGAAATAATCGGTAATTGTATAATACTATTATATAGAAAAAATGGTAATTATACATTACTATCAATAATATAGAAATATCTATACCTGGCTGCATGCGAGCGGTATTTGGTATATGCGGACCATTTTGAAGCTATACCGCTTGACTGAAGAATTTAATGAAAACTATAATATTGATTGTAATTACTCATTCTGACGCGACTGTATCAATGGTAATTGTCACCACTATAACATACACACACATATATATATATATATATATATATATATATATATATATATATATATATATATATATATATATATATATATATATACACAACTCATATGAGTTAGATGTAAATGTATCTACCTGAAACGGTCGTATGACATTTTGACCTGCCCACATCTATAGTTCGCCCACCCAATCAGTTCACTGTTCAGATCAGTTCCCCTGCTGAGTTAAGTCACATATAAAATGTCCTAATCTACTGGCCTTTCTTAGAGTGTCGCCATAATAATACATCATACCAACATCGTAATGTATATGTATTATGATAATTTGGATATTATTTGCTTTCACACATAAAAAGATGTTTTTTAGAGCGGCCTCAATTTTTGTCTCAATGGCGATCGACATGTAGGCCTATAGGCCTATAGACCAAGCTATGGCATCTTATATAATGTAACGGAAACATGGCATATACCGTACATATATCCTATGTGCATGGCATTTAATTCCAGATGTATAACTTAGTGAGTGTGGGATTGAGTTCTTTGGATGATGTTTCAAATGTATTCATTAGAATCAATTATTTGTCCAGCTCTTATATATATATATATATGTATATATATATATATATATATATATATATATATATATATATATATATATATATATATATATATATATATATATATATATATATACATATATATATATATATATATATATATATATATATATTTTTTTTTTTTTTTTGGTGGGGGAACTCGAATGATAATAATTATGTACGAATACTAACTAATTTTTGTTGCCAAATTTTCTACTATGTTTTCATATTCATGATATATGCTCATTAGGGTGTTCGGAAAAAATGTAATAATTAATAATAAATATGATTAAAGAAAAATTGAATTAATAATTACACAAAAACTCATCGACAACATTAGAACATTGTTCAACAATACATGATAAACACTCTGGTAGTTGGTTCGAAAGTACAATAAATATATAATCACATAATATGAGCGGTGAATGTATCGATCATTACATATATTTTTTCATCTGTATTTTAAAAAGTTCGGAGAATAGTGGTGAATCCAAATGTTTTTAAATGACATTTAGAAAAACGAGAAACACATTTTATTTTTCACCCAGCGAAAATGTTTGAAGAATCCATTTCTGAGTATTATGTCATGGTCATCATTATATCATCATTAATATAATGGTCGAAATTACTATATAATATAGAATCATCTCAGCTATGGTCTAACGGTATAACCCAAATAGAATCAATCTTAACGTAGGCCTACAGATAGCGTGGATTCGACGCTTCCTTTCGGTATCTATTGTTACACTTTTTCAAACGTTATTCCTTTTTTTTTTTTTTTTTTTATTGTCACAAATTAAATCATACAATAAAGTAATACAGTTTGAACTCTCGTCCACTAAGCCATAAATGGCTTATCTGTGGTTTAAACGATGAAAAACAAAACACTAAAATACACTGTGATTTACTATGCTAATATTTAATAAACTCATATTAAAACATAATTCACTTCGATAGGTTAAATAATAATGAGCATGAAAACGAAAATAAGGCAACCAATTGGAAAATAATTCTAGAATTTCCATATTGTATCAACATATGCTGTGATTGACCCTAACAAAAAATTAAAATTAATGACAAAAAATATACGGTACCATAAGTAATTAACGTAGACACTAAATTATGTGAAATTAACTGAATTTATGATGAAAGCTTTAATTTCTTTTTTAATTTGAGCATATCTATTCATTTTTCTTAACTCCACAGGTATGTCATTGAATATTGAAGGTATTGCATATTCCAATCTTCTTTTACCATTTTTGTTATTGAAAAGAGGTAATCGGAATAATTCAAGTTTTTGGAGCCTGGTATTAAATGGAGTGTCAACTGGTGTTTTATATAAGTCAGAAAAATAATATTTAAGGATGAATCTATACTTGAACAAGTAAATAACTGGTAACACATTTAAACACTGAAAAATTCCAACTGTATCTTGATGGAGAGATCCTAATTTATGAGGAGGTACAATACTTTTAACAATTCTAGTTTGAACGAATTCTATCAATTTCATATGTGAATCTGATTCCTTCTCCTATACCTTATTTGCTATCTTCCACATTATTTTTTTTTATTATTATCAGAAACTTGACACAAAGTCATTATTCCCCAATTAAGGATGACAATGTAGGATCGTTAGGACGGGATACCACAAAGAAGATTTACATCTATTTTCTTCAATTCTGTTCTGTCTATTCACTATCAAACAATTTCTTATTCTATTCATTGTTTCGTAATGGTTGAGGGTGAATAGGTGAAATTGTACGAACGGAGCACCACAAGGGTCCCCCGCAATGATTTTTTTTTTCAATAACATCGAATTTTTAGACGAGCTTTAGCGAGGATTCAATTTGACATACTGAAAAAAATTGGTGTTCGTTTTTATGTTTTTTTTTTTATTTTTTTTTTATGTTTTTTTGTCGGTTCTCCACAGGTCAAACGGCTACAGCTATCAACTTCAAACTTTTTTTCGTCATGGTTCCTCATCTAACTTAGATCTGTATAGTTTTGTGGCATTATCGGGTGGTAACTTTTTTTTTTATGAATTTTAGAAATTTCAAAAATCCCCATTAGAATAACCCGGAGGAAAATACTTGAAAAATCAAAATTTTTCAAGACCTCTCAAATTTTCGCCGAATATAAAGGAAACTATTAAGCACATTTTGAGAGATTTTTCGCATCAATCGGATGAGAAATAACGAAGAAAACGCATTTATAAAGCATTTTCCCATCAATTTAGGCTATTACGGAGAACCAATTAAATCTATAGCAACAAGTGTCACCAATTAATTCAAAACGATTGAAATGAATGAAGAGGAAGGCCGTGACATAACTGATTCTCGTAAGGTTTTTGAACGTTTGGAGTGATCCAAGGTCTGTAGATGTAGATTGGGTTGACAAATTATTTTTCATTCTAGATTTCTATACCCCTAAGCTCGTCTAACAACGCGCATCCCGCGTTTTCCTAGTGATACAAAATCATTGTTCCCCAATTAAGACTGTGGATGAAAGGTACGATCGTTTGGACGAGGCACCACAAGGGCGATCGTACCAATGATACTTATATCAATTATGCGATCTTGGAATATAATTAATTATGTGTCTCATTAACAAACTTGACAAGCGGAAAAAGTGGATCAAGTAATAAGCTCCGTGATAATGAACAGATCATCATATTTTGTGTGGTCAACAAGAATCTTTGATTTTGATTTTGTTTTTGAATATTTGGAAGATATTGTGTAAACAAATGTCATGTGTGAGCGCTCACCGAGGCGCTTACACATGACATGAAATAAGAAAATCACTTAATTTCGCCTTAGTTTGATTGAAGTTTATATATCACGAAAAAAATATTCGAGAAACAAACTTGCATCCTCAAATGAGATTGACCTGTGACTGAATCACATTCGAAATCTGAAAGTCATCGCACATGTCGTTGGCTCATAAGAGTTGAATACAAATACATCTGTTTTACGCTGAAATCGCGACCGATTAGTAGCTTCTTTACCTTTATCTTCTCCATATGCATTTGTTTTTGCCTATTTTATTTACAAATTTTATTCAAATTGATCATTCTATTGGTTATAATAATAAATAGATAAGCTAACAGTATAGTATACAAAAATCACGATGAAATAAATCCACATTCCTAAACAATGAACTCTTTACTGGAGACTTTCAAAATCCATACATCAACATTATCACCATTATAGTCCACTTCATCCGCCAACTTCATGTATATTGATTTATATTATTCTCAAGTCTACTTTATGAAATTGGCACTGCCAACTGACATTCCCAACTTCCCTTTTCAACACTTTTACAATCCTAGATAATACACATACACACACACCTAGTTTTAGTTCTGATTTGACCTAATACATGGTCTAATGTAATTAGCTATATAGACTCCCCCACCTCTAGGTAGACATTTAACCCACACATATGCGACTGATTATAACTTATAGACTATATAATATGATTCTGTTATGAGATCAGCTGTTCTCAAGTTTGACCGTCGTCTAGATCGAATAATTTACTTTCACTCTCGGTTGGATGGTAATGCTAAAATCTCTTGTGTCTTTCATATACATACACGTCGGTCAGCATCCGATGTGGAGCATAGTCAGTCAGTGCGGGAGAAAACAATAATTAAATAATATAGAGTAGTTTGATATTTACTTGGAAGAATTATTAATATTGTCGGCTGGCGGTGAGAAGACTAATTGCCTGCTGATCAAGTGAGTACAATTGGTTGAATTTTTTTTTTTTTTAGTTTGTAGATGGTAAAAAATTTTAAGGTTAATGTCATTTGTGAGTATTGAATGAGTTGGTGCGAATTTGAAATAAGCGAATTTAGAAGGAATGGAGTTTGATATATCAGACCTTTTCTATTTGATATGTTGGACTAATGGGTAGTTGTACGGAATTTAATTGAGTGGATTAGGCGAAAATTAGGGGATTCATTTGTTATACCATACCATTAGTTAACAATACTTTTTTTCACCTTTATTAGTTTGATGAATCAGCTCAATTTTATTTTTCAATTTTCCGGGAAATGCGACAAAGTATTGAATTTCTTTTATCATTTGTAAACAATTCTTTTTTATGGTTTTTAAAGTTTTAGCTTGAGAATTATCCTTACAGAAAGCTCTAAAACGACTCATTTTGAAGTTGAAAGTGTAGGTTCTATCTAAACGGATACGTTGGTTGGTCTCGTACTAATCTCGGGAATATGTACTGAACAATATTATACTGAACTCATATTATTTTATTGAACGTACTGAACATATATTTATTTTAAATATTTCATTTAATATTTATTTTTATATGAAATCTGTGCTATACGCCAACTTGGAATTCTTAAAATTCATATTCATTATCTTGAAGCATAGTTTAAAAACTTGAACGATTTCAATTTTATTGTAAAACCGGGCTACTTCTTATATAAGCTTGACTGTAATATATTAGAACTGGACCTGAAAAAACTCGTTCCTCTGTAGCAAGAATAATAAATTCAAACAAATGTGCGGTGACAAAATCAACCTAAATTCATATCAATTATTAGAGAAAAAAATCTAGCTGAATTCAAATCAGTTTGCAGCGACTCAGTCTCTCCGTAACAACAATACTTGAATCAATTAAAATAAACACACATAATACTGTCACGACCTGCATGATACAAGTTGGAATATCTACATTTATCCATTCGCAAAAAAGCTACTGAAAAAACTGCTATACCTTTTTTCGAAAACTACAAGGACCCATTAAAACAGAAACAAGTAATTTTGATGTTTAATGATAATTACGAAGTCAATTTAGCCCCTGTCTGAGAGTTAGTGAGAACAAAATGCATGGGTAAAAATTGAAAAAATTGAAAATTGATAAAATCTCCTCCAGTTAGATACAATTTGTATGCCGCCTCAAACTATTTTGCCAAAAATTGAACAAAGTTGAAGACTTATTTCATATTTTCAAACCTTGATTCACATCGAGTTCAAATTCTTTATATACCGTATTGCTTTGTTCACATTCATTCATACACATGAGTGATTTTAATATTATAAATCACATTGTAAATCGTTCGTAATTGGTCGAAATTTTGAATACATCTTGTAGGAAATGATCTGCGGGTGCAATGGCAGCATTAGTAGAATAGGCATTCAATGTACAAGGAAAGATAATTATAGGAACAGGAAGCTTCCAACAGAACCCTTTTCAACTCTCAAGATAAATATTATACTGAAATCATCATTTATTTGTCGTACATTTTGCCATTACTGTTCATAAAGGACACTGTAATAAGTTTTATCGTTGTTTTTCTGTGAAAGTTGGCTAAGCAAAATGTCTTTACTTCATTTAAAATCATCTGAAAATCAATAATTATACTATTTATGTATTTACATTGGGTTTTAACGACGTACTATAATTATAATTAATATTTATTGACGTCGGATGAATGAATTTTGAGATGATTGGATGGTGGTTTCGTATCTAGATAATGGTAAAAACATTGGGGAAGGAAGCGGTCGTGGATCATATTTTAGAAACTATTTATACATTTACCCAAGCAGCAGAGGAAACTCGAGAAAATCCTTTGTAAATATCATTTCTGTAAAGATCATTGTAAAGATGAGTGGCGGGAATCGAACCGTCTCCCAATTTACCCTCACCTTCCATAGCCACATAGAGCAAGCGCGTTACTAATAAACCAATGTGGGTCAAAAATAAGAAATAGTATTCAATATTTACAAACAATGAGTTCTATAGATAGCATAGTTTCATCATCGCTTATGGTTTTTATTTCAGTATGGTTGAGTACAGCTCGCTCCAGTATATTTCAGTGTAGAAAATCATTGAAGTAATTGAATTTAGAATACACATTTCATGTAATTTCAGGTCTCAATTTATTAACGAATGCCAGGCAAAAAATTCAAAGTGTTGTGATCTTACCATTTGTCAAGAATGATAGAATATGTAATAGTATCTGTTATCCGTATATATTTTTTCTGTTTGAAGTATAATTATCATGATTATTTATAGTTCTAGTATATTTTAATTCAAGCAGATTCAGTTCCGAAATGTGATCGTTTGATGTTTGGAATTTAAAAGAAAGGTAATTGCTACAAATTGTTTATATTATATTAATTCGGTCATGTTGACAGATGAGGGAGAGAGGAAATTCTTTGTTTGTCATCAAATTGGTTAATTAAACCGATGTCTTTAGAATTGAAAAAGTGTCTATTTTCATCATTTGTGATAACAGATGAACGTTTGCCATTCGAGGAGACTTCTATGAATAGTATGATATATCTTTACTAACGGTGCTATAGATCGCACTGAAAACTATATTATATGGGGGTACGAGTGAGCGAGTTGATAATAAAACGATGGCGTGATGAAAGGTGAAAGGCCGCTCAAAAACCCTTGCCTTATATGCGAGACTCCAACCCACGCTCGACCTAACTTTATTTTCTAAAGCGGTGCTGTAACTAAATGTGTCACGGAGGGCATACCTAATATCAATATTTTTGGCATTTTCTCATAATAATTTGAAAATAATAGCAATTGTTTGATTTACTCAGTCAGTTATGTAATTTAATTAGATATTGAAGTTAAAGTCGGGCAGAAGACATGCATTTTCGAAACATCATTCATCGCTCATTCAATCATTTTTATACCCCGTAATAAACCAACTGTTGATGGGATTATGAAGCAACTAATAATCATCATCAACTTGTAAAATGTATCATTGTATTATTTTAAATGCAAAAAATGTTTAGATAGGAAACATAATAAATCCATTAATTATCTTAAAAATAATCGACCTGTTATATAATAAACTACACTTTCAGTTTTAACATTTTCTATATGGAAATACTATTATCCATTAACAAGTTAATTACTCTCTCGTAGATATTAATTGAATCAAAGTCAAAGTGGTGCTCTACTTATTTGTGCAGTATCATCATAGCCAGCCCATAAGTATCATAAAGGATGAACCCCCGCCCGTATTAGCATTACATCATACCATCTCACTCACTCACATTCTGTTGTGTTTTTTTTTATTTATTATTATCATTGTTCACGTTATTACCTTTATTGTACATTACATCATTGATAAAGTCACTTTGTATACAACAAAAATGTAGATGAAAAAAAAATAGGATAAATGTTGGACACAATTACACTTTTCAACCTTTCGAAAACTGCGTGGTTCCAAGAATGATTCAATGAAGATACGACCTTTAAAATACGTATAAAAGTACCGATTACCAATAATTTGTTTCAAAATGTCAGCGTATTAATAATGTCTGATTTGATTGAAAATGCTGAATCAAAACATCAATCATCTGATCATATTACCGAGTGATAATAACGTGACTCATACCTTGTCAACACCATCACTATTTATTAGGGTGGCCGCTTGGTATTGAGATTGCAAACGATATCGAAATTTTAGTATCGAATATCAATCGAAATATATCTAATTTTTCAATCGATATGAAAGAAAAATATAATAATAAAATCCTACCCTATATATCCAACAGAAGTCGGGTCAAGGGGTTCAACAATTGAACCAAAATCGAAATCAATTGAATCGTGGACAAATTATTACACGTGCTGTTTTGTGGTGCCATGGCACAACACCCCCCCCCCTCCCTCCCCCGCCATCTTCTATTTCAAACAATGATTTTGAGATATAGAAACAAATATATAAATATTTTCAAAAAGTCGAATATCGGAAATATCGAATGGGAAAAAATGCGGGACTCTGAAGTCATGATTCCGACCATGTGATAATACTGTTTCAGTTTCCGTTTATTTTCCACCCACATTTAACAATAATATGCCAAATGATATTTGAATCTTACGATGGTCAATCCATTTTCCAAAGGAGAAAGTAATTGACAATCTGTCAGTTATCTTATAACAATCTTATGATGTTAGTTATAAGAACACATTACGAGCACGTGGAGTTCTTTTCCCTACATACACATATTATACTCAGCATACACCGTACTGACAGCAAAGAGAAAACCTTACGCGAAGGCCCTATCATTTGTTCTATTCACTTCTAGTTGGGTGTTCACTTTTTTCACTTTTTTTTTGTCACATCTTTTTGAATTATTATTTGACCTATTTGAGTCATTTTCGATTTTTCAATTCGATTACGATAATTGTTTCGGTATCGACTTGATCGACTATCGAATATTCCAATTCGATATCGGAAGTAGGAATCTTTATAATTATTATTTTTATATTATTGTGTTTATGTAATGGTCATAGGTGTGATATATTTTTGGTGTACAGTACATTATTATTATCGTTTTTTGTGTTGTAACAGTTTTTCTCTCTCTCTGTAAGTTTGGAATAATTTGGAAATCAGGTTTCATTCTTCATGTAGGCCTATTTCATATATTTTTTTATAATTTCTTGCTTCTAGACAAATATCCTCTATTAAACTTTCATGCTCTCCAACTTCTACTTCATTCTCATTCTTTTCATTCTTTCAACTCAGATTTCTTGAAATGCGTCATTCATTATCTTGCACTTCATTGTCAAATTAACTGTTCATTTTTCACCATTATTCATTTATGTCCAACATTGTATTTTCTATATTTAAAATCACAGACAAGCCTGTATCAGACTTTGTGGACTTTTGTGAACATGTCGGCCTATGTAGGCCTGTTGAGGAAATGGGATGGGAAAATTTGGCAAAACGAAGACAAATAGGAAGAATATGCAATTTTGTTAGTGTCAAGAATAGATTTACAGGATGGGAAGAATAATTGAGCAATAGATTTGGAAAGGAATCAGGCTTACAGAGAATACAAGGGGAGGGGTAAGATTGGAAGTGAAAAGAGTGGATAGAAATGTAGGGAAATATGGATTCATAAAGAACGACGCGAGAATGGTATGTTTATTTTTTTCATTTGACTTCGTCAAATTTAAAAAATTTGATTCAATTGTATTACTTTTGTACTAAAAATAATACATACAATACGTTGATTTTCCATATTAGATTTTACACATCATGTGTCATGTAATTCGTTTCAAAGTTCATAAGTCTTTAAATATAGATACTTTCCCCACTCCCATCTAATTACGGACCCTAAATATATTGCATCAAAATCCTAACCACAACTTGTCTTTGACCTAGCTGTAGACCAGCTAACATCTACATATAATCAACTCGGGGGGCGTAGGTTCGGTGCCCCGTTAAGGTATTCGTCTACACCGTCTATATGACATCATACATTATCAGTAATTAACATCTTGAAAATAGCTAACTATATTATTCAAGTACCATGTTTTACATTTAATCGATTTTCAGAAAGTCGTGATCTAGACCCGTGACGATATAGGTCAGAAATCATTCGGAAGCTTATTCATGACGAAATCAAAGCAAAAGAATAAACCCATTCATAATGCATCTCTTTATAATAATAGACGTTTTTTGTTTGCATTTATCGATAAATATAGCTTATAAGAATCAATACCGTGACGGTCAGCTTATAGATTATTATGCCCTTGAAGAAAATAAAGGGTGAATAAAAAAAATATCGCAAATCGTGAGGGAGTATTAAAGTGATAATCGAGAATGTAGTAATCGAAAAAGTTGAATGAAATGTTGTTTGGAGGTTTGTGATTGGAAAGTGAGTCTGATTTAACTATTCACGAGAAGTGATAGTGTAGTTCGCTGAAAACATCTTTTATAAGAAATGTATTCTTAGCATTACGATTTGTGAGGAGGGATGCATCGTTTTTTTAGATGACCTTCATGTTGACAAAACCATATTTACCTATATTGATGATTCACTCGTTAATGAATACAATTAACTATATCGATCAAATGATTTTTTTTTTCATTATTCGCTGATGATGGACATTCATAGATTTTCATGAACAATATATACATAATAAATCACAGCAAAAAAAACAACCACTATAGATTCACAGTATCCTACGGAACTACAAAGTGTAGTTTATCTGTGGGTTGAACAAATTTTATGATATCGGTCATATTTATAAACAAAATTAAATATGAACATAATTGAGAAAGAAACAAGGTAATTGATAATTGATAAATATTAGGTGATAAATACAAATTAGGTAATGAATGTGAACATAATTAAGAAAGAAACATGTTAATTACATCCCTGAGTAGGCCTGGTATACTACCAAGTTCAGTTAGACGTTATCTGAGAGTTTATGAAAACAAGTAGCATGGGTATCCATTGTGATAACACCTTTAAATTGTCTGTTAAAGCTTCTTCCATGTTGGTAATCCCAGAAATTGATAAATGATAATGCTATATAAACGATTTTCATTGAATGCGGTAACTATTTGAATGCGGTAAAATTCTACCTTTAAATCAATTCAAATCACTCCTCAAAGAGCACCTCACAATCAATAGTTTATATTCTGTGCAAGAGTTTGTTGATGCTGGATTTCAGTAAATTCATATCACTTATTAATTTCTCTTGTCTGTATATTGACATATTTGGTAATTCGTTTTTTATTATTATTTAACTGATTATCTATATTATCTGACTATCTGTATCTATGTATCAACGTGAACTTTTACTACAATAAATGTAGTAAAAGTTCTATTAATTTATCTCAATTCCGTATCAATCAATCTGAAATCTTTCAATGTATCATTATTTGTTGTATTATTTGTTTGATATACTATAATTACTGATTTGTTGATAAATCATAAATGATGACTTACTGCCATACTCAAGTGTAATGCTATTTATAAGTTATATTGTAAAATATGTGAATTTTGTACCGATTTCTTCGAGAGAGGGTTAAAGGAAGCACCACCACTTCCACTATTATATAATCTCCTTCTGACATTAACTTCAAACAATAATTAGATTAGTATAACTCTTAATTATATGTTCCGATATAGCTTATAATCTGTAATGACTGGATTTCCTGAATGCATCAGAGAATCAATATTCTCCATCACATTTAAAATAATATTTAATTCTTACAAACTATCTATTCCTTATCTTCAGAAAACGTTTGGAATTATTTTAGTAAAAGTAGATTATTATTCGAGTAGCTAGTGTCAATAAGACAAATCACGAAATAAATTCAATATATTCAAAATAATGAAAATCGACACTAAAACTTCTCATATTCACATTTCTCTCATCTTCATTGCATTGTTATTTCATTATAATCCCATACTTTATACTTTGAACAGATATACAAATCATTCTATCACCGTCTCACATATACTAAATTGGTATAATTTATCAAGTCATTATTAGAAAATGTCTTCTCAAATTATGATCATTTTACTCTTTGTCTGCAGGCACCTATGATAATAACTGATACTCTATATCAAAAAGGAATAATATCATCAATTTCATCACTATGCTTTTTCATCATTACATGCACTCATACAACAACGTGCAGAACTATCGCGTTCGTCTATCGATAAGTACATGATAAGACAGTAACAGAATCGTTGCATAAATGTTGATTGATTGCCCAACAGCGAGGGAGCGTATATTCCTACCTCGGAAGGTGGAGTCATTTATAATGCAAGCCATTTTTATTTTATATATCAATAGATTTTTATGACCCATTTTTTTATAAAACGACTGACATTTTAATCTTGGAAAAAATTCTCTTAGAACAATATAGCTATCGAGAAAGATCGCTTGATGAAGATAAAAGTGAGTTAGTTAGTTACAATTGTAGTTTAATTCGAGTTGTGCATTAGTATATATATATATAGGGAGTTTAATTTCACAATTTGGAAAATGTGCCTGCTCTGCAGTCACAACAGCCCTCCGCCCTCCGGGTGTTATATATATATATATATATATATATATATATATATATATATATATATATATATATATATATATACATATATATATATATATATATATATATATATATATATATATATATATATAAATATATATATATATATATATATATATATATATATATATATATATATATATATATATATAATTATAATGAATTGATATAATGATGAATAAATGATAAATATATCATGGATATATAATACAAATGATGAATGAAATAATGAAAATTAAACATATATAATGAATATCGCTTTCTTGGTTCCAACAATTGAACCACTATTGAACTAGTATTCACGAAAGAAGAAGGTCGTCAACTAGACTATCAACAAAGCACATTCAAATATCACCGATATGTGCAATTACCTGTGGTATTTTGAGGGTAATGAGATTCTTCATGAAGAGCTGTACGATGAAAAAAACACAACGAGATCCTCAAAACGCATCGAATTATTGAAATTGCAGCTAGGCTCTGTATAGTTACCGAAGATTTACCATCTTCTTTCGTGGGTACAAGTATATCTATAGGGCCGCTCGGTATAAAAATACCGGCTGGCCAACTCTGCTAAATTCTGTCGCATCGCCGTCTTCATCGTCTTCTCTTTCTTCTCCAACATCTACAAGTGCTCGTCATTGTTTTCAGTTCTCTAACAATTAATCTTTTCTTTTCTACGTCTTCTTTATACACATCTCAAACGTTTCTGATTTGTTCAATTTCTCACAGATTTTGGATTCTTGTTAGACGAGCTTTAGCGAGGATTCAATTTGACATACTGAAAAAAATTGGTGTTCGTTTTTATGTTTTTTTTTTTTTTTTTTTTGTTTTTATGTTTTTTTGTCGGTTCTCCACAGGTCAAACGGCTACAGCTATCAACTTCAAACTTTTTTTCGTCATGGTTCCTCATCCAACTTAGATCTGTATAGTTTTGTGGCATTATCGGGTGGTAACTTTTTTTCTTATGAATTTTAGAAATTTCAAAAATCCCCATTAGAATAACCCGGAGGAAAATACTTGAAAAATCAAAATTTTTCAAGACCTCTCAAATTTTCGCCGAATATAAAGGAAACTATTAAGCACATTTTGAGAGATTTTTCGCATCAATCGGATGAGAAATAACGAAGAAAACGCATTTATAAAGCATTTTCCCATCAATTTAGGCTATTACGGGAACCAATTAAATCTATAGCAACAAGTGTCACCAATTAATTCAAAACGATTGAAATGAATGAAGAGGAAGGTCGTGACATAACTGATTCTCGTAAGGTTTTTGAACGTTCGGAGTGATCCAAGGTCTGTAGATGTAGATTGGGTTGACAAATTATTTTTCATTCTAGATTTCTATACCCCTAAGCTCGTCTAACAACGCGCATCCCGCGTTTTCCTAGTCTCATGACAAAAGTACTAATATGGGATTATTTTTCTAACCGTGCGTTGATCTCTCTCACTGAGGAATAAAACCTCTGAAAGTATGGGCCCAAATAATGCTATTTTCATTCAGCTCAATTCTAATAAGATTTCGATATAACAGCGATCAAGTACAGCTCGTAAAAAAATGTCATATATATATATATATATATATATATATATATATATATATATATATATATATATATATATATATATATATATATATATATATATATATATATATATATATATATATATATATATACAAATACACATCATATAGCAGTTATTTTGACTCAGGCAGTCGAGTACTGCTTTGACATCTAGATCCGGGTGGTCATGGATTTGAGTACCATTGCAGGAATGGGATTTTATAAAGGTCATCTGTCAAATGATCCCTTCATTGTTTCATTATCACCTGCTTATTCGTACCTTTATATAAGGTGGGGTGTATAAGCAGCATCGAAATGAAAAATACATACATTTATCGGTATTTATTTAATTTATTTATTTATCATTTATTTATTTATTTATTTTAATATTAAGTTCTTTCATCAATACAACTCATCAAATATCTTATTTGAAATGAACAAAAAAATGAATACATCCAACTTTTTAGAAATTGAAAAAATAATTGTTGTAACATCATACATTGTATTAATTAATTTTTATCTAATATAGAAATTCAAGCAATTATACTTCTTCACTCAGTTGTTCAATATTTCGACCTCATTTTTGAAATCTTCCTAAAATTAAGTCTGTTGAAACCGTTTGAATCAAGACATTGATTCGATGAGATTTGACAGACTTGAAAGAATCGGAAATTTAGTCAAATTCAATCATTCCAAATCACGAAATACTCATTATGATAGTTTTATATGGATATTTTCCTGTCTACATACTTCTATATTCAATTAATTAATTAATTCAATTCTTTAATTGAAGTTTCATTATTTCTGTTATGAAACTTTCTATTTTTTTCAGTTCCTCGTACGAGAAATACAATTTACATTCAATAAGAATAAGTTCTTCAGCTTGGAGAATGATTAATTACAAACACATCATTTTAAACTGTGTAGAATATATATTCTTTTTGTGACCAATATTTTGTATCACTCGTATATATTGTGATCAATTTTACATCAATAAAGTTGTAAATACATCTCTTACATCATTCATGGCCAATTTAATCTGTGTCCGCGAGTGTTAACACCTTCGTGTATAGCATATTCTTCTATATTGACACACTAACCGACCCCAGAGTGACCGTGTTTCACATAAGATCTTCTCTGATAAAGAACTACACATTATGTTTTTATAAAACTAGAAACAGAGATAAATTCATAGAGCCAATGAGTTACAATTCTTACGGTAGTCAGGAAAGACGAGCCTTGATACCGAGATTCTTCAATAAACTTCCTTCAGAACTGTGCAATATAACTTCAATTTCTCTTTTGAAGAAGTATTTGAAAATTTGGATCAATTCTAATGAAAATAGTCTGTTATAGAATTAACCATCCAATTGATAAAAGATCAAATCGTTTATTTGTTCATCATTATAATTTTAGAAAATATAATTGTTCTTGATTATTTTACCCATTTATTTTCCTTCATTTGTATTATTCACTTGTATTATTATGTGTTAGATATGTAATTGCTTTTCATCGCCCAGACAATTTAACTCAATTCAAGTATACTTATTTTACATTGTAATGGTAATAGACCCGCAGACAAGTCAACACTCTGACTTTGCGGGTATATAAAATGTACTCATATGTGTCGTTATGATAATAAAAAAAAAAACCTTTAAAAAAAATAAAATAAATAAACCAAAGGTCATTCCGAATTATAACACTTCTTTCCACTCTTAAAATATCTCCGATCAGATCCACGAATGTTGACGATTTCACACACCCAATCGTCAATGTGAATGAATCAAATGGACGGGCGATCGGAACCGCCAATATTCTTTCACTTAAACCATGCATTTATAAATTATCAATGGTTATGAATTTTCAAGAATGAAGTATCCAAGATCGCGTGATAAACAGTATGATGTTATAAAAATAACGAGTTATTTCGTTTTTAGCTCCAAGCGAATTATTAGATTGAGGAAACTATTACCGCGTTGACGCAAACGCAAACGCACGATAAGAAAAAAAAACCGGAAAACTAGTTCAGACTTCTCATTATAATTATACGTACTATCAAAAGTATAGCAGATAGTCAGGTGCGTTGAGCCCAACCTAAATATGGCATCAAGTAATTATGAAGAGTAAAAAGGAAATGTTATGCAATGATTGGTCTATTCATTTGTGACGTAAAGGTTTACGCATTTTTCTGTATTCGACGAATATACCTATATTCACGAGAGCTGGAGGTTGTCTATCTATACCTAATAAACACTAATTAGCATAATATTTGTATTTTATTTGTCGAAAGAAATGTCGATCGATTCACTTGGAGGCCAATTGATAATTAAGTATCATATCGTTGATCATTGATCAAGGTATGAAAATAACATATCTAACCAAAGGTGACAACAATAGTTGAATCTCTAATTATTGCTTGATCTATTTAGTTGGTGAAACCAGCTCTCAGTTTAATCCAACGTATCAAATCCAAATTTCGTTATTTTTGATTATTGTGACGAAATTAAACAATTTGTGTTTACAACTTGAATTCGTGGAAACATATGTTCCGACATTATATTATTATTATGCCCGTGATTCACAGCAACCCATTTTTTCCTCAATCTATCCGTATTTTTCATCTTTGACATATACACATGCATTTACAAAATTATAAGTTATAACATCTATTAGTCGTTGATGCACCTTGATTTTCATTCACAACTCTGTGGCCATAATCGCAAGAAATAACTCAAAAAAAATGAAAAGAGAATGAAAGAAGACTCGTGAATATGAAAAATATAAATGTGAGACAATGTAAAATACACTGTAGAACAATACAATAACAATTTCCAATATGTATGCACACAATATTTTATGTGTTACATATATAAGACACTTGTTATAGTTAGCTTAGCCATGTATATGGTTCTATTACTACACTTATCAGTACATTATCAATAATCTAGCATAGTAAACTATATACTTATGAACGTATTGAATTAACTACCATTCCCAATTTAACTTTTGATTTATATCAATATATTCGACCCCTTAGTGAGACATTATCAGTAGAAAACTCGCCTTTATTATAGGTTGACCCTATTATTATTACTCACACAGCAGACTGGTATGAGATACTATTAATTGGGTATAGATTTCAAATCAATATAGATTGATTGTTTATATCTACCACCCTTAATCGGAACAAGGTAACGATCAACTGAATAAGTAATGGGAATTTCAATTCATTAAAATGGACACGGCTTATTTGTTCAAGTACATATAATTATAATCAATGAGTATGAAAAGAGAATAGACTTTTTTGAGGAGTCATGGAAAGAGTTTTGGTACCTACATTCCTTAGAAAATAAATATATAGTAGTAATGCATCTTTCATAATTGAATTTGTGTTTGAAATAAATAATTTGATAATTCCATACTAAAAATCTAAGACTCAATTTAATTCATGACAATTTCTGAGTAAGTACCATACACCTACTTGTTAGAACCGAAGTAACTATGCAATATTGAGAAATTGAATAATTATGAAAAGTAACATTGTAAAACTGGTGAATTATTTGTATTTTATTATCATTCTACAATTGAAAAGGCTCAAGATGTGTTTGAATATGATATAACATTTAATTTTAGAAAATTATCATTTTTCCGAAAATTTTGTAAATCAATTTTAAACGTCATGTGTAGATTAAATAAGAATGTTTTTGTATTAAAACCTTCACAATCAAACTACTCTAAATTAGTTTTGCCTTTCATAAACTCATTTTTTTTTCAATACCTCACCTTTCCTAATTTCAACAACCAAAAATACAATAAAATACGTGTGTTTTATAATATACCACCTGAAAATCAGCTGTACATTACATCTACAGCTTTCGTTACATTTTCAATACCACTCACTCATATTATAAAAACATATGTGGTCAAATCCGGTGTGCGTTCCAAGCCGATACGATCGACCGTCTTTTAAATCTTCTTATACAAAAAACAGGAGTTTCGATCCGCTTTACAACAAACCAGGTATAGGAAGGCCAAAGGGGATTGTTAGAAAAGTGAAAAACATTTGGTTGATGTGTTTAACTCGAAACTGCAATTATCTGAGTACTCTTGATCCGTTTTTAGCCTTTAGGTATAAAATTGCATAACACACCATATAATACCGCATTACCGTTCTCTTCTCTCAATCTCGGTACGATGTTTATAATTCCACACCCTTTGTTGATATTTACAGAAAATGTATTACTTTGTTGGGTGAAGTTGAACACTTTCCATTTCATATTCATTGGTGGTATATTACTCATCGTTTATGGACTAATATACATTTCATCATTTGACATTTCTGCTATGGATATGAAGTGAAGTTGGGCGTGGGTTCGAGTCCCGTAAATGAGTTGTGTTCTTCATTCAAGATTAATTTATTCTTAGACCTAAATAACTCATCTGTTTTGGCGGGGTTGATGAAATATTAGAATATTCGAGTAAAAGTTCAAATCGTTCTTTTTGTTCGTGTGAGCGAATTGTTAAGAATTTCTTGTTTTCGATTGATCTTTTAGATGAAACATACAAATGAAGACTTTTATTAATATAAATAAGAGTGAAAATAATGCAATATGATATTTCGATCACTCGACGGTATTACACTATTGAACTATGTGAGATTTTAGAAAAATGTGATGAAAATTCGTCTAACAATGTTGATTTTTTATTCAAATATAAATTGTTAAATGTTATGACCATGTATGGAATCTCTTCACTTCAAGACTATTTCAGTGCGATTATATGTTATGTTTTGATTTAGGCCTAAGTAGAGGACTACTTGATTTTGGGGTCGTCCCTGTGATGCACCAACGATCCTACTTTTTCACGATATAGCATTATAGCCGATAAATGCCTTTATATTTCAAGTTCAGATTTCAAAGTTGATAGTAAAAATGATAATAAAAATGAAGGATTTACATCAAATCGATTCGATGAGCTATAATTCAAATTGTCTTTGTTCTCAAATTGAAACCTACATTCGAATAAGTGATCCGGCTGCACAGTTGCACCTAAAACCGAATGCCCCGTAGGTTTATTCGTCTGTAACACAAGGACGTCTAACTTCAACTCGATACGTGCCTCAAGTTTAATGCACAACTCTGTTTTAGGGCAATTGTAATCAGGGCCCTGTTCAGTGGTATTGATTGACAGGCTGGCGACCTTGGTTATATCTATTTAAAAACAATTATTTATATTAATTGAGATATTTATTTTTAATTAGTATTCAATATTAATTTACAATAACATTTTTGCTTAACATTTTTTAAATTTCAAATTCAATTATCACCTTTGTAGTTTAGAGTTTAACTTTCCATGGTTGTATATAAACAAAATATAATATAATTATAAGTTTAGAATAATCTACATTTTAATAAAATATTTAAAAAAAAAGCTATTAGTAGTTCACAAGAACTCTTTACTGTTTATAAGTGAGCTGTTTAGAGTTAAGAAAATTCGGACACGAAATTAGTTTCATTCATAAACGCTATGAAGAGCAAAAAAAAAAATATATGTATAAAAAAACGACTTATTTTTTCTGAAAGTTCACTGTCAAATAAATTTCCAATAATTAGACATGGTAATCATCAAACCAACAAAACAATGACACCTAAAAATTGAAAACACAAAATATATTTTCACGACAAATCAATCCAATTACAACACAAACTCGCCGAATACAAATCGGACACACACTCACACACTATGCAAATCATTATTAAATCAATTACTCGCTGTCAATGCATGACTGCTCGACACCCACGCTCGTTTCATACTGACTAACGACCCGAAACGTGTGTTCGAACCTCCGCATGATCGAAATAGTGACCTAGATACCTCATGAGTAACCGAGCAACGTCCTTGCATCTTAGGCGCCACATACTCAGTAAGGGGTACGCCCTCATAACCTTATCTTACGTTATCTGTAATATACAGTCATTGTCATAGATGACCAAATGGAGTATCGTTGGTAGAGTAGGAAAACGATGTAGGGTGTGGCGTTGATGGGTGAATGAGTGGGCAAGGAATTTTCAATTCTATATTCTGTGTTTGCAGTTCAAAAAAACTAAAGAGTGACATCGATTAATAGATTTTTTGAATATCTTTCGATAGAAATGATTAAAAAATGTAATCGTGCACATTATACAAATGATTGCAAAGAATTATTAAATTGAGAATAATTTAATAACCACGAAATTCAAATTTATTTATGTTAGTAATGAATATTTGACATTATATCAACAGTTTTGAGATCTTCCACGAAATTCAATAATATAACCAGTAGCTTTGTCTAATTTTAATAGAAATTTCAATCAACAATTGATAATGATTTGAAATCAGAGCATCTAACACTGTAGTTTTTTTAAATTGAAGGAATATGAAGCTACCGAAATTAATATATATTAATATTTTTGATTTCCATTGGGCATCACTCGATTGAATATTCTCCTACTATTTTTTCTCATTGTTCTCACATTACACATCAATATGTGTGTCAATAAAAACATGTCTTTTGATTGGTCAATTCGCTTGACCTATTGTGGGCGGATCGAACAACATCTTACATGTCTGATATATAATGTACATACAAGCAATTAGCCCGAGGCTGTACATTGTTTTGTTTACTAAGGAAACGTCGTAATTTGATCGCTTGGATCATATTTTGAGGTCAGACAGACTGTGGCCCTATAGATACACACGAATTGGAAACATGATTAAATATAATATTTTCCTGTCCAACCCCTCTACATATATTCACATATATATATATATATATATATATATAATATTTATTTCTATAATTATATATATATATATATATATATACATATATATATATATATTTATACATACATATATATATATATATATATATATATATATATATATATATATATATATATATATATATATATATATATATATATGTGTGTGTATATATATATATATATATATATATATATATATATATATATATATATATATATATATATATATTTATATATATATATATATATATATATATATATATATATATATATATATATATATATATATATATATATATATATATATATATGTGTGTGTGTGTGTGTGTGTGTGTGTGTGCGCGGTAATATGATTCCCTTAGTATATATTTTCAAGGTTTCGAGTGTATAGAAGGTATTGAATTAATTTCCTAAAATATACAATTTTTACGTTTTACAATTTTCAACAATTTATCTGATATGAGCATATATACTTGTACCCACGAAAGAAGGTCGTTTATCGTCTTCAAACAGAACAAAAACAAATACCACCGTTATATCTGTTGGGTCGGAATATTTTTAGGACATCAATTTTGCTCTTTCAGGAATTGGCTTACTATAAGAAAGAAAAAATCTTCCAAAAGCGTTAAAACCTCGAAGATGCAACGAGTTTTTGCAACAACTGGAGCTTTTACCATTACTTCTTCAGTATAGGTAGACGACCTTTCTTCTTTCGTGGATACATGAAGAGAAGAGCAACTTTTCTGATCGTATAAGAATAGTATGAGATATAATAATTCTAAATTAATAGGCCCAATTATACAAATAACAAGAACTACAGAAATTATTGTGGATCTCATGAATTGTGGTAGATAGCACATTTTTATTTTTACTTTTCGATGATGATAACATTCACGACCGTACGTCATGACAGCCAGATAACTTCATTCCAAGGATTCGAAAAGGAAATAATTTATATTTTATTTATTTTATTTTATTTTAATATAAAGTTTATACACCAGTTGAGGCGTAAATGTGTAGCGATCAACCCTCATTTTATCTGTTGGAACGATGATCGAGACAGAGTATGAAGAAACCATCTCAGTATTTACTTCTAAACAGGAATTTATTCTTTGGTGATTAGTGAGATCATCATCCCCAAAAGTCCAAAACCCATCCAAAAGATCCTACCGTTTCGTCTTCAGCCATAATTAAGAAAAATGACCTTGTGCCAAATTTTCGTTGTAATAAGAAAGTATTCCCTCAGTGACTAAGCCGCTAAAAACTTCAGTCAAGATAGTCGACTGAAAAAGGAACCAAACACCGGTAGTAAATTGGCAAGTTATCAAGTTAACGTTGTTTTCACTTGGACCGGCAGGGTTTCACTTCACACCCATCACCCTTTCATGTTGAATTAGTGCAGATGTATCTACCGTCACCCGTCTACCAACATAATAAACATAAATATTACATTTTGTTGTTGTTGTTTTTATTGACATCTTTATGGATCAGAGACACGTTTTTTGACTTCTTGACTACATGTTTTTGACTTCTAATTGATTCGAATTATCACTATTTGAATAATTTTCATTTCTTATAATTTTTATATTACTGGCATTATGAATTTTCAGGACGGGTTTCACGATTAGAAACTGAACTGCACCTTTTATAAGAGTCAAATATCCTTCGTTGTATTGTAAATTGAGATCACGCAATTACCAAAGTTTTTACAATTATTCAATTGGTAGACGACCTTCTTTAGTGGATACAAGTATATTTTCATTTTGTAATTATTATTGAATGATTCTGTGTCACAGAAGGTGATAATAATTATGTTCATAGCTAAGTACTTCTATGATTTTCAAATATATAATCAGTGTGGATAAAAAAATATGAGATAATGTTTTGAGATACTTTTCTCAGGTTGGGAACAGAGTATAGGCCTAGTTCAGGGTTGCCACACGCGCCTTGCACATATCCTAACATTCGTAATAAATATCCATACAAACACTCAATCAGATAAAAGCTAAGATTTTAGCACTTATGTTGGTACGACAACCGTCAACATGCGTGATTTATAATATCTTATTTATCTCATGTATCAAACTAATAATTACATGTTTTTGTTTGCTACGTTTCTTCACGTGCTCCACAGGTCAATCTTCGTGACTGGGTCAAACCTTTTTTCACTGCACTTGACCTCTTTTATTGTTAGATAATATGATTGTATTGGTTTTATAAAATATCGAAATACGTCAAGTATGCCGCCCTCTATATAGGCACCGCTTTAGAAACTGAAGTCACTATTAAGCGCGTGTGGGTGGGTTCGAGTCCTGCACGAGGCATGAGTTTTTGACTTATTGTAAAGTTTTAATTATCACTTCATATGGATTCTGGTTTCATTATCAACTGCTCATTCGTACCCCCAAATAACCTAGATGTTGCATGGTGAGGTCATTAATTGAACAATCAATCAATAAAAACGAGAAGTAACTTATTACGACACTAATTAGAGTTGGTGAAATGGATTTGGTGAAAGATGATACATTTTAATTTTTTTCTTATTCGAAACTTTTTTTCGTATGTACACAAGTGAATTTCAAGTAGAAGAAGGAAGAAAGATTTGGAAGAGAAGAAGAAAAAAGATTGTAAAAATAGAGGATCGAGAAGATGTGTTCGGAAATAATATTGAACCTTTTCCCCCAACACACTTTTTGAATTGTTCTTCATCCCTTGTCTCATATACATATATATATACAAATTTATAAAATTCTTAAATTTATACATGAGCAATATTATATCTAACTATTTCTTTGAGGTGTTAAACTCGCCCTTGTGGTGTCTCGTTCAAGCGATCCTGAATTCTCATCTTTCGCCTCAATTGAAACAATGGCTTCATGTCAAGTTTTCGACATTATTGCCATCATAGAATAAATAACTACATGTATTAATTCATTCTATGATAATACTACGAGAACTCAGTAATATATGCGTTGTGAGATGAGCGAGATTTGATAAATAATGGAAAGCTATATATGAATACACACCTTGATTTTTAATATATTCAACTCACTTCCTTCCTGTTTTACCTAGTATCGATCATTTCAGTCGTCTTTTGATCCAATTGGTTTCACTTGTTGATCTCATTAATAGTTTTCTTACATTAATTGAGGTGAACAAAATACATAATAATTCTTACCTTCGATACGGCGCATCCGATTCATGTAAATCTTTGAAATTATGTGTATAATTAATTAACTTGAATTCCATAGAAATTTGAATTCATCAGGAGTGAATTTGTTCCACATACATTTATTTATGTATTCATTTCATGGTTTGTCAACATAAGAAAATATGCATGAACCAAGCAGAAGGTCAAGAGATGAAAAATCAGAAAAATCACAATCATATGAAAACAAAACAAAATATCGAATGAAGAATTCCTCCAAACTGTAGAAAGAGTTCTCTAATAAATATTATTTGGACGCCCTTTTGAATTTCTCCTTCTCCAAACACTGCATTGCATGTGGTAGATGGATATTTTTCCTTCTGGATTATTCTTATGGGTTTTTCAACATTTCAAAATTATTTTTCCCATAAATGGTTCAACTGATTGTGGCTTAAAACTGGGAAATATCGAGTTCATAAATAAGTTCATCAAGTATAGTATGTTTCATCACTTCAGTTAGATTTTTTAAAATGTTCTTCTATTCTTTATTTAATTGTGAATGAAAAATAGACAGAATCACCATACTCAGCCGTGAACGCGTCAACGTATCTCGTTTTTTTTTATAATTGCCGAGCCACTTATTTGCCTGTACTTGGCTACTTGTTCTAATAGCATGTGGTATAGGTATAACCTAATTACGCGCATAGCTGGGCCATTGTTACGGCACGGCAATGACCATGATATAGCATAATGCTATAGACTCACCCACACAATAACATGCAGGAATGTCGATATTTGCATAATTTATTTATAAATGCATTATTTATTCTATTGTTGATGTTGTGTAGTATAATGAACTCTCAATTGATTGGAATTTATACTTAATTGTGACACCAAGTTATAGCTATAAATCATTTTTTCCAAAAAACATTTAAAAAAAAAATGTGATTTAAATTCAATATGCGTAATGTTTTGCACTGTATTATATCAGAGTTGAATAATGTTAATCATTGTAACTCACACATTACTTGATGAGACATTGATTACAAGTTTAGGAGTAGAAATTTAATAGTAGACTCAGAACATTTTCTTTTAGAACAGGACAGATTAAGGCCAGTTGGTTTTAGTCAAAATGTTTGGTACGATTGGTATACATTCTCATTCAATTTAAATCCACGTTTATCTATTAGAGCAAAACCAAAGAATTTTTCTAGTGATAACAAAATAATTGATCATTTAAGATGTTTGAAGATTTCACGACCCGAATATGAGGCAGTTGATGTTAAGAGATTTTATACTAAACATCACGACTGCGGCTCCATGCATCTATTGTTATAAGGATGGTTAGATAGTATACCCCCAATGACGCCACGGAGGGTAGCGAGCCGGTCAGGTTTTCGTGATACAGACCAAGTTTAGAAAAATCACCACGACCAAGTTTTATATCTGATTGACTTCACATTTCGTTACATACTACTAATTGAATGCATTCACATTATAAAGTGTGGATTCAAAAATCTCGAATAATTCCTTCAATTGCTTCCTCACTACTCCCCACCCCCTCCGGGCCCGAGTATAACCCCCCTTCACTCTCGCTCTTCATTTTCATTATCTATTGTTCATTGAACTATACAAACTACATTCACAACGTGTGGTCAAATTACCTTTCTTATACAATCTATAGTGATGAATATAATTCCATCTATTCATGTATTAACTAGACACTAGAGATGGAGCAGGCTTAGACCATCGGCAAAACAAAACAACGTGAAATATGTGGTCTTCGTTATTTTAGTAAGTGCACCTTCAGCTGCGGACCTTATCGTCAACTGAAATATATATATATATATATATATATATATATATATATATATATATATATTTATATATATATATATATATATATATATATATATATATATATATATATTTATATATATATATATATATATATATACAGTATATTTTATATATATATATATATATATATATATATATATATATATATATATATATATGTATATATATATATATATATATAATATATATATATATATATATATATATATATATATATATATATATATATATATATATATATATATATATATATATATATATATATAGGCAATCTTTAAATTAAAACATATTTATATTTGGATTTGTCTCTGTTTTCATTATACGCGTTATAACCCCAAAACAATGTGTATTCATATATATATATATATATATATATATATATATATATATATATATATATATATATATATATATATATATATATATATATATATATATATATAGTGAAAAATCTAGTTGATTCTATTAAGGAATGAACTTCATTGGATGAAAATCAAGTTATCGATTATGTAACATTGCTAATAGGCCGAGTCCAACATAACCTAGATGTTACACATGATTTGCCCATATATGATATATCTTCCATTATAAAGACGAATGATCGAAACACCAGAGCGAATACGAAAAATGATAGGACGAGACGGTCGTTCGAGGCGTGATGACGAATACCAATTTGTTGGATGAAAGTATGAGTGTAAATAATGTATAGTACATTTCATAGAGATAATTGTGCCACCTGTTTCTTATACTATACTATAATTCACGAGTGTTTGTGCTCTTTTTTAAATGTTGGATATCGCAATTTCTTGATAATTTCACTACTAATGTGTTTTTAAGATGAGAAACCTTCAAAATCTGTCACTCATAATAATTTTCAAGATCAAAATTATTGCATTACCTTGAGAAGATCTGTCATATTTAAATTTAATTGGTGAATCGAATATAGGTTAAACTTGACAGTTTATTGTATATACACATAATGCTAATGCAATATATTTTTTGGAATTGTCAGCTGTCTCATTGTTGGTCACGTCAAGAGTCGATCAAGCAGTTCTATAGCTATGCTACTTTATCGTCTTTGGTCGCATGTTGAACAAACTGAAGTCACCCTGAAATATCGCTATTTGTTTTGACCCTATATAAGCTCATTCATTCGAAGTCACGTGACATTACCTTGTTATTAGAAGTATCTCTTGGGCCGAATTCACAAAAGGTCATAACTTTGATCCGGCTCAAAGTTACGACAATTTCTAGAGATAATACCATATTTGTATCTAATATTTTCAATGTTTCAATTTCAATGTCTGATTAAAGCTATTATTATTATCAATCTATTGATATAATCTCTGTGACTGTATCAAAGTTGATCGGTTATATTTTTGTAGCAACTTTGATCGGGATCAGAGTTGATCCCGATTAAAGCTATGACCTTTTGTGAATTCGGCCGCTGGTATATTTGGTGCATTCATCTGTGACAAAAGTATAACAAAGCGGCTACATGCACGAATTTGTGTGTCACAAAAATATTGATTTTTATGGTTTTCAGGTAAAGAAGATTTATATATACGAATATTTTTGGGACCTTAAGATTAGTTGTAGTTTGGTTAGGTTGTGTGGATTGGGTCAATTAGATTGAATGAATTTAGGTTAATTTAATTTGTTTAGATCATTGTTTTGCTCTCGAGCATGCGCACTATAGTGTCACTGCTGTCGACCGTCTGAGTTTGTTCGTGGTTTTCGTCAGTCGTTGAAGTGAATACTGGGAAGAGCAGTTCACATCCCTCTCTTTTCCGTCATTCCAACAGACCAAGATTAATTATTGTTCGCTTAACAACCCCACTAACAGCTAGATTATTTGGGGGTACGAATTAGCAGGAACTTCAAGGAGGAATGAGCAGTATGTCAATTGAAAGGACTTGTACGAAAACCCATGCATTATGCGATACTCGAACCCACGTACAACGATGACGTCAGTTTTTAAAGCGGTGCCTCAGCTGACTAAGGAACGAAGAGCGGCTTCCAATGAACCATCAGATTATCCATATAAGCTTGTCTATAAATTGCAATAAAATGAAAATATAATTTGCTGAGTCCATGATTAGCAAAGTAAAAGGCGATCGGTAAAAGGCATCTATTTATCGCTTGATGCCTATACATACGCCCCCAACAATCATGAATACTCTTGATGATGACTAACAGCTAACTTTATTAATGGGTACGAATGAGCTAGGTGAATGATTATTACATAAACTCATGTCTAATGTGAGAATTCACGCTTGACTAGATTATAGAAAATGCCGTCAATTAGCTGAATGAGCCACGAAGGGGGAAAATATGTTTTAATCATTAGATGAGACCTAAATCCATCAGTGAAACAAACGTAAAAATATCGCTGATCACTGCAAAAACTTAATTGTAAATTCGAAAATCGAACGCTTTTGTTAGATGATAAGTTATATATTTTATTGTACTCCTCGTACTGAAAAATAATAATAATCTGACAAATACCCTTGCTGTTCACAATTGATTTAGTGATATTTTTGTTAATCATGTTGGCAGACAATCACGCAACTCGTGACCATCGTATCATCGTATACAGTATCTAGAATACAACTATCCAAGACCGGGGTTCGAATCCGTGTCTACAACTCTCGATATCTACGAATACTTTTCTCTCTCTCTCTCACACACAAACACACACACACTCTCTCTCTCTCATGATTCTCTCTCTCTCTCACTCTTGTGCACACATAGCGATCTCGTTATTGGGAAAGTATAGAGGCGCTAAAACTTGCCAGTCGTGTTTTAGTACGCCCCCAACAATACCCGAGGCTGACGTATAAAGTCAGGGGTGTCAGTAAAATTAACAAATTACCTTGAAATGCATCCAAACGAGATAATGAATACTTACACAATAATTTTAATTCAATGATTTATTATTCAATTTAGGCATTATATATGTATAAAGTAGAGCTATGCTTTGAATATAAATACCTCAAGGTAATTTTCAACTTTCAGAGATGTTAATTCGTCGATTGTCCTCAAAGTATTTAAATTACATCTAAACATCTTTGGTATCCAATTTTTAAAAGTATATAATTTCATGAAAAAAGTATATGATCATGAATTAAAAACAGTATTTCGTATTTGTCTTCTCAATTTAGGTATAATTTATTCCATTGAACAACTCAATTAGAGTTGTCTACGTATTTTGTATCATAAATTTGCCTTAATTAAGTATTTAACATTGCAATTGCATCTGTGAATGGAGGTCGTTGGTAATTAACAAGGTCTGGTCGCAATAAATGGTCAACGAAAGTATTAAAAGTAACTTATTCACACAATGCATTAGATTATACTGAATTATTCAAACCAGGTGATGTATACGTCAAGGATTCCAAATTCAGCACCTTTATTTAAATTGTCATCTTCTTACCTCTTGACTTTCAATTAGATAAAATTATCTAATTAATAATATATAATTATCTAATTGAAAGTCAAGAGGTAAGAAGATGACAATTTAAATAAAGGTGCTGAATTTGGGTGACCTCAACTAATCTGAACAATGAAACTTATACTTTGATGAAAAATATTTCATAATTATTAATTTGATAGGACAAGGTCATGGTTCCATATACATTTAATGAAAAAAAGGTCATTCGTACTGAATAGTGAATATAATACAAATATTTATTTTTGACATTCATTTATGATCATTCATTTATATGACTATCCAGTATGAACAAATTCATGAGAATAGAAAAAATTGAAATGAAAATAAAAATATTTGTATATTCACTAACAAGATACATTGACTCCAAATGAAGTATTGCAATAAAAACAAACAAATTAGAGAAGTGAGAATTAATTCGTCGTATCCCACATGATTAATTATTCAAAAAGTGATCATCAATTATTCATTCAATCATTCAATTGAATAATTAGAGGTTAATTATCAATCAATTTATTCAATAATTAATATACAATAATAATCAATCAATCATCAAGAACGAGAAATAAATTAGCTCTAAAAATAAAGCTTATTGCAGAAATGTTCAAATGTTGACAAACTCTTCACAATGATTTATTTAGGCCTATATGGAATACGTTTGTATTTGCAATAACCTATACATTATAGATTATCAAGTTATATATCATTTGAATACAAATAATAGAATAGAATATTTATTTATTTGCATGGTAATAAAATTGTACAAGTAAGTACAAAAAGATACATTACACAATAAATATTGCTCACTTATGTAATTGAGAGTATGACATGAAATTACTTGAACGTAAAGATATGTATCAATCTATTTGGATTAATATGTAAATAAATGAATGAATACCAAATATTCAACACATTTTGATTTTTTCTGCTTCGAAATACTTGCTAAAGATTCTGATGTAAGAAATATAAATATTGTATGACTATTTGACTATAACTATACTAAATATTCAACTAAATTCCAACAGTTCAGTGTATTATATAAGATTTTCAAAAATTTGATACAATTTATATAATACATGTAAATCTATTTGAGATAAAATGTAAAAAAAGTCATCGTTCATCTATCTTGTGTCTAGAAGTGTATGTCATTCTAAACAACATACACACACACACTCACACTTTGTTCATCCTTGGACTAGTTTACGAATCCATTAAGGTATGTGCACCGTTCTACCATGTGATCTTATACTGACAACTCGAACACGGTGCTTTAAATCATTCACCGTGAATTAATTGTTCTCTTAGTATCGACCAATCAGCTACCAGCAAATACAGCTGTTTCTATTTGACAGGTCCGGCCGTATTAGAATGCAACATTACAAAACATGGTAATAATTTCAACAATAGGCTTCACTTTTAGAGGTTAAAATTTCCATTTTGTTGTTCTGGTTATTTATATTATGTTTCTTGTATGATTTTGTAATCTTTTAGATGTGCCATTAATTAGTATTTGGAAACAGTTCGGGTTTGCTCTGAAATTTTAAAATCAGGTTCAAGTTAGTTCAAACCTCCTACAATCTAGACTAGTTATCATTTCATAAAAATGCAGCATATTGCATTATGGCATAGTATTAACTAATATTTACTTGTTTATCCACGGAAGAAGAAGGTCATCTACTAACGTTACATACACTAGTATGATTATATCACAGTTGTGTAAATATAGCTGTGATCAATGATCTAAGGGTCAATGATTTTTCAGAGCGAGATGCACAATTGGAAACTACATCTTTAGAAAGTATTTGATGTTCAAAAAGCTGCGACTAGTCCATCCACAATTACTGAAGTTTTTACAGTTTCGAACTACCGTACCTTTTTCTTTCGAGAATACAATTAATTAGTAGGCCTATATAGATTTTAGTTTGTAGGTTTTATCTCCTTTGAGAGATAGAGATTGAATAACTTTCATAACTATGAGTTTTCATTTGGGCACCGCTTCCGTACTTCAAAGATTTAAAAGTTATCAATAGAACTCAAGTTCAGGTATCGCGTTTTATTATTAGGATTCAATAGTAGGAAAATTAAAATTTTAATCTTGTTATTACGAGTAGTTCTTTGGAATTATACTTATGATGACTAGCATGCAGGTTTGATGAACAATGAAACAATTTTTTAAAATTCTAGAATTTTCAAAAGATAAGTTGGAATTGTATATTTAAGAATGTTATAAATATTCCTTGATATTCCAAAACTTCAGGTATAATATGTATGAGTGTATAAACAGTATACATCATTAGAATATCTACGTTTTATTGGATAGCTCAATGACACATAATAATAAAAGAATGATACATTGATTAATCTATGAAATTGAAATAGGAACATAATCATTAGATAGCAGAGTTCAAATACTTATATTTAACATAATTAATATTAACAGGAGGCTTCGATTTACCTAAAAAAAGTTGATCAATGCAAGTATGAAGTTAATTCAAGGTCAGAATAAATGATACTGCTTTTGACTCTGTAGAATATAGATGATTTAAGAATAAAATATCAAATCACTTTCATTATTGAATGTAGAATTCTCTATAAAAATTATTAAACGTGATATTTTCCCACCTCGTCTACCCCAACTAAAGTACCTACTATAAAAATGTAATGTTTTCTCTCCAATTAATTTTCTTCAGAAAATTGCATTTTATGTAAATTTATAGTCTCACCATCTCATGCACATAGCACGATGTTATCTTCAAATGCTATTTGAAGTGCCGACTCCTGTAACTCCTGGGGCTCTCCTTTCACTCCTTTCATATATGAAGGAGAGGTCGATCGACGTCTTTCTCTTAATATATAAAAGCTACATTATAATTGATGTTATTGACAGGTCGAAACTACTGACCGTTAATTAAAATTAATAGGACTGATGAGCGATCGGTAGCGCCAGTGAAGTGAGGTGTGACAAGATTAAGGTTGGGAGTTATTTCACATATAACCTATGAAAGAAGATGGTTCCGAGCGACCGTCCCTGCTATTCCGCACCATTATCGAGCGGATGGTTCGCGTCTTCTTCTTTCGTGTATACAAGTGTATTATTTACTTTCTGTTTCAATACAGATTATTATTGTTATAAGATGAGCGAATCGATCATTGAACTGTTTCTGTCCTTCTATTTCGTCTGTATTTTTTCCGGATCATTAAGGTAACCGAATGTAATAAAATATAAATACAATATAAATATTACGGTGTTCCTTTCTCAACTATTTTAACGTATAGTTTTATTAGATAGTTCAAGAAAAATCAGTTGTCCATAGTTCATAGCTGTAATGTTTCAGAATGACTATTACTTTGAATGAACAGTAATAATTCGTAAAATTAAATGAAATATATTATTTTTAAACAACGACTATCTATTGAACAGAAATGAAATAAAACAGATATTCATTAGGATTTTTAAAAATTTGATTGATACAAAAAATAAACTAAAAATAAATATGTAAAGCTATAACGAAGACTGTTTTCAATGTATAATCGTGAATTTGTATAATATATTGATACATTTAATAGAAGTTTAGAATTGAAGACCGGAAGTCTCAAAAAATGAAAAAAAATCAGTATTCATTGGTTATAATACAACGCGTTTCGGTTCACACTTGGTTTCATTTATAAAAAAAAACGCACCGACATCACTCCGTTTAATATTACTCATTGTGTTAGCTAATATTTACTCCAGTTTCCAATAACAAAAATCTCACACCTCTCACTGCGCACGCGCTCTCTAAATACAAATGACAATTACCTTCTATCACAATCTGACGCTCACTTTCAAGATTCCATTCATTGATAAGAAATGCGTTGAAAGATCTAATTACTATACGAAATTAATCCATTCAATTTCACTAATAATAGCAATAATTGTATAACGTGTTAAACTTTGATTAGAATCATTATATATAGATTCGGTCACACCCCTTAATATACCAAATCCAACCAATGGGAATGATGACGGTCACGATCGATAGTCTCTCGTATCAATTAGCACTAACAGTTGTGAGTTTTGACCTGTTATCTTTCTTTCAAAATTAAAATATATAGATACGATCAGAATTAAGTGCCTTTCAATTATTTACAAGATCAATATAATACTATTATACAATAATATAAATACGATGAAATAGCAGTTCTAATTGTGCACTTTATGATTGGTGTGATTAGAATGTTGGCACCTATAGCTTAATTTAAATAAGAATTGACATTAAAGAAATTTATAAGCACACGTTTTTTTTAATCCGATATAGAATAATTTTTAAATGTAATCGTGTTGTTTTTTTTCATATATAACTGGGCCATTGAACATTTCATGTATTGAAGCTTGATGATAAGCAATAGAAGAATGTATATCTATAATGAAATCGAAACTTTGAATCATATGTACACGTCATTATTATACGAATTGATAGTACCCCCACTCCCTCTAAATCATATACGATTCTTTTAAAGGTACTCAACCAAAAGTATTCTTATCATTCCATCTTTGACAGTTCGTTATACGAATTAATAATACCCCTACCCTCTCTAAATCATATACGATTCTCTTAGAGGTATACTCAACTAAAAGTATTGATATCATTCTACTTAGAACAGTTAGAAGGATCAGTTCGTCAGTTGATAGACAAAAGGTAAAAAAGCACGGTTTTTCAATAGTCTGTTAAAGATCATGTTAAGCTAAACAACTGATTAGTCAATAAAATAGCACTGATAACTGACGGATAACTGGTTAGGCAAACCTAACTGCTACACTCAATAGAAACCCGGAACCTGGCAAATTGACTCCTTGGCAAATTGTCCGTCCCCCTCAAAAAAAGAAGGATAACAAGATAACAGTTTGAATAATTTAGTAACCAACTACTGGAAAACCGAATGATTTTTTTTTACCGAGATCTTATTTTGATAATGTACGAAAGTTTTAACCTTATAGGCCTACTCGTGTCCACGGGAGGTGGAGGTAGCTAACTAACCGAATAATTCTGTGAGATAATTTTTGTAGTTGTAGAGAAACTAATCGCAGGTTCAAACATTTACCTCTTCTAAAAAGATGTGGTTGTGTTTCCAATTGTAAATCTATTCCTGGTAAAATATTGGTCATTAAAATCACCACCTAATAGTTACAATAATATAATGGTGATATTTGGATTTGTTATTTTGGTAGATCTTCAGCTGTCGTCATTATAATTGTAACAGCAGTTATATGCAATATCTGGTTTCATGAAGAAGCTATATGCACCAAATTATCATTTCACTTTTCACTTCTAACTTTTGTGCTTGCTGTTGTATTTGAAATAAAATGATCAGTATTCAATATAAAGAGAGAATTCTTTCACGTTGTTAAGTTTTTTCTGAGAGTGCTATACCGTAGACCTTCTTCATTTGTGGTTATGCTTATAATCTTTAATACACATGAGGTATATTTGATTTTCTCACTTATTTTACTGAAGAAGAAAGGTTGATTCGTTAAAATTACATGGTTATGTAATGCATATTTATTATTATTCATAATTATACCATCATTAAATTGTTTCCTATGAATTTGGTTCGTATTCAATTTGATTGTTTCGATTAGAATGCCGATCAAAATATTATTTAAATTCATAAATATTCATCAGATACAAATTAATATCTATATCATATTAGCAGATATTTTCAGGCATTTGCCACGAACAAAATTTTGAAATCAAACAACAATTCTTATATATTGTTTTTGTTTGTTCTTTCAGTTTGACCAACCTGGTGGTTTCACACGATGAAGTCACTAGTGTTGTGCCTTGTGTTGGGATGGTGTGCCACTGTGGTGCTCCCAACAGAAGTACCCCTGTACGAGGTATGCCCCGAGACGACCATACAACCGATGAAGAAGTTATTGTGCTATTATCAAGGGAGCACGACCGTAGACAAGATCAACCCTTGTCTGTGTACGCATCTCGTGTATACCTCAGGAGCAAGGATAAGCGATAATTATACCCTTCATGTGGAAGAAGGTAAGTGGTCTCTTGTAAATCTTTGATAAATACTGTTTATTTTTAAGGAACCGATGACACGGTCATACTTTTCTACTAGATGATTTATTTAGTGTTTGAGTTACTGATGGAAGTATTGCATCGAAGAAAAGTTGAAGAATATAACGAAGATAAGTGATTTAAGAAGAGAGCTAAGAAAAAATAACAATGTATAATTCTATCAAGTAGGCTATGTTTGTTTGTTTTCCTTTGATTTCATGATATAATCATTACCACCTGTTCTAAAAACAATCTGTAATGAGTAAGTTAAATACAAATACAAATTAATGTAGGTCTATAGGCTTCTTTCACGTAACAAATGACAAACAATCGTTGCCATAGCAACACAACGAATTGGTGGACTACCAAATATTCTGATTGGTAAATTCTAACTGGTGGATATTGTTGTCTGTCTCTTTCAACAATGGGTGACATCACTTGACAGAAGCCTATAAGTTCAATACCTTCATCTTCCATAATCTATTTCCATCAAAGATCGAATGAAACTGAACAGAACAGCTGTTGATCACTGCCAGTCGAACTGCCAGGCCTCAAAATTACCTCAAAATTGAACTCAAGTCATTTTGAATGTAAAATATTCAAAATAAGTTGAGTCTGTAGACCATTCAATTTTTCAGCTATTGATCAATTAATATAATTACACATCAACTAAAACTGCTTAGATTACATTACCAAAAATAAAAATGTGTTAATTAAGCTAATTTATCATATGGGCTACAAAAATACCATTGGTAACCAAGGGTAATAACAAGTTAATCCACTAATCATCGCTTAATCAACAAATTCAATATTAGTAAGACGGGGGCCTTAGTTTATCATTCTAGTATTATTCAATTATTTACTTTGATGAATTTCATTAAAAATTGAAACATGTAAGCCCTGAATCTTGTTAAAAAAAATCACTTTTCATCCGTGGAGAAAATGTTCATCTTCAAAGAACCATACTGTTGGTGGGATATCACTCAGGAAGCAGTAATAATGAAAAATCATAATTACATTGAAACTATTTGAGAACCAAATGGTCAAAGTTGAGTAATAATGTAGAGCGTATTCTTATATGGAAGAACTAGACGAGGCATCATCTAGGTATGTAATTATGTGAAAATAATGAGTATATATCTAAATAAAGTATAAAGATCTTTATTGTGACAAGAAGTCCGTGTGATTATAATTTTGTACTCAAAATCTCTGTTCTAATATTAGGTTGCCAAGAGACATAGATAATAATTTGATGTCTCAATACAATTAATTGGATATTTAATTCGAGAACAATATCAATAAGAAGATTTATATCCGGTTTTCACTTTTAAAGTGGATAGATTGCCTACTCGTATAAACCCTAATCTAAAATAGTAATATTTGAACAATTATTAAGTTCAAACAAAACTTTCATCAGCATTATTTTATGATCACTCTCAGTTTATATATATATATGATTTGAATTGCTTCCGATAGAACTTGAAGGTTTAAAAAACCGGTAGCAATAACTGTTTTGCAATGTATCTAGAAATCATGAAATTAAAGAAAATTATATTTTAATTGAGCCATTTCAAGATTCATACCTATCATACAAAGTGAAGTAAATTATTCTTAAATCAACCGTAACAATCACGAAATCACAAATATAAATTACAATCTCTTTCATTAGAGTAAACCGTAATGATTGGAAGGAATTAGAACGAAATCACTACAAATGTTCGAGGAAGTTGGCTATCCGGTTATTCATGTCCTAATTATCAATATCATTTTTATTCTTAATATTTTAACAATGTTCAAAGTGCGACGAGCTCAGTAGGTTGATTATGCGATTTTCTATATTCTATTGTTAAAAAGTCAACGATTAGATAACTCGGACTGATAATTTTTTTGAGTACGTCAAAAATTGACCACACGATCATAGTTTTTCATAAAGGAAATTAAGTCACATGCGAATCGATTTAGGAGCGACCCATCAGATTTATGGTGATGACTTTTGAACAGTATGAGATATCTAAATTCGAATGAAACACAAATCGCTTAATTGTACCTTCAAAATGAAATTAATTACTTTGAATTTTAACATTTTCATATGTATTCAACTGAGAAATGTTTTTTTCAAGCTGAAATGTGATATAGGGTAAACAGTTTTTATTTTTACCGTTTTGAAGGTATCCATGTTTCTCCTATCAATTGTGACTGTATATGCATATGTAACTCAAATTCAGGTAAAACGACTCCGATGCGCTCCTAAGATGAAATAGATCTATATATATTTGAAAAAATTATAAAAACCTTCATCATTCTGAAGCTCTCACTTCAGACTACTTCTTCATATAGTTTTTGTGTAATATATAATTGAGATTTATACACAGGTAAACGTTATAAATAACATAATTACTCTAAATGTTTTTTGCCTTTCTCTGTGGTTAACAAATATCAAGATTTTGTAATTCGCTAAACTATATATAATTACCATACTCCATAGTACCATATTATCTCAATCGCATATGCAATAACGGATCTTACTCTGAAGGTCTCCAGTTCAGATCTCGCACACGTCGAAATCACCCGCAACATATGACCATGCAAATCTATCTACATTCTCAACTCGACTGCCCTATTTAAGTGATCATTGGAGTGATTAGTCACTGAAAATGCATAATAGCTACCTTGATTAATCTATCAACAAGTCACTGTAACTAGTAATACAGTAGCAAGTAACGTATTTTTGATATCTCGCCAAATCCTTATAATACATTTGTCACTAGACGATAACATTTCACCACGACATGTGTTACAAATAGTGGTACAGTATAGATCAGAATGGATGTTGACAACCTGATCTGATAATGGTGAAATAGAACAAGGTGTTAACTTGAAGAAAAGTAGGTCCTAGGAGATCCGGGTTCCAATCCCGACCCACGAATAATGATCAACAAGATTCGACTAATCGAGATTAGAAATGGTACGCCATTAGTCAACGGGAAGTGATAGTGGTTTGTCAAATGAGTAGACGAATTCACTTTTCTTAGACACCACAATATAATATGTTGTATTGATAAATCGAATCGAATTATATATCGAATGAAATAATATAGCCCTATAAGTGGAAATTCACTTTTATGCTAACAATTTCCACAAATATTGACAATATTGACAATATGTCAATATTATTTGATATATTGATTGGTTTATTTTATTTCATTGCAATTATACCATGTCTTCTTGAGCCTTAATTGGGAATCAATGACTTTGTGTCAGGTTTTCGATTTTATTGTTAACAATGATTTTAGAAGTTTTGCCTTTATAGATTAACGAAAGCAGTCGATATGATATCGCTTTCTTTTTCACTTTCGTTCCTCATCATTTCAATATAGTTTTTAAGAACTGAATTTAGTGTGAAATTGCAAGAATTTTTCGGAAGAATAAGCCATAACATAACAAAACGTTATCGTTTTTATTTAGTTTTTGAGAACTTCTACTGCGGTTATTCGTAGTTTATCATCAGTGGTCAAATATACCATGATGCCACGTGTAATTTGTAATACTTTGAAGTTTTTGCTACTCGTATACTCATTATAATTTGTAAATATGGTGAAAATTGGTAAAAGGACGACGACATTCTGATGCATTTGGCAAAATCGAGTACAGAGCATGCAAAGTATATTGTATATACAAATTTTAACTTCATACCGGTATATACTTTGCGTTATTTGATTGAAAAATTTTGTATCCAATTAATGATTTTACTTGATACTTCTCATAATTTTCATGTAAAAATGTGAAAAACGTTGGCATAAAAGTGAATGCCCAATATATAATATTCTTCCATTTGATTTGCAATTCCAAGATGGTTGATTATTATAAAAGAATAAATATTATTAAAAAATGTTGAATAATATAAAAAAAGAAATATTATAGAAATATGTCAAATTTGCTCTCGTAGGCCTACACTATACAATGTCTGTTAAAATGAACCTATTCTCCAGAGTTTTGAGTACCGAAATTTCATTGATATAACAAATAAAGCCATATAGGAATAAAGCAACATGAAAGATATAAAGTCGGATTTTTATGATTCACTTGCTGAAAAATGCGCTAAATAAACAACCTATGTTAAAACTCATGCTTTGTGCACATCTTCAGAAATTTCAAGATACGGAAAATATATAGTGAAAAAAGGAATAGAAGTAACAACTAAAAATTAAACAGGTGAACATTTTCTTGTGCATTTTCAAAGTGAAGGAATTTGTCATAATCCGTATTAAATTATATCATATAATTTGAACGGGGATTTTTTTGTATCGATTTCGGGTGATTAAATATGCAATATCATGAGTATATATATCCACTGTTGAACAATAAGCTGAAAATTAATGCCTCCCATTTATTCCTATTATTAGTCAATTCCTAGAAAAATATATGTACTAGCTCAGTCATAAATCCTTCCGATAAAATCTACATATTGTTTTCCTGGAGTAATTATTCATGTGTAATACGTAACATATTAACAAGACAAATTATATAGACGATTAATTACAGCTCAATATATCTAGATCCAGTTTCGAAAGTCCTTGCTCATTTTTCAAGAAATAAAGATTGATTCATGAACATTTTTCTCAAATGATGTAACAATTTTTTTCGAAAGGTTAATTTTCCTCCCATTTAACTATCTAACCTTAAAATTAAAACCATGTTATTTTATGAAAATAAAGCTTTCATTTTTTACAACGTTGTGGGGGTGTGAACAACGTGTGGGTGAATCAACCTGGCAAAACCCTATTTGCAACTTGTTCGAAGGGTGTGGATGTGAAGGGGAAAGGAAGGGCAGAGGGGATATTTGAACCATATATTGCCAAACAAGAATAGTATTTTAACTTTGTACTTCGTGAATCAACCAACGCCCACTTTAAGTAGTAAGAATTCACGATCGTTGACGTGTGCATACCACTCATTCTTATTTTTATTTTCGATATGTATGCATTTTTTGTTCATTATTTATTTTTAATTCTGATAGTTTTATCTTTTGATACAGTTAATGAATCACAGACTTTTTATCATTATTTTATTATTATCTGACACTTGACACAAAATTATTGTTTCCAATTGGGGCCACAGTTAGCAAGGTAGGATCGTGTGTATCGTACAAGCCCAAGTAGAATAATTAATTCTAATGGACCTCTTTTAAGTACTGTATATATATATATATATATATATATATATATATATATATATATATATATATATATATATATATATATATATATATATATATATATATACATATATATATTTATATATATATATTTATATATATATATATATATATATATATATATATATATATATATATATATATATATATTTTTTTTTTTCTTTTAATAACATCAAAACTTGATACAAAATCAGTGTTCCCCAATTAAGGCAATGGATGAAACATAGGATCGTTTGAACGGGGCACCACAAGGGTGATCTTACCACCCGAAGAAGAATTGAAAATTTGATAATCCATTCAACAAACAATAAATCTCAAGGTAATAATGCCAGGGTTAGAAATCTTCTCATCATTTTGACTCTCTGGCGATAGGAACATAGTGGAAATACTATACTATACGATCTCCTGAATGACGATTCAGCGTGCATAGCCCAGTGTCAAACCATCTCCTTTTGTGCGTCGTATTCACATATTAATAGAATATGAAAATTATTCACCTGAATTCAAATCATAGAATGATCAACTGATCAAGAATAAAAATAATAGTAAAAAATAATGAAAAATATGAAAAATATGAAAAAAATGTAAAAAAAAATGTATATTGTGATCTTTCTCGTAGCTCTTTGATATAATATGTCCATTTGTTGTCGTGATATATTTATTCGTTCACTTCTTGAACAATCCATAGATATGTTTACAGCTTGAACCAAAAGTACAAGTCTCTTTTCTACTCGACCAAACCAGTCTAGCAATTGTGATAATGCATGGGTTTTAACAGGTGTAAAAACTGAGAACGTACTCTTACTTTTTTATTCAAGCTACGACATAAAGTACACGTATGGATATCGTATTCTATACACGAACAATTTAGCTAGTAAATATTTGTTATTCTCTAGAATATTGAATTTGATTATGAAAATTCAATTGAAAAATTCATATATAATATTATAGATCAAGAACTACGTGATAAGAACTGTATGTAGAAGTTTGTCCTGATTGTGAACTACGACTAGGAAATTGATAATAGTATCATCAACTTAGAACTTTAATGGAAACAAATTAGATGCAGTTTTTGGTATGATGTATGAGATGGTTGTGACCGTAACCAAAAGTTGTGATCATCATACTGATAATAATCAACACAAACAATAAAACCTTTCAATATTCAATATTCGATTTTTTTATTTTCAAATCGTGTATGTCGTGCTAATATTGAGAACTTGTCATAGATCTATGTCAAGATTAGATCGATATATCGAAATCATAAAAATCGAACAGCATTGAACACTGACATAAAACATCGAATCTATTCTTTCCATATTAACCTCATTAAAAGCTAATATACCAAAAACTCGATTCGTTACGCGGACGAAATTCCAATGCTGTCATGTTGAGTGATGTATTCTACTTTTAATTGCGCTTAAATAATTCATTTTTGGTAGAGAAGTTGAAGCATTTTATGAATGTATGCTATATAGCCAGTTGTCAGAGCTCTGCTTTGGACATTTGAGGAAAGTTGGGCGTGGGTTCGAGTCCCGTACATAGCATGGGGTTTTGTAGATATATAATTCATGTATTCGCTTATTCGTACCCTCTAAAATATTAGCTGTTGTTGGTGTCGTCATGAGCAAACAATCATCATTTACTCATTATAACCAAATTAGAGAAATTGAAACACAATCTAAAAATGAAAATATAGTCCTCGATATGGGGATATATACTATGCTTATCAGTTCACCGTAGAAACGGCAATACTATAAATACTTGCGCAAACAAACTTATATTGACTAATTGCCACTGTTGAAGCTAATTGAAAAACACAATTTGGGGGACATTTTTGTCCAATTTATTACGTTACATAATAATGTGTGAAATAGCTTGCATGTAGTTTGGATTTTGTATACATACCGGTTTTTCAATTATAATTTTTCACTTTTAAAAAAATTACATATCCTGATACATTGAAAACCTAATACATTGTAACTTACTAATTACTTTACTTTTGAATTTTTATTCATGAGTGTTGGCCATTCGACACTTCTCACCGTTAGTCTAATACGATTGAAGAGAGAGAAAAAATCATGACTTTGAATATGTGATATTCAGTAGGCCTACTATAACAATTGTTTAGAAACTAAGAAACAATCGATATAATGACAAATACAAATGTAAAATTATTGAAACAATCAAGATAAATTACGGTACCGGTACTCTTGGTATAATTGGTCCCTTGTTAATTCTGGTTTATGGTAGAACGTTTGAATTTTATATCAAATGGTGAAATTATACAATTTTATTCACGATTTAATAAAATCATCTGCGAATTAATCCAATTACAGAATATATACAGTACAGTAATTAATGCAGTAATACATATTTTTAGAATGAACGTCTGTTCATACATAAATAATGAATATGAAGAAATGCACATTTATTTAACATTGTCTAAAATTAATTAAGGAACTTCAATTCTTTAATTAAGGTTGCTAATAAATAAAACCAATACATGATTTATTTATTTCTATTGGATAATTAATGAAAAACATATGTTCTAGAGCCTATATGGTGTGACACGTGGTTTATAAATCATGAAAAACTTGTTATGAATAATATTTGCTAGACCATGCGTAATTATGAATAGCGGCGTTCACAATCTAGATCGTACATTGAAGAGTTGTCCAGTCCGACCATGCTATAGTATAATGACTGGTAATAAAGAAAGTTTGCACTCAGACTACATAAATAGTAGTTTGACTTTGGGAAATGATAACTAGTTATCAAAAACTGGGATGAGCGTATCGACGACTTATGTGTCCACTTGACTTGTTTGCGTGTTTTACTGTTATTTTTGTTGTAAATAATATATGGTTAAAATTGATTGAAACCCACATTCAGTACGATACAATCTGAGTGGAATATGTATATTTTGTATATAAAATGAATAGTGGATATATTGATGGATATATGAATATTTATATGAATATTGATATATTAATATATTGAAATAGTTGATAATGAAGTGTGGATATTGAATGAGGAAAAATTTGAAAGTCTTGTCATTCCCCTATAATACACACACACACACTCACACACACACTCATTTATATATAGATTAACAACTAGACATCATAAAATATAAGTAGACACGAAAATGATGAGCTATATGAACGGACGAAAATACAAATATATAAATACCATTTGTGTAGATACTATAGATACTAATGTGAACAAACATTTCATTTAGATCGTTCAACTTGATAGAATAAATATAATTGAACAAAAAAATATTTGAATGAAAAGATACAGCTATGCAGGGACTTATATTATTGTGTCCAGTTAATAATTTTTTCGAGTAGAAATGAATATACCTGTATGGTAATTTTCAAAATATACAGATATTTCAATGTTATTCATTTTCCTAAAAATATATATTATGCATATACTATTACATTTTTTTTATTTTTACTGCTGAAGTGCGATAGATGGTAAACGCCATCACACCATTTCAGTAAATTACATCGCAGGCTTCCGGTAAATGAAGAGTATGAGATCCAAATAAATTTATCTCAAAATTTAAAAATCACACATAATTAAACTCTTGATGATCTCTCAGTAAATTAGTCGGGGTATCATTATTTGAGGCTCAATCTACTCCACATAGTCCAATATTGATATGTAATGAAACATAAAAATATAAAAATAACATACGCAATTTTTGTCTGTCTCTTACTCATCCCACAACATACACCCATGCATATCGTTTACTAACCATTTCCGACCTGTTCAGCAAAGAAGAAAGTGTCCACTTGCCTGGCCATTTCATATAGACTGCCTTTTATTATATTCATTATGAAATATAGTTACTTGTTATTAATAATAATAATGAACTCACGTTACATATTAGTTTTTACTTTCCATTGTAAGACGAACAGCCGGCAAGATTTCATCCCACCCAAGCACACACACACAAGATGATGTGGTCCGGCTAATTCGTTTCCCTTCAATTGTTGACCTATATCTAATTACTATCAGTTATAATTATAGGCGTTGTAGGAAGAGGCGTGGCTTGCTGCGGAAGTTTACAAATTGCTGATATATTTGCATCAACTTATGAACTGGGTAGCAAAAGTTGGACATGATACGTGGAAAACTAGTTGTTACTACACCTCATCATGGATTATATAAATATATATATATATATATATATATATATATATATATATATTTATATATGTATATATATATATATATATATATATATATATATATATATATATATATATATATATATATATATACATATATACATATATATATATATATATATATATATATATATATATATATATATATATAATATATATATATATATATATATATATATATATATATATATATATATATATATATATATATATATATATATATATATATATATATATATATATATATATATATATATATATATATGATAATTAAACTTCTTGGATACGATCCAAGGATACTTTTCTACTCAATGGTTCAACTCAGCTTCCCGTCATGCTCGTTCCATCCAGGCAAGTGATTAGCACGAGGAACCGTCATTCAGGAGACCGGGGTTCGATTCCCGCCATGGTCGACCATCCTGCATCCTGACAGGGGTTTTCGTGATTTCCCTTTATCGTTCAGGTCAATACTGGGATGGTTCCTTAACTACAGGCCACGACCGACTCCTTCCCACTATCCAAAACACCTAATAAAATAACCTCTCATCTCATCATCCCATCATCTCATTCATCATCCACCGACGCCAATAGATCGTAGCCATCAGTATAGTAAGTTGTTAAACCCAATATAAATAGATAAATGAAATGTATTTAAAATCCCATATATATATATATATATATATATATATATATATATATGTGTGTGTGTGTATATTTAAAACTGAACAGCTAGGTCAATATTATTCAATCTGCACAATTTCATATGCGAGTGGTAGCGATGTCAGTTGAACTCTTTTTAACTAACAACCAGAATATTGAATATTGGCTGTTTTGATACTTATTTATTTATACTTGATACTTATACTCATTCAAATACTGAAATAGTACAGCGTAATTCTATCTTGATGTTGACCACATAAACCCAATTTCAATTACACAAATATTTGTCTACAAGGAATTGCAAAGAACGCGTGGTGTTATACATTCAGAGATCTATAATTATGATCAACAGTTGAAGATGCAATTCAAAATAATGAAACTCGTTATTGACTATTCATAGTTTTGATTCATTTATAAAATTACTTATAACTAAGATTTCATGCTTTTCAATTATGATTCTGTTATAAATGTGAACTTGACTTATTTTTATTTATATCCACAACTTGACACACCGTAATTGTTCTTAAAATAATGCTAGGTGAGAATAACAAGGTATAGGAACGTTTGTACTCGTCTTCACAAGGGCGATTTTACCACTTCGAATAAACTTACTTTTTTATTTATGTAATGAACATAAAAATGATCGTAGAATCTCAAGGACCATTTTTTGTTATAAAAAATGCATTTAAAATGCAAAATGTTTAACATGATGTCAAATAACTCATCTGCGTAATTTGACCTGTGAATTGTACGTTTGTACTCGTCACCACAAGGGTGATTTTACCACTTCAAATAAACTACATTTTTTATTTATTTAATGAAAATGAAAATGATTGTATGATCTCAAAGATCATTTTTTTATCAAAAAATGCATTGACACATGATGTCAAATAACTCATCTGCGTAATTTGACCTGTAAATTGCACGTTTGTACTCGTCACCACAATGGTGATTTTACCACTTCAAATAAACTACATTTTTCATTTATGTAATGAACATAAAAATGATTGTAGAATCTCAAAGACCATTTTTTGTTATCAAAAAATGCATTGACACATGATGTCAAATAACTCCTCTGCTTCATTTGACCTGTAAATAAGGTCAGAATAACCGAAGCAGCTATACTTTCGTTGCTATTTTACAGCCCATGATAAAACGGTTAAACCTCCAACACTCTTGTCCTGTATTTTAACACCTTAGATCAATCGTACTCTTATCAAGATAAGCGCACGTGTGTGTAGAGTGTATCGAGAGTGCAAGGACCGAATGTCTTCAATATGGAATGTCTACTCTACCGGTATTATGCAACGTCCATGGAAATATATATATATCACGCATTATATCTGACACGACATTGATGGATTCATGATTACATAATTGTAATAGTATTTTGTCATTTGCTCTAGTTACAATATATGAATAATCCCCCCACCCCATACCATCCCCTCTTCGGAATGTCTCACACATAATAATTTATGATTTCAAGCATAATTTTGAATGAAATTTATAGTAACTTATTCGTAATTAACCTTGTATCGACGCTATATGAATATTTATATGAATAAATGTGACTTAAAAATGAGACCACATGCTCTATATTTCATACTGTTCAAAGTTAAGACCTTAATTAATTCTGGTATTTATTTAGAATGGTTTAGAATAAAACCACTGAGCCTCCAAAGTTATCATTATATTTAGGATAGATTGATTCTCGTAATTATCATCTATATGGCTATATTGAAGCAAAAATGAAATGTACAGTATATAAATATATATATATATATATATATATATATATATATATATATATTTATGATACGATCCCCGATGTATTACAGATCCTAATATCATCACAGTATGTGAAGAAAACTTTCCTAGTTATAGCCGTAGAAATAATGAAACTAATAAAAATTCATAATTTCCCATTTATTAGTAAACATATTGGCAATCGAACGAAATGTAAATTCATTATTTATTTTAATAACATATTTAAATCAAAATAACATTCACAATTAATAATTAATATATACCACCATGTACGTCATGCAAAGCTTCAATAACATTTCATCACAATCAACAATTAACTCGATCTTTATGAAAATTAATTACATCCATAGCCAAGATTGAAAACTGATCTGTCACCTAGATTCACTTTTCCTTTTCTACTTAACTGATAATAATGAACAAACGAGGCTAAATCCTCCGGGCGTTTAGGACTTGGTGAGTCCGGAATGAATTGGTTTTAATTTGACCGACCACACCAAGCATAACAATAATACGTAATATGGTCGGAACCGCAGACCGTCATTGTGTAACCTCACTTTCAGTGGCGAGGTTGAGGTTGTTAGGTTGACGTAAATAACATTTCAAAATGGCCATGGGAGTCGATTTAGCAGAATATCAGGTTTTTGGAGATAACTTTAAGCGATACGAGATATACAAATTCTGATAGAAAACAATGTCCTCGGTAGCTTGGTCAGCTGAGGCACCGCTTCAGAAACTGAAGTCACCGTTGGGCGTGGGTTCGAGTGCTGCGTAAGGGTTGGATTTTTGTAAACGTTCTTTCACCTATCATCCCTTCATAGTTTCATAATCAGTAGTAGTAGTAGTAGTGGTAGTAGCAGTAGTAGTGTTTATTTCTTCAACCCTCTTTCGAAGAAATCGGTACACAATTTACATATTTTACAATATAACTTATCAATAGCATTATAATTGAGTATGGCAGTAAGCTATCATTTATGATTCATCAACGAATTAGTAATTATTATCACCTGCTCATTCGTACCCCCCCCCCCCCCCCGACCCTCGTATAATCTAGCTGTTGGTGGGATCTTTAAGCAAACAATAATAATCTTCTTCAACATCATCAGTGAAAAGCAAACACCGATATTTTCAATACCTTCAAGATGGTTCAAGTAATAACTATTCATCTCAAATCGTATAATTGTCACGCGTATACATTTAAAAATGTGTTTTTCAAAGAGATCACAAAGAGTCCTATCTTTAAGGACGTCCTAAGTTGGGACCATTTCACTGAATTAAGACCAATATTGGTAATAACTCAGTGATTTAGTCGCAACTTAAGACCAATATTGGTCGTGACTCAGTGAAATGGTCCTAACTTAGGACGTCCTAAAGATAGGACTCTTTGTGAATCCGGGCCCTGTTGAATACGCGTGACAATTATTCGATATCAGATACATATTATACCGATACTTATACCATTTTGAGGGTATGTGTTTCTTTTTAATCAGAATTTTTGTATCTCATACCGTCCAAAAGTTATCACAAAAAACTGGTATTCCGCTAAATCGGCTCCCATAGAATTATAATTATAATATCAAATTAAGTTCGGACAAGCATTGCGTGTAAGTGCGTGTACAGTGATTCCACAACACATTTTTTCTTCATTGTATTTGAACTTCTACTGCGTTTTCTTGAATTTAAGGCTGTTTCACGATATGAAAAATGAGAAAAACTACTTCTGACAAATAACTATATTATAAATTAACTAATGCAGCACTATAAAAGCGAATGAACATTGAACTGAAAAAATATAAGAAACAGAAAAATTGTCCCTTTTTTCCGTGTACCGGCAAATTTCTTAGAAACGCGTGTATAGTGAAGGATAATACCACAAAAATAACTTCAAGCACTTCAAACTTGACATAGTTGATGTTCACACCATTTGGCAGGTAGTCAGATAATTAGAATTTTCATAAGTTTTGCGGTCCTATTGCTACAAATTCGTTTGACGAAATTCCATAAAATTTCTTGGAACCCAAAGAACGAATAATTAAAAATCGTCGAAGGTTATGGAAATTCCAATAACTATGACAAGTTTCAAGTGCTTGAAATAAATTTTGTGGAATTTTTTTTTTCATTTTTTGTGGTCTCCGTGACGTTTTTTCTATTTTTCATTTTTTTCAAGTACAATATCAATTCACGTTTATAGTGCTGCAAAAGTCGATTCATAATATAGTCGTTTGTCAGAAGACGTTCTTCTCATTTTTCGTATAGTGAAACAGTCTTAAATCTACATGTCTGACCAAAAATCCCCCTTTTGATATTTCAATCCCCCAGTTCGCCACTGAGCGTAACAATTATAGTTCCGGGCAACCATCTCATACGATGACGTACATATAGACAACTAACCGAACTTCAATCAATCCTTCATCATTCATCATATTAAAGAAATATCCGACCGGCGAAAGTTACCCTTGGGCAAATAAAAATGATAAGAGAGCAAAATTTCAAAGAATAGATATACACACCTGTTCATGAAAATGTCACTGTTGATGAATGATAGGGAATTTAAATATGCATTTACCACATAATTATATACACTTTTAAAGAAATTATCAATAGCTTGAGGTGTTTTTATGTAACATTTTACGAGCTAACTGCACGCGATTTGTGATGTTGATACAATTAATGTTCTGAATGATCGATCGAATTGATTGATTAAAAAGACAAGAAGCAAAAGGGTTTTTCCTGTTGGAAATATATTTTCTGCCTGTTTCTAATGTCCTAATAGCTCTAGGATTTATGTTTAAAAGAGCCCTGCCCTATGATTACTCACATGGGACGACCTTCTGTGTGACATAATATGGGTGTCACATATGTTCTGTAGTATGTGTTCACTGTTAGGGGTCAGACAAGGGATTTTAAGCTATGCCCAATTTAATTCATCATTTCTGATCACTCGATTAACTTGGATATTAAATGAAATCCCAATTTCTTTACCTAAGAAGGTGATGAGATGCACCCAAATAACCCAGTTGTTGGCTGATAGGGTCGATAGGTATTCTCAATACATTCATATTTCAGAATAAAATATATCCATATTTTAGAATAAAATATATCCATATTTTAGAATGAAATATATCCATATTTTAGAGTAAAATATATACATATTTCAGAGTAAAATATATATCCATATTTTAGAATAAAATACATCCATATTTTCTATAGTTGGCCATGAAAAATAAATCTTCTGATATTTGTATAAGATATGTTAATTATCAATGAAAACACTTGACCTTGCTAGTTATATCGTATTTTGAAACAAATCTGAATCTGAATATATGTAAATAAATTCTTATTTCCAAGTAGTTTAGCAGCTAAACCATAAATGGGGCTCAGATTTGTTTTGTTGTAAATCTGTATTGATCAGTATTGATTACATGTATCTTTTTTCAAGAATGAATCCTGTGTAATTTCATTTTGAGACTTTGGCACGGATATTTTCACATTCTCTTCTATAAAATTGAACTAATTTCACTTTAATTATACTTTAATAAATGTAATAGTGACATAATTAAACTACACTTAGCACCTATAGCCATAGTACCTATATGGTCACCCAATTGTGGCATTGCAAATATATATATACTGTTCCAACACCTTCCATTATGACACAATTGCTAAGTGCATCTATTGACCGCAATTTTACAATTATTACATACCTTGTACGTACGTGTTAAAAACAATAATATTATTTAATACATTTACTGTACTTGAAACTTCGAATTATACATTCGAATTATTCTATTACTCGCATGGAATGTATAATTTCACGTTTGAAATTATAATAATTTCTGTTACGGTTGATAGTAAAACTGGCCTATGGCTTTAGACGCTAAAGTACAATTAGTAATATAACATTATACCAGGCTTACAATCATAACAAATGTTACATCAAAAACACTTATTTTCTATTGAAAGCAAAAGTTGCTATGTGACTATATAACTCATAAGGTACCATTAAATTTGTGTCGTGACAGAATTGACACTATTCTGACATACTTAAGTAATATATATTATTAAAATGGAGGTAAAATGCATGGTATTATTAAATTCATTGATCGAATATTGATCAAAATGATTCAATAACAATTAGACTATGAGGTATTGAATCAAACAGAAAATTCAACTTTTGAGGGATGGGTCGGTAAGAGTAGGTACGAATCACATGATTTAATGAAGAATCTATATATTTCGGGACATGTTTGTGAGGACTGTAATTCCATATAAATATATTATTTTTGATATTATGTAGGGCCTATACGTACTTTCATTTCATTTTCTTAAACATATATATAGAAAGAAATGTATGGATCATTACGTCATTAAAATGTACGCGGATAGAGCTCGATGTCAATAAATTGTTTTCATAGTTATACTTTGAAATTCGAATCTCAATTTGCTATCAAAAAACTTGGAAAAATACCTTCGTAATGTTCGAAGATCGTTCATATGAACTCGAAAGTAAAGACGGATTTTAAAAACATTACACAACAAATAAGTTACATCAAAGAAATACTCCCTTATTTGTGTACAGTACAATCACTCACAACCTATACAGAATTGGAATGATCATAACAAAATACACGGACTGCATAACTAACCGTGACTCTATCCATATATTTAAAAAAGCCACGTGACTCGCCACTCACCGTGACACTATCCCATGTTACAGATCACGAACGGTCCACTTACGCGTTACGTAAGCGTAACCCCGCCCTTCAGTTCGTCATCAGTGTGACCGGTAATACGTCACAGAGCGACGCTCTCGTCAAGTCAGTTGACAAGCGGCAAGAGTTTGTCAAAAGCGTCGCGACGTACGTCGAACAAGCTGATATCGATGGTGTGGAGATTGATTTTGATTGGTCGACGCATGGAGGTGTGCAAGCTAAAGATGGACTTGGTGATATGCTCAAGGTAAAGATGATATTGAATTATTGTTATTTTTTGTCATTAATTTTAATTTTTGTTAGGGTCAATCACAGCATATGTTGATACAATATGGAAATTCTAGAATTAGTTTCCCATTGGTTGCCTTATTTTCATTTTCATGCTCATTATCATTTAACCTATCGAAGTGAATTATGTTTTAAGAGGCCGCAGGCGCTCGTATTTCACGCCGCAAACTCTCACGGCCGTAATTTTTGAGATATCAATATGATTGTTTTTGCATTCTGTTGATAATTGAAAGAGGGAGGTTATCGCATTTACAGAATTTTGAACAGCAAATTTGTAATTTTTCAAATTCTTCAAATGGAAAATGAAAAAATTTCTAGTTTACGGAAACCTGGATAAATATTTTTGAATACCGAAAAAAAATATGCACTGTGAAATATATCAAAAGTGTGAGTAAGGGAATTAACGGCGTTTACGAGAAAACGAGTTCGGCGGGCTAGTCTATAGGCTGCGCCTAGCACACGATGCATGTTAAACTCGAGTCTGAAGCGAGCGAACAACGAGCGCGTGTAGCGCGCCTGCGGCCTCTTAATATGAGTTCATTAAATATTAGCATAGTAAATCACAGTGTATTTTAGTGTTTTGTTTTTCATCGTTTAAACCACAGATAAGCCATTTATGGCTTAGTAGCGAGAGTTCGAACTGTATTACTTTATTGTATAATTCAATTTCTGACAATAAAAAAAAAAATACATGGTGAAATGCTAAAAGTGATAATCAATATTTCTTGTTATTGATAAATGTTCTAAATTCCTCATAACTTTGGGTTTTTGTTTGTTATTTCAAAATTAGTTACATTTTCTTAATCTTTTACTATTTCTTCAATTATTCTATCCATTAATCAATTACTCTTTGTCAATTATGACAACCATGAATTGTATGTGGATGGCGGAGTCTTTGATAACTGTACGTATGATATTTTAATGTTCTCATTATATGCATTACTCAATATAATTAATAATATATACTACGTAGTATACTATTTACAGGAAAATATAGCCTCAATGAACCTTCAATAAAAATACATCATTCAAGATTATATATTTTCTTCACACCACTCTGAGATAACGTTATCACTCTCATGATTATTATCTTCTTGTTGAAAATTTTGATGATGTAAATTTTGGAATTTTGAAATTTTGAAATATAAATCATAGGCCTATATGGTGGCTTATTTGTAGTAGCCTTCATAGAATAAAATTCATAAGATACCATGATATTATGGGTTTATTTTAGTTATACATCTCTGCAATGTATATAGTAATATTTTTGCACTTTGTTCGTTCATTCCTATACGTATACATACTTATACCTGATGCTGATGATACATTTTTAATCAAATCGAAATTCGCATCAGGTACATATTGTTTCTACAGAAACGATAAGTAAAGAATGTTTTTATTTGAGATTGTTTTTAAAATATTCAGAGATCAGTTCAGTTCAAAATTCTTTATTAATATTTAAATATAATTGTAATTTACTACAAACTATGCCCCATAGCCAATTGGCTAGTCTGAGGCAATACACTAGAAAAATAATACATAATTAGTTCATGGAATACAATAAAGAATAACAAACTGTGGTAGTTATCAAAGTAGGTATACTCCTTCTCAAACTTTTGGTGGAGGTGCCAGGTTTCGTTGTACAATTCTTATGGCCAGTTTACACGAGGCATTTCAATGCCACCGTTGGAATGTTAGTCTTCCATTGCCACCGTTGGAATGCTAGTCTTCCAATGTCATCGTTGGAATGTTAGTCTTCCAATGCCACCGTTGGAATGTTAGTCTTCCAATGCTGCCTTTGAAATGTTAGTATTCCAATGCTGCCAATGCTGTGTAAATCAACAAAATATTGACATTGGCTGGCTGAAAACGTTTAGAGCTTGGTTCTTAAACCTGGCATTGGAACCACAGCCTTCCAACGGTGACATTGCAATGCCTCGTGTGAACTGGCCATTAGGCTCTCCATATTATAAAGTACGACACTTTGTTTTGTCAGTAAAGCTCTCTACACACATCCCCTTTATCAATTATATAAGTAAAAAGAAAATGGAGGGCAAGAAAAAAAAATCGAAGATATTTTTTTGATACTGGAATACAGGTATATATTTCAAATCTTTGAAAATTCTAGTTAAAATAACAAAACGAATATATAAGTTTTTGTTCCAGACAGCACTCTCAAAAGTGTAATTGAAAACACCTGACACATTAAGATATTAAATAATTAGAAGAATATCTCAGTAAATAAACAGATGCATCACTCAAATGTGGAAAATAATCGGAATTAAATTGCAAAGTTGATATAGTTGCAAATAAGTAGAGATTGAATACTGTGTGTGATTGTATCATGTAAATTAAAGATGACTCGAATATTTCCCTGAAATGCGTATTGGTGCTAATTGTCACGTAATCCATGTTCAGAATCTTTGAGAAACGACTACGCTCAAATACGCTTTAAAAAATAGACCGTAATGTAACAAAATGTTATACACGGAGATGGGGTGTTTACCAGGCAACTCGGACTATAGGTTACCGTAGCAACGAGAAAGTTAAGGACTAATAAACACATATTATTGAAGTTGTGTGATTGGAAAATACAATTTATAAGACATTGTTACCCACTTGTTACAATAATGTGTAACATCACTCGATGATGAAATATTTACGAATGTTGAAAATGACAGAACAAGGTTCAAATTGATTGTTACAATTGTGCTTATCAACCCTATTAATATTGGGTTATATAAGGGTTCGAATGAGCAGGTGATGATGAAAAGATGAAGTGATGATAAGTGATGGGGCTTGAGTAAAAGTCTGTTGCTGTCGTTTGATACCCGTTGAATCCTATGCAATATAACATGAACAGCTGGTTCAACCAGATAGCAAAGAGACTTTTACTTCTGCTTCAAGTTGTATATGAACAAACCCCCTACATCGGACTCGAACCCGCGCCCGTCACTCTTCATATTCGAACCATTTTAGCAGATTCAAGCAGAATCAACTCTCAGAATCAAACAGACTGTGTATTTAGTAAACGAACATGACCATGACCATTTTTTCATGACCATGAAAATGAATAACATAACTGAAATACGGTCAGAATCCGTAGCTTCGTTGACTAATGCACCGTATTAGAAACTGAAATCAGGCTGGGCGTGGGTTTGAGTCCCGCATAATGCATGTGTGTTTTTGAAAATGTCAATTCACCCATTATCGTTTCGTCATCACCCGCTCATTTGCATCCCCAAAACCTAACAGTTGGTGGAGTCGTTATGCAACATTAACAACAATAAAAAATTTTAATCACCCTGCTCATTCATCAACCCAAATGAACATTAATCGTTTTCCAAATTGAAAAAAAAATTAACACTGAATTTGGTATCATAAAAAATATCAGTGACCATCCAACACTTAATTAATAGTCCAAGGCTCTGATGCATGTTTTGACCGCATACGCCTTGACTCAATTAATCTGCAAATTAAATATTCCGTGCTTCTTCGTTTTTCAACCGCACATCTTTTAACGATTTCTCAAGGTGATCTTCTGGTTTTTAAGTGATCTAGTAGTCTATTTCTTCACATAATATTGATCCAATAACACGTCAATTACTAATCAAACGTTAAGGAAGACCAGTTTAGAACGAGGGCAAATCTTACGCGTGCATATGGATGAAATATTCAGATCAACAATTACACAAGCAAATGCATGAAAAACGATCTCCACTCATTCATTGATGAATCTGAAATATGAGGAATTTAAATGAAAATAAATGTGGTTATTCACGAGTTTTTTACAAGATATAATACATAACAGAATAATATAGGGTAACAATACTAATTATAAAAACAAATTGATAAACAATAATTACACAATCCTTCAGTTATTGCAGTTAACATTTCATACCAATGTTGACGTGAATGAAATAGTTTTAATGTGTTGATTAAGGGTCAATAAATACACATTAAATCAAGATAAGAATTTGATAAAGATCAATATGAAGATTGATGATCCTTTTCTTCAATACAATTGTGATTCAATTGTCTAAAATCCCTATACTTATAAATTCACAATTCACAGTTTGATAAATTAGTCTCATTTTAATTGATTACTGTCGGTTGATAAGATCGCTCTTGTGGTGCCCATTCCGAACAATTCTAACTTGTCAGAGAACAATGGAACAATGCCAACTTTGCGATGTTGATAAAATAACTAAATGCTTTTTCACCATGTTGGTATCACATTTGTCCAAATAGTAGTAAAACTTATATATAGATCATTAGAGAAAGGATAAGATATGTTGTCATATCTTATATGAACATAGATGGAATGTCAATTTCCGAGATGATCTTAGTCAACACATTGACCAATCGTACAACTAAAATATCTGAATGAATATTCGAGGAAGGACTAATTCAAAGATTTGCCTTGTTGATATGATTCTCCCTCCTAATTGTGAAGATTAATTGTGAAGATTAATTCGATGATGTAATGCCAAAACCAAATAGCTTGATCTATTTGGAGTTTTATATTCATGATTGGAGTAGAGTAAATTATAATTATTAGCTCATTTTTGTTTAAAAAAAAAAATCTTCCACAACAAGGTATAATATTTTTCACTCCATTTGATAGGGAAAATATAGTAGTACAGGGACTATATAAGTAAAAATATGAAGTAACGAAATGACAATTTTATGATTTACTGAATACTCAAAGCAATTTTGCCTACCAATTTGAATATATGCCATTTTCACTAATTTTCTTTGCAGCTCTAGAAGAGCCAAACCCTTCTGAATACATTGTAATTTGTAGAGATTGAAGAAGAAAGTGAAGATGATGAAGAAGATGATGAGGCAGCATTGAATACGTAGAGACTTGTATAATGGTGGACTGTGGACTGGTGGTATACCAAGGTATACCAATTCTTTGGTACCGGGCGAGGAATATTTATTAATTATCAAGTGAGATTAAACTTATTGGTTGTGGCATGTTTCAGCTTCTGCGCGAGAAATTGGAATCCCCCGACGTGAAATCTCGCCAAAAACGAGATTACAAAGTAAACGAAGAACAGGATGACGTTGAAACTACGACATGGTCGACAAAAAAGAAGTGAGTCATTGCTTCAAAAAAACAATTTTTAAATTTAAATCACTTTTGAATTCATCATATAGCCTTTTCTGGGGTACCCACAGTACAGTAGAATTCAAACAAGGCAGAGAAAATCGTAAAAAAAAATATTTTTCAACTTGTCAAATTTCAATTCTAGTATAAAGCTTCATGAAAAAATACTTATTTGAAGTTTGAACATTAAATTGGAACGATATTATCATCCGTCATTTTTAGTTAGTTGCCACATATTTATAAGTGGTCAATAAACTGTTCACAGAAGGAAGTTTTTACTTCACACTATACATTACAATAAAAAACATTTGTTTTCATATTTGCGATTAATAAAACATTTAAATCTCTAGAACAAATAATATCGATGGTGTTTCTAAAAATGCAATGTACGTGAATAGGAATAAATAAAATTGACTCACATTCCACAGTCATCAAACTAGAGAATCAACATTATTAATTGATGGTATGATGATAATAAATTCAACATGATGATGTACACACTTTTGCATAAACAATGGAAACTATTTACAAATGTAAAGAAAATCTCTAGGCCTCATAATGTTTGTGATAAATAAATAATATCAAGTGCGACAAGTTTATATAAAGCAAGGATATATATTTATTTTGAATTTCGAGTAAAGCAGAGATGATGATATTACAGGTTCTATAGAAAATTTGTAGGTAAATTGTGTCTATAATATATTTTTGCACCGAATATTAAGCTCTCTGTATATGAATCACATTATTTGTTTTTAATTGCAACCGTTGGCTGAACGAAATGTTTATTCCTATTTACGTCCAACTGTAGATACATATTTGCATCATTTCTACTACGGGTAATTACCAAATAATTAACAGTTCAAAGGAAATAGTTTCTAGACACCTAACATATTTCAGTACTTCTTTTCTCAAATGATCCATTAACTATTTTCTCAGATTTGTTGAAAAATACTTATTTTTAAATCAACAAACAAGAGATCAGAGCTTCATGTATCTAAGAGTGTTTGTGAAAGGTGAAGAAGATATAAGAAATTTCAAGACAGCATAGTTGAATTTGTAGAGTACCGATAGTGGGCCTACTATTGGAAAATTGTCACTAGTATGTAGTATTATGAATAATTGTACAAAACAAGTCTTAAAATGAAAAATCCCCTGATGATGTGGATTTCTTGTTTACATAAACTATTAGCTATTTTTTAGGTAATTCACTTTAGATACTGTATAGTAATGAACAAATAGTATACAGATTTTAGTATTGAGTGCATGCATACTAATGAAATAATTATAGGCATTTTAACTATTCATTTCATCCTGATCAACTTGATATACCTGATATACATTTACAGATTCTCTATGAATTCCGAATCAAGGTATAATATTTTCCTTTGTATGAATATTTCAATTATATTCAAACTTTGAACAAATGTTTCTCATGATTACAGGACCAAGACCGACGACCCCAAGACCAAGACAACAATCAACCGACGCAGAAAAGCTAAAGTTATCGAAAGATCATCAGCGTCGAAAAGCCGTGTCGTTTTCCTTCGCGTTCCGATTCAACCCGAAGTGATAGCCAAACGATTCGACCTCAAAGTCATATCAAAGTGAGATTAATTATGAAACACTGAACCATCAACTTCTATGTTGATATTTGTTTATTGGCCAAGACAATTGAGGCACTGCTCTGAAATATAAAGCCAGAAGGATGCGTGCTCGAATCCAGCTGTAGGCATTGTTTTTTTCATCGTAATTTTACCTAGCATCAATCATTGTTTCACCATGATCTACTCAATTGTACCCCCATGTAACTCAGCTGTTGGTGGGTCTATTAAGCACCGTCAGAAATAATGTGGTGTTTATATTAGTTATTTTGCTTTGTCTTGTTTTATAACATTAGATTACAATCTGATTAATGCAATCAATTAGTCCTCCCAAACAGCCTATTTTGTGGTGTCACCAGCAGACAAAACTTGTCATCGTAACCATCATAACCATCATAGTGTTTGTTCGTGTATTAGAATTTTGGTCGATACCCCCCATTTATTAGTACTGTATGAACTAAACTAAATAGTTATATAGTTATAAGTAAATAGTTTAGGCACACTAAATAGTTCACGTCAAAATCAGCCAATTTTGGGAATAATGGTTAATTATTTGTTTCAAGTTGAAAATCATCAATTTGGAAATAAACACATTTTCATTTCACCATTTTCCCCCAAAAAATGATTGGTCTGTAATGTTTCAAACTTCCAGTTTAATCATTGCAATATCGTATTTTGTACCTCTTCACACCTCCTCCTCCTCCTTCTGACAACAATAATTTTGGCAAATCCAAGTGCATTAATAAACGATAGATAAACGAGAAAATGTTTCTGTTCTCTATCGTATGATGGACGATTTAGTATGCTGTTCTATCGGTCTGTTATCTGTGTTACTGTCTTCTAGTTCTGGCTATATAACTTGACTCCCCAACCTATTATTCCATTTTTGTACGTGCCTAAAAGTTATTAGTGATACGTAATAGTATTCCTTTTTTGTGTTTCTGAATTTGTATTCCTCCAATCGTTTATTTCTAAAGAAAAAAAACACTCCATTATTAATCTGTCACAACTAAAAGTGCTCTGACCTGAACAATTTAATATTTGGGAAAGGGATCGTTTTTAGGTTGAAGAAGATGTTTTATAAAGGCTTCATTGCGAGAAATGTTTCATTTTTGTGTGATGTTCCAGGTACATCGACAACTTCATAGTTGCTACCAACAATATGACTGATTCGTCTGAGAGCGGATTGACTTATCACCCGAGCAGGCTGATGGGGCTTGCCGACATCCTCAATACGGTACAGAGCAACAATATTGTCTTGTCTTTCTTTCCTGTTGATGTATACTGAGTATAGATCAGTATTGATGGGTATAGATTGAGGATCAGTATAGATGCTCACAATGTACTATATTCCATATAAAGATAGCTTAAATAATAAACATGCTATATCATTTTAAGTTGTATAGTTGTAGTGTATTTTTCATTACATCAAAGTAGATACAAATACATTTTCATAGGATATTAGACTTGTCAATTTGCAGTATTATAAAATATATGAATATCAGTTCAAAAGGTAGATATAGAAACAGTACTTGATGAAAGTGATTGAAAGTTTTGGTGAAAAATTCTTTCACATTATAAAATGCATAGTCAAGAAGTCGTTTTCTTAAAATATATCCGAATTTATTTCAATCTTAATTTATTTCAATCTCTCAGTGATGTCATATCATGGGGTAGACGGTTCAACATTTTGAAGCCTACATAACATGAACTTTATTTTCAAAGCTCTTCTATTATGAGTATAGGAACAGACAATGTACCATAATTTTTTACTAAACTTTTCCACAATTTCTTCTGTTCAACTGTATATAAATGTTCATTTTAATTGTATTTCAATTTTATTTTCATTTGACATGTTCAATATCTGTTTTCAGATCAATAAAGGATGCAATAAAGATATTCTATTCTATTCTATAATTTCTTGTTATATGTTAATGTACATCGGAATTGATATTGAATTGATATTGAATTAGGACTCCATGATGGATCTACTCACCGGTCTTGGAGCCCCACACTCCATGCTGGTAATCAGCGTCCCTGCCGTCGCTACGCTCTTCACCCTTAGCGACTCCGAGAAGACGACTCCAAGGTCACCCGCCATCGGCACCCCTGTCACCGTCAACCAAGGAGAGGTGAGATAGATGCATTTATTTTATTCATCTTGTGTTTGACGACACTCTGTAATAGATGACCCATACATACTACATACACTCACTCTTATGTATTTGAAGATGTCTTGTTACGTGTATAAGAAATTTGTCAGTAAAAATATAAATAATTATAATGAAATGAATGTATGAGCTTGTAAAATACTTTGTTTGTGAGAGTAATTAGAATCAAATCATGGGTTTGACGACACTCTGTAATAGATGACACATACATAATACATACACTCACTCTTATGTATATGAAAATGTCCTGTTACGTCTATAAGAAATTCGTCAGTAAGAATATAAACAATCACAATGAAATAAATATGAACTTGTAAAATACTTTGTATGTGAGAGTACAGTAATTAGAATGAAGTCATTGAACATAACTAATAAGTCTTTGATTCTATTTTTGAACATTTGTCTTGAGATGGTCAGGTTTTAAAATTTCTCTTTCAGGTTGTTGAAAAGTTTTTGATCCCAACATATGTTATGGTGACCAGGATGTATTTGCGACGGTGATTGATGATGGGAAGATAATATGATCTTATTAGATGTTTTGCACAGTAAAACGCTTGATTCATAGTAGTTCACCGTCACACTTTATTTCTGTTCCAGTACGTCTCACGAACCATTCAAGAACTTTCCGTAAAATTTTTGCCCAGTTCACGTGACTTACTAGAACATAAAAAACATGCAACCCTGCTACTTTAAATCTGAATTGTGCTTGGTTTGTAGTAATATGGTTGCATAGTATTTTCCATTTCTGTAGATCACATGAGCCAGTCATTAACGTTCCAAGAAACGTTTCTGTCTGGTTCACATGACTAAGTGGGACGATAAAACGTGTCATTATGAGCCTGGCTTCAGTTGGAAATGGTTGTGGCTTGATATCAAATATAATATACTAGGAACCATCTCAGTATTCACTTCAACGACTGAGGAAAACCGCGGAAAAAAATTATCAATCGAATTGACCCCAGCAATATCTGGACTATGTGGGAATGATATGATGTATTAATGTACGGTATGGTTCTAGATGTGTACACTGTTGTCGGAAGGAGGATGGACCATGGAACGTGATGAAGATCTTACTGCACCGTACGCTTTCCGTAACAATACTTGGATTGCATTTGAAGACAAGATCAGTGCAGGCATCAAGGTACGGTATCCTATCTTATCACCCATTAACTACCATTTCAATTCCAGCTCTTTCTTCATTTCAATTAAACAATATTGTAAGTCTTTATTAGGTCAATATTTTCATGGTATAATGAAATATAAAATAATACAATAATGAATATGCAATGATGATTGCTCAAATTAAGCGGGGTCCACTTTTTGAAACTGGTCTTCCACACAAACCCTCTATTCATGATAAAATAATAATAATACAAACGAGTATAATAATGGTAAAAGACTAATGGTATTAAAATGATGTAGTGAGGATCATTTATTAGTATAAAAATTAAGGGAAAGATGATGATAAGGAACTTGAGAAATTGCATAAAATTATAGAAAACATGTTATGATGATTTCATGCCATTGCTGTGTGAAGTAATTAATTATCTTCGACTGTTTTAAGTTTTAACCAGTGGAGTGGAAAACAACTCACATGGATTAGCAAGTACTAAAATGTACTTGTTAACTTGTCCTGTGTTACTTGTTACATTATAATAATCACAGTTTAAAGATCAAACCTTGAATATTTTATAATATCCTGCATGCAATATTTCCATGTTTTTTGTTGTTGTTGTAACCAGCAACTGAAAATAACTTTTTGAGTCGTATTTTGAATTTTCGAAACTGATTACTAATTTTTAGCAATTCTGGCTGCTATATTATTGAAAATATTATCGATTTATGTAGATTGAAACTGAATCTAAAATGCATGCATCCTCCTTATGGTTCCGTATCAACTGTGAAATGTGAGGAAGCAACATTTTAAATTTCTGAAATATTTCTATTGCTTCTGTTCCAGGGTAAATATGTGATCCTGCGAGATCTTGGTGGAGCTGCCATCTTCAACATCGATGACGAGGACTGGACCGGAAGCTGTAAGAATGTCAGTAAAAATCACACCGACTCATCATTGCTGACCAGCCTCCATTTCACGTTTACGAGTCTAGCCAGGAAATCCAGACAAGCGTTACTGCAGACTTTACAGGAGGAGATCAAGGAATCTACGCTCATCAGTTATTCCGGTGAGAATATTTTAAGACTATCACAGAAATCACAGAAACATGTTGGTTTTTGCCGCTGATTCTATTTCAAGCATGATTGAACTTTTGTATCAACTTATTCCATATTCAGACCAACTATCTTATTCCAGGCTAATTTTACTAATTTTAATTTTAATTGGGTCTGAATTTTTCAATGAAGTCTGTTAAAGAGACCAATAGGCTAACCAACTGATTGAAAAAACACAGGTAACAAGGGAGATAAGAAGTTGACAGTTTGTTAACTTAGAATCGCTGAAAAACTGAGCCTCAGTGTATTGAACAATAATTAGCGGATTCACTTGTATCAACTTGTAATTACATTTCTGGAACTCAATATATTGGTAACTCATTTCTATATTTCAAAATACATACCTTATCATTTAAGTTTTCATTCATTTAATGACATCACAATCCTGAAACTAGATTTTTACAAATAATGAATGTATTTATTAATTTTATGTGCACAATTTTAGAGTAAACCAGAAATCATCATCTCTCAATATCACAAATTATAGGCCAATTAATTTATTTGTCCTCCAAAACACTTGTCCCTTTTTCTGAGTCGTGACTTGGTCATTACTCGATTACGGTATGTTCACGTTTTCACTTTCCCATACAGAATTGGTAATACCTACGTCATGACTCATGGTCTCTGGAGGACAAACAAAATGATCATTTCTGAAATTGAGATGATGATTTCTAGTTTTCTCTGAAATTAGGGAAATGAATATCGTCATTATTCATCCAAATCTATTTTCAGGGCTGTGACGTTCCTTAATTCATCTCTGTTTGTCCTTATAACACATTAACACATATGTATTTACATAATTAATTCATATCCTGTTAACATAATGACGTCAGTTACCAGTGAAGGGGGTTTTCACTTTTTATATAATAATAGTAACTGTGTTGTATTTCAGGCGATGTCCACCTATCACCGTATCGTATCGTACGAGTTGTTGACATCGGAGGTGCTGTCCATGTAGTCAGGAAAGACGCCAAGACAGAGTTCGAGTGTTCACGACAAGGATACTTCTCACATCCTCTCGGCTGCAACAGGTAAAAATGAATTCTCACTTTTAAATACTTACAAGATGTATCCGCTGGTAAAAGTAACAATAAATGCGTTCCCTAATGCAGTACTTGATATGAAAGTTGCTGGTATGCTGTGAGTGATGAACACAGGATTCTATAAAAAGTCATGAAATTCAACAAACAATTACAAACAATCAATCAAAAAAAATTATCTCAACAGTTACATTTATATAAAATGTTATTTTGTCGACAGAAGTTTCCTCAACCTTCAACCTTCTGTCGGTAATATTGAATTTATAAATTGGAAACGCATTCTACTGTGACGTCTTTTAGTCTCTAATAGCTGGGCAAAATGATGTAATAAACTGTCAACAATGGAAAATGTATAACAAATGTTATTGGTATAGTTTGTATAGTTTTCCTACTATTTTTTTTTTGTAATTCTCTAGTTTACCATTATAGTAGCATACTTGCAACTCTTATTACTGAGCAGGAAGGTGGTATTTTTCTAGTGAAGAGATTTTGAAATGAGCCTCTATTGCAGTAGACCTTTATGAAAAAGTTCATGTTACGCTGTGTTGAAAATTGGTCGAGCCTAAAAAAAAACTCAGTACAACGTAATCATCTAATCTAACAACCTAACTCACCATATACACTACAGTAATTCAATCAATCTTTCAAAAGAATTTAATGATTCCACATCGTGTAGCATAGACCAATTGAATTCTCTCATAGAATTTATTTGTCTTAAAAATTATCGCTAGAAGAGAGATGGCATGCAAGGACACTATAGAAACAAGTTGGAGCTTAGAGACTAACTTTCAAAAACGTGTCTACATATTAAATAGAGAGCAAAAGAAAGAAAGAGAGAACATGAAGAAACTCAGCTAAAAAGTGGGTGTGGTGGAATGATTCAACTCAAATCATATTTATGGACAAGAGACCATCAGCACTTACGTATGTTTATGCTAAAATTATAAATTAAATAATATTATTTTTTGTCAACAATTTCCTCAGGAATTTAATGTAGTATGATTTTTTCATATAAACAATATTCAGCAAAGTTTTAACAATTTTCAAATATAACTAACAACACTACTAGCAAAATTCCCACGTGATACTAATGTAAACTGCTTCTGTGAAAGTGAATTTGATGACGAATGTAATAAAAATCACATATTACCTAAATAGAGAGCAAAAGAAAGAGAAAGAGAATATGAAGAACTCCACACAGAAGTGGATGTGGTGTAATAATTCAATTCAAATAATATTCATTACTGACAACAGGTCATCAGCAAGTATATTTATGCTAAAATTCTAAATTTAATAACCATGTTTTGTCAAATGGTTTCTCAGTAATGTAATGAGGTACCTATTAATTTTTTTAAAAACAATATTCAGCAGAATTTGATCAATTGTCAAATATAATTAACAACACTAGGCCCTACTATGAAAATTCCCACGTGATACTAATGTAAACTGCTTCTGTGTAAGTGAATTTGACGACGAATGTAATAATAATTCCAGGTTCTACCGTTGCGTCAAGTTCAACCAATACACTCCTGACTACACCGTCTTCGAATACGACTGTCCCGCTGGCCTCGCTTTCGACGAACGCTGGGAGGTCTGCGTCTGGCCCGGTTCCCTTCCTCAAGGCTCCCCCTGCACCGGCTCCTCCGAAATCGCACCCGTACCCCGCGCTCGCTACTCTTGCCCCTCCGTTGAGGGCTACTTCGCCGATCCCGAAAACTGTCGTTGGTTCTTCGCCTGTCTCGATCACGCCCGTGATGGCTCCCCATTGACAGCTTACGAGTTCCGTTGTCCGTTCGGTCTTGTATTCGACGAGCAGAAACTCCTCTGTGATTGGCCGTGGAACGTAGCATCGTGTGGCAACAGTGGAAAGAATATCTATATCGGGCAGGCTGGTTTTGGATACGCTGCTCAAAGTTCGTTGGCAAGTGGTATTGGATTGAGTTCTGTATCAGGGGCCTCGAATTATGAGAGTGGGTACGCTGCTAACGCTGGTGGTTCATTCGGGGAAGCTTCGATCTTGACTGGAAATAGTGGTTATGTGGCTGGAGCTCAAGATCATGGTAATGCAGCGTACTCTTCCAGTTCACACAGTTCCGGAGCCTCTGGCTATGCGGCTGGCTCATCTGGCTATGCGGCTGGCTCATCTGGTTATGCAGCTGGCTCATCTGGTTATGCTGCCGGATCATCTAATTACGCTTCCGGTGCATCTGGTTACGCTTCCGGTGCATCTGGTTACGCTTCCGGATCGTCTGGTTACGCTTCCGGTGCATCTGATTATGTGTCCGGTGCTAGAAGTGGTTATGCCTCTGGTTATGCAAATGGAGCTTCATCTGGATATGTTTCCGGAGGTTCACGCTATGCAGCCGCCGCTCAAGCTTCTGATGCATCTGGTTATGCTTCCGGAGCATCTGGATATGCTTCCAGGGCATCTGGTTATGCTTCCGGAGCATCTAGTGATGCTTCTGGAGCATCTGGTTATGTTTCTGGAGCTCAAAGTTACGGAAACAATGGTTTTGCTTCTGGTGAACAGATTAACGAAAATAGAGCTTACTCTTCCAGTTCTCAAACGCACGGTAATAGCGGCTACGCAGCAGCCAATGGTCACTCTGAATCATCTTCCTTCGGCAACGCCAACCAAAATGCCAACGGTTATATATCAAGCAACTCCGAATCGAGCTCGTATTATGAAGGGCGTAACACCGCATCTTATGCTACCATTCCCGATACCCTAGTATCTGGAGGAAGGATCGAGAATACAGGAGGTGTGATCCTTGGGGATTACGTAGCTTCCGCAGGAATCGTAGGAATCCAACAAGGATCAGCTGGACACGGTGCAAACTCTTATTCGTATTCTTCGAGTGGCCATAGTCAAGGACTCTACGAAGATGCACGAAACAGTGGTCATGCAGCATCTTTCGAGTCTTCAAAACTTAATATTCCTGTTGTCCCTGTTGTTCCCGCTGTTCAGACAGCTACTGTCTCTTCCTTCCAGCAGAGCAATGTCCATGTTGGTTCGCAAAATATTCAAGGTGTTTCCATTCATACACCTTCCGTATCCAATATCCAACCAATCGTAGAACAACAACCTATTGTGACTTATCAGTCAACTCCCAAAGCTATTGTCCATGAGCCGACCATCTTCTACCAATCCACACCGACGCCCATAGTTAAGCAAGAGTTTGTATCATACAGTCCACCAGTACAACAGGTTGTGGTCAAACAGCCAACCACTTACTTCACCCAAACGTCTGCACCAGCTGTATCGAAACAAGAATTTGTTTCATATAATCAGAAGGTTGTTCAGCCGATTGTACAGAAACCGGTTGTAACATACAGCCAACCGATCGCCCCCTTGCAACAACAGAATGTCTATTTCACCCAGTCTACTCCACAACCGATTCTACAAGTGCAACAACCTGTTGTCGTTCAAAAACCTGCTGTTTCTTATTCGCAAACTGTTGTTGCTCCTCAAGAGCAGTCCGTTTATTATACTCAGTCCTCACCCAGACCAATTATCCAACAGGAAGTTAATAGTGTCCAGAAACCTGTCGTGAGTTTCAGTCAGAATATTTTCCCAGTCATTAAAGAACAACCAACAGTTTACGTCAGTCAGTCTACGCCAAGACCCATTCAACAGGAGTATGTAGCTGTTCAACAACCCGCTGTTGTCGTTAAACAGCCAACTGTATTCTATCAATCTACCCCAAGACCGATTGTTAAACAGGAGTTTGTCTCATACAGGCAGCCATTCCAACAAGTTATTCAACCTGTTGCACCTCAAGTTTATTATCAGTCTTCTCCTAGACCAATTGTCAAACAGCAGGTCGTTCAATATCAACAAGAAATCGTTCAACCAGTTGTGCCGGTTATTAAACAACAACCCACAGTATTCTTCCAATCAACTCCACGACCAGTCGTTAAACAGGAATACGTTCAATATCAACAACAAGAAGTTGTTCAACCAATTGTGCCGATTGTTAAACAACAACCCACAGTATTCTTCCAGTCAACTCCACGACCAGTTGTTAAACAGGAATACGTTCAATATCAACAACAAGAAGTTGTTCAACCAATTGTGCCGATTGTTAAACAACAACCCACAGTATTCTTCCAGTCAACTCCACGACCAGTCGTTAAACAGGAATACGTTCAATATCAACAACAAGAAGTTGTTCAACCAATTGTGCCGATTGTTAAACAACAACCAACAGTATTTTACCAGTCAACGCCAAGACCTGTCGTTAAGCAAGAATACGTTCAGTACCAACAACAAGAAATCATCCAACCGGTTGTACCGATTGTTAAGCAACAACCAACAGTATTCTACCAATCAACACCAAGGCCAATTGTTAAACAACAGTTAGTTTCTTATAAGCAACCCTACCAACAAGTCATTCAAGAAGTTGCACAAGTTGTTAAACAGCCTACTATTTACTATCAGTCCACTCCAAGACCAATTGTCAAACAACAGGTTGTTCAGTATCAGCAGGAAATCGTCCAACCGATTGTACCAATTGTTAAACAACAACCCACGGTATTCTACCAATCAACTCCACGACCAGTTGTTAAACAGGAATATATTCAATACCAACAACAAGAAGTTGTTCAACCAATTGTACCAATTGTTAAACAACAACCCACAGTATTCTACCAATCAACCCCACGACCAGTTGTTAAACAGGAATACGTTCAATACCAACAACAAGAAGTTGTTCAACCGATTGTACCAATTGTCAAACAACAACCCACAGTATTCTACCAATCAACTCCACGACCAGTTGTTAAACAGGAATACGTTCAATACCAACAACAAGAAGTTGTTCAACCGATTGTACCAATTGTCAAACAACAACCCACAGTATTCTACCAATCAACTCCACGACCAGTTGTTAAACAGGAATACGTTCAATACCAACAACAAGAAGTTGTTCAACCGATTGTACCAATTGTTAAACAACAACCCACAGTATTCTACCAATCAACTCCACGACCAGTTGTTAAACAGGAATACGTTCAATACCAACAACAAGAAGTTGTTCAACCGATTGTACCAATTGTCAAACAACAACCCACAGTATTCTACCAATCAACTCCACGACCAGTTGTTAAACAGGAATACGTTCAATACCAACAACAAGAAGTTGTTCAACCGATTGTACCAATTGTTAAACAACAACCCACAGTATTCTACCAATCAACTCCACGACCAGTTGTTAAACAGGAATACGTTCAATACCAACAACAACAAGTTGTTCAACCGATTGTACCAATTGTCAAACAACAACCCACAGTATTCTACCAATCAACTCCACGACCAGTTGTTAAACAGGAATACGTTCAATACCAACAACAACAAGTTGTTCAACCGATTGTGCCAATTGTCAAACAACAACCCACAGTATTCTACCAATCAACTCCAAGACCAGTCGTTAAACAAGAGCATGTTCAATATCACCAAGAAGTTATCCAGCCTGTAGCTCAAGTCGTAAAACAGCCTACAGTGTTCTATCAATCCACTCCTCGACCCATCGTTAAGCAACAAGCTGTCTCATACCGTCCACAATTACAACAGGTAGTCGTCAAACAACCAACAACATATTTCACTCAGTCAACAATCGCACCAGCTCAACAAAGCTACGACATTTCTTACAATCAACAACAGACCAATTATGAATCCAGCAATGGAGGATTTGCAGGATATTCGTATGAAAAAGCAAACGCTGGAGCTGTTATTCAACAACTACCACAAGTTTCTTCAACTGTTTCTTCTATTAATTATCAAAGTCAGAACTTTGAAGCACGTGAAAAAGAAGTGATTGTCAACGATAATGGAGAATACGGTAACGTCCAACAATACCATGTGGAAGTAACGCAACCTAAAACTGTGACCGAACAAGTTTACGTCAGTAAACCAAGAAGTAAGGTCGTAGTGTCCACACCCGCTCCCACGGTATTAGTATCTCAAGAGCCTCAATACGTACAAGTATCAACATCACAGCCAGACATTGCTATTGGACAAACCTATCAACGATTCGAATCATCGGGAGGTACTTATGAAAGACGTCCAATCAAAACTAAAACGCGTGTCATCAATAAGGCACAAGTAGTTGAAGAGTATCGTCCAATTGAAGCACAGGTACCTGTTTCTCACAGTGTGTTTGAATCTTATGATTCACGATACGACTCAAAGCGCATTGCCGGTTACGTCAACGAGGGATTGTCAGAATTCAAAGCACAGTCAAATGAGGAGGAATACCAATCGGTTCAAGGTTATAATGAACAGAATGTGGATGTTGTCGAAACTGTAACAGCCAAACCTGTTCTGAAATACAAAGTACCAGTCGTGGAACAATACTTCAGAGAAACATCACCACCAAGACAGTTTACTTCCACTCAACGACCTGTCACTTATGCAGCTCCTGAATATCTTCCTCCTCTTCAGTCAACGGTTGTAGAAGCAACGACCTTTAGATACGAGGAGAGACCCCGAGTGAAGGCAGTACGAAAACAGAGACCAAGAGTACAAGTTAACAATGAGGCTGATTCCGATGTTGATTCTCTCTTGGATCAATACTCGGGTCAATTCGGTGGAATCGTGAACTCAAATGAAGGTTTCATAAATGAAGTGATCTCTGCTGATATTGTTGGAAAGAAGACGAATGTTGCCAGTACCCAAGGCTATGTTGAAATTACAACATTCAGACCAAGAACGAAAACTTCGAGGAGGAAGAAACCCACGACTACAACAGCGAAATATGACGATGATGACGATGATAGCAGCGAAGAAGAGGATACCAAATTGAAGCAGCCGATAGTAGTGGTGACACAGCTCAGTGACGCAAACCCAATTCTGATTGCTAAATTAGGTGCCAAATGTACTTGCCAATCCAACAGAGTCTCGCTGAGGAAGAAGTTGAGGAATCGTAACCGTGGAGGAGATGATGATAGTGCAGTGCTGTCTGGAACGTATGCCACTGACATTTTAGAAGATTCAGTAACAGGTGATTATGGTTCACGTAGTGCTGGACAAATCCGTACTTCAACTCTTGTCCCTGTCGGTGGGCGTGATATTCCCGTAGTAACCATTCGACCAAAGAAACGACCTACTGTGACTCGCATATCAACTGATGCTACCATCGGTTCTCTTGTCTCGACAACTCATCGACCAAAAATAAATATCAATGTGGAATCAGGCCCCAACGTTCCAGATTTGGAATTGAGATACGTGAAATCAGGATTAAGAAACCCAGGATATCAATATCGCCGTCCGAAGATTCCCGTTGTCTACCCAACCGAGGATTCAAACTCAAATGACAACGATTCGGGATCTGATGACGTATATGTTATACCCAGTTCTACGGTTCAACCAATCATTGTCAAGGAGTATAATTCGATTCCCATCACAAGAGTTGCTACACCTATCGTCGTTTCCGATGTTGGCTCTTCTTCAGGATATCCCGACAACGAATCGCAGTCCAGACTCAAAGCCTCTCGTAGAAGACCTGACAATTCACGAAGAAATCAATATGACACTGGCTCAGATTCTGGAAGTTATGCCAACGAGGAGCATCCCGAAGATGCAAGAATAAGACTGGAGAACTCAGGAAGAGGAAGAAATAACAAACTTTCAGATGGTTCTTCCGGAAGCTATGTATCTCAAGATGAATCGAGACCCGAAAACGCACGAAGACGTCCTGAACAATCCCGAAGAGGTCCTGCTTATTCAGGAGGTGGTGATATTGAAATATCAGGCGATATCGTAGCATCGTCCGGTAATGTGAAACACGCTGGTAAATCATTTGATCGTTATGGACCCGGAGGTTGGAGAGGCATTGATGAAACCCTTCAGGGTTCCGTTGATTGTCAACGTCCTGGTCTATTCAGACATCCAAAATATTGTAATAAATTCTACGCTTGTCACTGGGACGAGTGGAAATCTAGATATACTCTACATGTATTCAATTGTCCTGTACATTTGTCTTATGATACAAGCCTAGGTGCGTGTAATTGGCCATCGAAGGGACCTGCATGTGTAGACGATAATCTTTTGGTGTAAGATTGATATAATGTTATGTTGTCGAGAAATTGAAACAGTTGATTATAGATTTTAACAATATTCGGAATAATAGTATATTTAGCTTATTTACATAGGCCTGTGATAAAGTGATAAAATATGTGCCATATAAAATATGAAATCCAGTTCGATTTTGTAATACTTTTTTTTCAAGGTTGATACCCGACCTACTTTTAGCTTAGAAAATGGCATAGGGTATTTTTTCAGGTGTTATCTTAACTAACAGTAACATGTGAATTATTTCGTGTGAACTGAGCCTGTAGGTGAGCTTACTAAAATATCTGTGTTGGTTTTGATGACATAATAATTTTATTAAGTACAGTATAAGTATCTAATTCAACTTGTTATCATTTCTTATTAGAGAATGTCGTAATTATTGACACAATATAATATTTATACTTGTACCAAATTTTGATATATTCGTGAGTATAAAGGAGATGATATCATCTTTAATCGTGTTTCAATTACTTGACTCTTAGCTTGTATGTGTTCGTAATCATAATATATACTCATAGTCATGTAGGGGAAGAAGAACGAGGCATAATGGGTCGTATTTATCTTATACTTTTCATGACTTTCAGTATATAAACTATATTTTCTCTTGTTTAATTTTTGTAAATAGGAGAAGATAAAGTGACAAAGATAGGAAAGAGAAGTTCTTTTGCATATTGCATATAATTGCTGACTTTGTGTAGGTTTCATACTTCTGACATCTTTCATTATGTAAAATGGCTACCGTATTCATCATTCAATATGTCCACTTTCAGGACATTAATTATCAGTACAGCAACAAATTGAAATGACATGTAGTTGAAAGAAGCTTATATCAACGAAATCAATATTAAAAGAAAGACAGCTGTATATCTATAGATCGTCACGATTTTTCACGAGGCGGAAATGAACGTTGAACAGATCTTGACCGAACATTTAAATTATTTATTTCATCACATAAATTATTGAAAACACCTAGTGTAGAATCATCAACGATAAAAACAACTACCAATTCAAACAATTTAGAAAAGAGACTTGAATAAAACTTGAGAGAAATGCAATTATTTAAATAGAAAAACGTGTTTTTTTCGATGTCTATGTAATAAATGTTTGCAATTAGGACACATTTCAAATATTGCCTCAATATTTATAGGATCTTCTCTGTTAGCTCTTTGATATTGTGTTTTTATCATCACCGAGATCTGTTTCATCTTCATCTAAGAAAGGGGCTGGTGTATTTAATTGTAGCTCTGTTTTATATATTTTTCTTGCTATGTAATTATTATAATTAATAATTATTCTACTTTGTATGTACTTTCATTCTTATAACTGCTTTCCTATATTTATTAACTCTACAACTAATCTGTCTATATACCTAATTATAATTGTTGTATATTCTTGCAATATAGTAATTAAAACGGTTAATTTGAAATGGATGTATTTTATTATTTTTAGACTTTAGTTTGCCAATAAATACTTGCTCAATGTCTCAATCAATTTTCACATGACTATGTATTTATTATTCTTTCACCTTCATCAAGAGTCATCTGAATTTTGGGAAGTTCAACATTTTATGTCCCAACTATTTCAATCTTCACTCATAAAAGAATCAAAACAAATACGGAGATGTGATGTCATGTGAAAAGTTGGAGGATAGTCATGGATAAAATGTATAACTCATGACAAAAACCATATAAATTTATATTATGAATGTATATGAATACCAATATGAATATCCTTGGAATAACCTTGATGAATGAAAAGCCATCATGAGAGCAAGATGCATCGAGGATTGCGTTGGTTTGCCAAGAGGCAAATGCAACACTCAATGCACCTTGGTAGAGAGCTAGCTAATCCACTGCCTTCTACTAGACAATTGAACGAAAAAGATCAAGATAGTACCGATTTTCAATGGTCACTTTGATTCATAATCATTGAATGATCTAATGAGCTGTGAGTTTAGTAAAAATGTTGTGAATATTGATGTTCTTCTTTACAAAAAAAAATGTTCAACTAAATTTGAAGTTCAATGAGAGCTTGTCTATTTATAGATGAGAGACATTTACATTCGAAAATAATGGAAGAAAAGGTGTTAAAGAAGTAATCAAGAATTTGTTGTAAAAAATTATAGCTATTTTCAATTTATATAGAGTTGAATTGTAACGCAAAGTTATGGAGTTTGAAACGTTTATTGACGCCATTCTGGAACGAGATCATAAGAGGCGGATTAGACACAATGCTAGGATGTGCACTGCTTATTTGAAACTGGTAAGATTGATTATAGTATATAGAAAATGAATTTAATGTCTGTGTTGTGAACTGTATTGACTAGACTTTCAAACGAAACATAGCCTAATACCTACATGAGATAAGAAAATCATCAAAATCGTTTGCAAAACACCAACCTGTATCATAATCCATGGCAAAAGAAAACATGACTACCTAGGATATGAAGGAACTTAGTGGAAATGAGCTTGAGAAATAAAAGTAAACTGTGAGGTAAGTAAATTTCACATATTGCCTGACTCGTAACAAGTTCTATTAGAATGGTGTTACTGCAAAAACGACGAACAACCAATAGTTTGAAATAATCAAATAATGGATTATTGTGGCATGGTGCAGTTGAGAATTACTCAAATTGCATGTGTAAGAAGTCTTGAGAAAATTTGGAATTCACGAGAGGTGGAGATATCACCCAGTAACTACTAATTGGCTCCTCCCAACTTCAATGGTTCATTTTACGTCTTTCAATCACTGGGTATACTATCCTACAGTTTTTAAAGTTCCGTACCTAGAAAGTGCATTGTGGGAGAGCCGTATTAGTAATATGGGAAACGAGGAAGAGATTGTCTATTATGAGCAGTGAAGGTAATATTGCCCGAACTGAAATTTTACTATTAGTCAGGGGCAATATGACCCTACTTGGTGGGCTAAATTTTAACGATGTTTCATAGCATCTACAATGGAGATAGCGACTGAATATTGGAATCACTGATTGATATATTTTCTACCTTGGCACTAACTTGGTGCGCCCTTATGTTATTAAACAACGTTTGATTAGAATATGTATGGGACGTGTTCCAAAAGGCAGCCTGTATTCAGCGGACCATCGGGGCGTGCCACAATATGCAGACGTTGTTGTTGTGTTCGTCCTAAATTAATGTTAATTAATCAATCTAATAAACCTAATCAATCAATGTAAACAAACCTGACCTGAACTAACCCAACATAATAAACAACCTAAATAAATAAAATCTATATTTAAACCAAACTAAAACATACTTTTGGTCTGACATATAGTCACTTTGTAAGACAAGTGTCTTTGTTTTCAGTTCATTTCGTCTGTCATGCTGGTGGCACCGTTCATTTCGTCAATGTGGATATATTGCAAGCTAGCCTGCAAATCCCCACATTCCGATGGTATGTTCATTATTATATGTTACTTATGTATGTTGGGCCTATATTATTTCAAAGGTTTGACATTGAAAATCAGTGAACCAGACAAATAATCCAGTTTGAAACAATACAAATGAATCAATAAATCTATCCAGAACAAATCAACTTTTTCCTCTTATTCAATTGCTTTTTGAACCAAGTTTTCCAAAATGAAATTTAATTAGAATTTCAAGAAATTGAAATGGAATTAAAATCTCTGAAATGGTTTGCATTGTCATTGTGTTGTTATTGTAATTATTTTTCCTCTTTAACAAGACAGTCATATATATATATATATATATATATATATATATATATATATATATATATATATATATATATATATATATATATATATATATATATATATATATATATTTATTTATTTTTTATCCGTACATATGTATTGTAGTTTTTCACAATACACTCTTTTGATCGATGACGTAAACAATTGTTCCAGCGACAATCATCTCGGGTGGTACAATCTTCGCAATCGGGATAATTACGAGTTATCTGCTACTGCGAGACTTATTCAAGGTAATTCATCATATTCATTCTCTTCCTGGACTAAAAATTGTACATTGCACACAATGCAGACTTTGCGGTTGAATGAGATTATAACAAATGATCAAGCAACAACAAAATATTCCCGGAAGAAAATGTACAGATTTTTTAAGCACTTGAACTGGAAGATAATGTATACTTGCTGTCACACGAGAAGGACTTTTTCGAATTTGGATTTGGATTTGAATTTAAATGAAATCTATGCATTTAGGTTACCACTAATTTTTTCACACACTCAACTTGGAATGCGTATGTGTACAGTGTATGCACAGTACATTGCCTGCTAGTTTCAGATTTAGAGCGTGTATTGTCAATAAATTTTCTTCAGCATTTATTTTATTTTTAATGCGGCTCGAACAACCACTCCATGTGATCGCAAGTGTATACATACATCCCACATGCAGTCTATGAAAACTTGACAGTGAAATATGAACGGATTTTATATCAATATTTATTTCAATTTTGGAAAAAACATTGTATGATACTTTAAGCAGGTCACAGGTTGTTCCAAATGAATGATTTAACTCTCAAAAATTTAACTCCAATATATTTTCTCTAAAAATTTCATCTCTATTTCAACAGCGACAAATATTCCTCAGTCCATGGTTCCAGTAACCCACTTTGAAAAAATAAAAAAAATAAAATCCAATTCATTCACAGCATCAGGATATCATTCCTTCATTCATTCATTAGTCATTACTCATTAGTCATTATCTTATTGCTCAGCTCTTTCCACTTCTTAAAGCTCTAAAACAAGAACTGACCAATAATAAAGAGCTGCAATGCTTGCTGCACAACAGTCCTGGATGCTAATAGAATGGTAAGGTCTGGAGCAAATCCTATTCATAGATATACTGTATCTCAGAAGTATCTTAGAATATAAAAATGGTATAAAATGGTAATTTGAAGTGTGTTTTCAAATAATTATTATGGTTATTATGGTTATCATGTACAATAATTGGAAACATTATTATTGAAATAAATAGACCTACAGAATAATATAACTGAAAACTATGTGAGAGTGTGATTGATACCAGTAATCTAGAGGAAAGTAACGGTGTTTTTTTACGACAATATTTGTCAAGGTGTAAAAGTGAAATTTTCTTCCTCATCCACATCTCACGTGAGAATTGTAATAATTTCTTTCCTCATAGCGCCACGCCGAGCTGAATGAGATAGAGATATCGTTTCTGACGACGTCTGTTCTCGTCTACTCCACTTTCGAGATCGTCCACTACGCGCTCTTCACCACCGAGTTGCTTAGTTTGGTGCGCCGCCACATTTTGGGCGTCGGCATACACACCCACCTCTATCACACTGTCATTCATCTCGCCATCACTTTTGGTAAGTGTTCGGTAAAATAATAAAGCCCACATAAGTTGAGGCATGTGTGTAGGAAAGGGGTCATCAGAAAAATATGTTGACTATGGCAAGTTATCATAACACAAACAGAATAGTTTAAAGAAATTAAATCAGAAGTAGTATGTAAAGTAGTATAATAATACAATTATATGAATTATACAGATGATACAATCATTCTTCAAGTTTAACTAGATAATAGTAAAAGTAACATTAGTAAGATATTATAATTCCAATCCATATAAAAAATTATTCATTTGTAAAAATCCTAACTGCAAACAAATCGTGAACATTCTACAGCAAAAGCGTTTGCAAGTAGAATAGGATAAATAAGAATCAATTTAATCTGGCTGAAATGAACTGGGTGTAGTGACTGAATAAAAATAAATGAATATAATTTTGTTTTATTCATTTGAATAGTTTTGTACTATGTTGTATAGTGTTTTATGCTCATAAAAAACCCACAAAGCCTGAAACAGGCTTGTCTGCAGGTGTACACAAATTACAAAGTATATGTACAGTACATGTGACACATGCAACTTGAATAAAGTAAAATATTATAAAAAGTATCATAAATGGTAGAAAGAACAGTTTAATAATATTATAATAATCAAGTGCAGGGTCCGTGTGAAAAATATTATCCCTAAGTTGTAAGTGATGTCAGTGATGTTAAGTAATAATAATAATGATACAAATAATGATAATTTTATTTCAACAAATTGATCAGTACATTGTGATGTTGTTGTGTTGTTGTGATCGTATTATAATTATCACTGAATACAATTCATAATATGTTGCTACCTATAAACTATAACATATAAAAAAGAAAAGAACATGGAAAAACTTGGATAAGAAAGCATAGAAACATGAAACATGACACACATGAAAAAAGAAATGGATCATATGATTTTTTGTTGCTGATTAGTGATTATACCATATAAAATGATACAGAATTAATATTTCACACACACTGTTTGGTGTACAGCTGTCTACTCTGCGATGCATGTGATCATCATCTCCCACTTCTTCAAGCGTGATTCAAGTCGCGGCCAAGTCGTTAAACGGTTCCTGGACTCGCCAAATGCTCTCCAAATGATGACGCAAATTGTCGGAATGATTTACATGGTGAGTATTGTTAGAAATCATTATTGTCAAGTTGGTATAGTCATGTCAGCCATGAATAACCGAAAGTGGATGATTTGTTTCGTCAGTTTATCCACAGCCCTGGACCTGTGTTTTTGAGGAGAGTTGTTCATGTATAGTTCGTTCTAAACGCACCAGTTGGCCTACCGATTATAGTGATGTATTAGTACAAGTTTTAGTATTGGATTCTTACTACCGTATTTGTTAACATAGTATCTGTACCATACTACTGTATGTCTGAACATTAGTATAAATTCATTTTACCAAAAGTACTGATTATTCTTTTAATTAACCTAGAAAAAGTTCAACGTACCAATGTGTGTTTTGTGCTCACCAATTTGATCCTTAATGTCTCCGTTCTACATCCTCATTTGGACTTACCATTATATACCGAGAGTAATGTTTAACAGCATTGTTTACAGTTTATAGTCACTTGGAAGAGGCGGGTGAGTTTATTAGGGCGTCCCCAGTCTACATAGGTCTAAAAGTTCTAGCCAGGGAATTTCACAAATATGAATGATTAAAAAACTTTATTCAGTGTAAGATACAAAATTATCAGATACATCACAAGATGCAGACAATATTTGTCAAAAATGCTAATGACTCATTTCAAAATAACGAATGTGGGAGATCACCTGTATGTAACATGAACACTCAATATTTTTGTTATCGATTTTTACCCCACAGTGTACCGTTACATACAAATAAAACATAACCTATTGTGCATTTTTATTATGATTGCCAGTATTTCAGAGGATACTTTGCTGTATGGTATGAAGCAGTTTCACACTGAAAATGTTACGATGTGCGGGGAGATAATATAATAAATATTATTGTATCATGTTATTTGTATGATATAAAATGTTTTATATCGTATAATATCTTCATTCAACATAATTATTTGTATTGGGAGCAACACGGGCAAAATTTTTGGAAGTTTAGTTTAATCCAAATCCCGCATGACATAGATTTTTGTAAATGTCCTCTTACTTATCATCACTTCATCAATCATTATCATCTGCTCATTTGTATCGCCAAATATAAACTAGCCGTTAGTGGGGTCGTAAGTAAACAATAAACATCTAGCAATGTTTTTAGTTCTACGCGGTGATCATGACGGTGTTCTGCCTGTGCTGTCCGGAAGCGTTTCAGAGCTTTTCGGTCAGCCCTGCACAAGCACGACACGACTCCTACGTCACAGCTTTCATGTACGCGACGTCTGCTGTCACCAACTTGTTGCTGATTGGCGGTCTGAACTTCCAACGCAGGAATATACCTCAATGCGTGAGTTGGTATAGGTTTTGGATTTTGAAATCACTAGACATGATCAAATCAAATCAACAACGAATCACCAATCGGCAATGTTGATATAGACATCGCCCACAAACCTTCCTTCATCTGTGACTCGACTACAGTATCTGACAGTCTCGATACCAGCTGACGATACAGGCTCAGAAATGCTCAGAAAAGTTTTAGCTACCAATAGATTATAATTAACGAACCAACAGAAATTTTCTCAGTGAGTGGTCAATTGCTTTTAGACTAACAGAAGTTTGAACGAGTTTTTATTCAAACATGGTTCAATTTTTATTGGCCATTGTTAGTGATTTAAATCCACAGGTTTTATTTTGAAACCATGCGCTATCAGTACAAACAATGAAATTAATATGCCCATACCTACCATGTCTAGACACAACTTACATGTTGTCTTTCTCCTCCACTTAGATACTGCGCCGCACCAATCTGTTACTAGTTCTACTTTGGATCACCCTGATGTTGCTCATATCAGCTGTGGAAATCAAGGACATTGTGTATTGGTTGTACGGAATCAAAGACATGGCATTACCTCACTGCAAAGAGATTACAGTTCTGGTAATAGGCAAAATAGGTGAGTAATATTTTTTTGAATTTATTTTGGGAAGCACAACAAATATCAAGGAAAGACTGGTAAGTGATGACAAAATCAGTGCGTATATGGCGTAATTCACGAGTATAAATTTTCTACTCATATCAGCCAATTTTTGTTTTATACATACTGTCACTCGAATTCATCATTTAATTTCAAACCGTGCGATCTGTGCAGCGCGCGCAAACAAATGAACAAATGACACTCAGAAAAAGATTCATAAAAGTGGGAATAGAAGTCTTCACTATTGTTCATCTGAAAATTCGAAGCATAAGCTTGAATTTATTGTTGGTACGTATATCTTTCGTCGATGCTAATTCTCTCTGTATTTCTCGACTGTTCGCAGGTGTTATCAACTACGGCATGACCGCCATTCTGCTCTGTTTTTGGAAAGAAATGCACGCAATACTGATGGACAAACCCATCAGGGAGAACGACTCGAATGCCATCCCCATGTCAGCGGTGTTCAGCAGGGTGTCCAACCGTGACAACACGTGTGCAGCCATTGGTCACGATACTTATATTTAGTGGGACGTTCTCGCTATCCTCGTACTGGAGCTGTTCAGATTGGGGTTTAATATGGGGGTTCAGCCGAGATATTTAAATACAAAACTATTTCGGTCAAATTGGTATATAGTCAAGTCAGATGGACTTGAACAGTTGGCAGTTGTTATTTCATGTGGAAAAAAATGTAAAATAATTTGTATTTTGAAGAAGCCTGACGCATTGTTTGGCGTTTATAATCATTACTACAATAATGTGGTAGGTATGGGTGAAACATCAATAAATATTAATTGATATTTTTCTAGTAACTTTAAAACTTGACAAATTCATATTAAGTTGAGTCAATTTAGCAAATTTTTGGTTTTTGGTGATAGCTTCTGATCTGTATGAGATACATGATCAAAATCATCACTGTAAACTGATGAAAATACAGATATTTTCAATACGTTTAACATGGTGTATGTAAGAAATACTCAACTTGATATCGCAAAATTTTCACATAGGTCTGCTGCATCTAAAAAACACATCTTCATCTGTATATATACATGCACCTGTGAAAATGTTAGAATTCAAGATTATTAATTTTATTTCACAACATTCTGAAGGTATAAGAAATATATCTGTTCACCCTGTATCAAATTTCTACTATCATATTCCGCTAATTGACTCCCATGCACAATTGAGCATGAAACGATAAATGACGAGACATCTCAGGGCGATCTTTATAGCATACATAAATAATAATCAATAATAACGTTACTCATTTAACTAACAGTAAATCTTGAGGTAATAAGCTGGAGGATACAGATGATGAACAATTCCAAGCATTTGCTTTGGGGAGACATTTCATCGATATTCTTTCATACCTTTATTGCCTTTGGTGTTTGGCTTCATTTCAAATCTTTCTCATTTCTATTTATTATGATATTTGACTTAATTTTTGTGTGAATTGGTTTTTGTTTTTGTTATATTCTATCATATTTTGTTCCATTGATTTCAACTTGAATTGAGCTTAAATAATTGCCAGCTCAAATGTTTACATTCAATATAAACTCAAGTGCACAGTGTTTTTGAGCAAATACAGCAAGTCAAATATTGCTCTCAATTGTGGTGCAAAGATAATAGATTTGATAGATAACTTATATTTTATAAATAAACCCCCAAAAATAATTGCACAACTCAAAATAGCAAATTTTAAAATTAGACTACTGTACACCCACTTCACTTCAATCAAGCGGCTAGATGACAGCTATCATTATTGCCTTATTGGCGACAAAAATACCTTCAATTAAAAAGTTCGTTTTCTTCTAGTAGGCCTAAACAAAAAGTAAAAAAATACGAGCAGTACGAAAGGTTTCAGATTTTGAAGTACAGATTCATGTCAGATGTCGTTAACCAATCAGGGAGCTGAGATTCCATTTTGAAAATAATAATTAAGATTTATTTATCTGCATCAGTGTTAGTTATTATTGATGATGATGATTTGTGGCAATATGAGTCAATACAGTACCACAATATGAGGGATGAAACTGGGAGGCCTACTCATTGAGACATGAGGAAAGCCAAATCATCAGCTCAACGCTCCACTTGCTTCGTGAAACATTTGATACGGTGAGAGAAAGAACTAATATGATGTGTATATGTATATAATATGTTTTCTTTCATTTTTTGCATTAGCTATTTGTGTAATTATACTAGGCAAATACAGCAAATACGCAATGTGAGATGAGTAAGATATTTGTATCAGGTCTACTCGAAAACTCTACTTAAATTGAGTTATATGAAATATACTTGAGAACTTTACACACCATGGTGGATACTGTCAAGTCTTCAAAGCCTATAATTAGATCCACTTAAGAACTCTACACATCTTGAGTTATATCAAATATACTTGAGAACTTCACACACTTTGGTGGATACTGCCAATTAAGTCTACAAAGCCGTTAATCGCGGTGTGCAATATACGGAATGAAGAATAACCACTATTTATAGCTATTTGATGAAAATATAATGATAATAATAATAATAATATACAGTAATAATAATAATAATATGTAATAATAATCAATTATCCACAGTCTACATGTGGTATGTTATGTTTCATCATTTATAAATAAAATTCTTCATATTATTTTACAGGATACGTCATTTATACAATACGGTTCCTTTTCTACATGGTAACGTTCAACTTCACGTTTGAAACAGTTTATATTTTTCATGATGCATGTATCATATATTTGTATCAAGTTTCGATGTTATTAAAAAAAAAAAAAAAAAAAAAAAATGATGCACAGCTCTTCAGGTAGCAAGTGAATACATTTGATGCAGTTGAAGTTCAATCCAGTTTCAAATAAAGCAATTTGATGATAAATAATGCAGTTCGGAAACAGCTGGTCTGATCCCAATGTGAATTTACAATAATTTGTATCATATTTGAATTTATGTTTGTTTAAAATTTAAATGTTTGAAGATTTTTTCTTTAATTTCTCACGCTCGGCTCAATCTTATGGGATTTTTCGAAAATCTGTGATGGTGTTTCTCAAAAGTGATGAAATCGATTCGGCTCAGAAACTGTATAATTTTAAGTTGGATGAGCCGTGTGTCCAGAAAAAGTTTCACGTTGATCAGTCAAACGGTCTTTAGATCTAGCGCTTCAGTAATATTTGAATGCCCCACTCCCCAGCACAGTGCACATATGATCTGTAACAGGGAAACAGCAGCTGATGACAGCTCTCTTGTCAAATATCAGAGCAACATATTGTTTAAAACAAACTAATTCAGAATGTAGTAATGCCTCAGTAACATTTTTTTATTCAAGTCCGTACACTCTATTTATTGCATCAAGTTTCGTCGGTAGAGTGGTGATACCATTAATATGAGTAGGTGAGTAATGATGTTGGCAGCTCATTTTTAACCCAACTTTTTTAAATACACTTATGATACTGACATAACTCGTGTACCGTATAGGGCCAATATCCCACCTGGCAAAACCAATAATAATAATTATTAATGTAAGTGAACTCCGTTTCTTATAGATAATTGAACAACACTTTTTCTATCTCGTGTGATAACCTAGCAGACAATGAAGCATTGACTGAAGGGAGAACCACCAGCTTACCTAGTCTAGACCATTATCATTATTTTATTATTATTCAGATCTTGCAGTTGCACATAAATACAATCATGGTGGCAAAATTCCCCAATCCTGTGACCTCTCCAACCTCTTCACGGAATTGTTTTACCCCCATTTTATCCCCCTTGAATGTATATTGCTACTAAGCCTCTACCAGCTGTATTTGAGAAAGAGAATTTACCTACATCTGAACTAGCCCCCTTGTTAACTACTACTCTATCATGACTTCTCCCACTCTCATACCGTGACGCACTTCTCTCAATCAACTTGTGTAACTCTCCCCAGCCCCCTTCACCTTCGATTGCCCTGAAAAATTACACAACCGATCTAATTTTCTCCGCTCTTCCAATGACTGGACCAGCGTAAATAATGAATTCTATTAGTAGGGCTCTCCAATATTCTCACCCTTTGTCCCCTTTCATTCATCCCCCACCTCCATCTCCTAACCGTACCCGTAACCCTTCCAGCCGCAAGTACTCTGACTTGTACCCCCCTACCCTATGAGGATCCTAAACCAAACTTGCACACTCAAGCAGAGGACTCACTAACGAAGAGTATGGTCTCCCTAAGCTGCCTCATTACAAAGTTCAATGCTTTCATACTCTCTTTTACTATTATTTGTTCAATTTAGTCACCCACCCTAATTGTCTATCAAATTAAATAATAATAATAACATATTTATTTCATCAATTATCATGCATATAATATTAAATAATATATAAATGATGTAATTACACTCACGTGTGTGATCAAAAGACAACACAAGTTTTGAAACATGTCAAGAAGTGATAACAAAGGTGAAAAATTAAATACATTAGTTCTCAAAATAAAGCTCAAAATGAAATAAAATAGTCATCTAGGAAAATGCTGGTGATATACAAGCTTTCAATTGGAAATAGAATGTAGGTCTATCATTTCTTTTCTTGAAAGCTAGATTTTGTATTTTGAAATATAGTCAACTGCCAGTACTATTGACGTTGGGACAAATTGCTCACGAGCAGCATTTAATAGCGTCTTAACTAAAGTCCACATTGTGTTTCCATTGCCTTGCTGTGTGACCCAAGTCATTAAATAAACTGACCAATTATTTGGTAAAACTTACCATGGTCAGATTTCTTGTACTGTCACATGCAACTGGTGGCTGGTAGTGGAGCCCTGCTTAATGGGAAAGTCTGCTCGACTGTTATGATCTTGTGGTCCGAGAAAGTATCGTCTACTTGACCAGAGTGAACAGACTCTGGAGGGCTTACAAGTTGATACTTTCAAAAAAGTACTAGAATATGATAGGTCCTACAAGTCCATAGAAATTAATTTCAAAAGGGCAAAAACTACGGTACTGTGCTTTTATTTTCCTCTGCTTTTTGGCCAAGTTTTCAAGTGGCAAGAATTTTTTAGTGGAACTTTTCAGTTCAGTCCTTTGTTCGGTCCGCTGATCTAGCTATCATACCCAACACTTACTATTCATTGACAGAACTCCTGGGACTGATAGTCGTTCGGCCCCGACCCACTCTAAGGTAAAAATATACACCGAGGAAGTCGATGTAACCTTCAACGATGATCAAAATTTGAGCTGATACCGCAAATCTGTGATATTGAATCATTTTAAGTAGCCCACACTGTGTCCTTGCTTGACCAGCTGTAGTATTGTGGGAATGTAAAGGCAGAGCTTTTATATTATTTGACATGAATGAAGTGGAGGAAGTCGTTTAAAGAGAGTTCAAACTTCAAACTTGTCTCTCGGAGCTCAAATGGATGTAGATGTGCTCCGTGTAGCTATCTCAAGCAAAGCGATCCATGATCCGTCTGTCGAATGAGTTCGACTGCACTAGCTCTCAACAGTCCTTAAACAAACAATAATCATAAATGCCATGGACACAAGCACATGAATTAATCCATTTCTTTCTTCTGGTCATTTGATTTTTTTTGTAATTTTTAGATCAGTGTAGGGATAATCTGCTTAGTGAACAGCCTTCTTTATTAGTCTGTTGAAACGTTGAGATGGTTGTGGCCTGATTTCAAGGAACCTTATAATAACGCCTCCTGTAGTGACGGTTCAGCGTGCTACCGAGAGAATATGGTTCTCATCAACCCATATTACCTCCCTGTTAGTAGGGTTATTTATTACACAATAAACAATTACTCATATAATTGAATTATTTAAAATCATTCCAATAACATTTGAAGCTAGAATAATAGGAAGAACAGTATTTAAATAATACGTAGGGCGTACATTTTTTTTACATGAACAAAGTTTTCATATTTTTCAATATGATTGTGATAGGCTCATATTTATTTTATTCTCACATCATTTCAGGTGATGTCAAACTTTTTTTCAGTATGCTCAACTGAACAAGAAATTACCCAAGATTTATCTCTTCGTATAATAATTAACAATATATTTCACGATAACAATCAAACCTTAGAAATGAAAATTCCACAATGATAATAACCAATTATTTTGTTCTGTTTTCCAAGTTGCTGCTGCGACTCGCAAGGTGAATACTAGGGCTGCGCTGTTATTTGATGACGTTCTACTGTGCAACGAGAAGATGCGCCGCTCGATGCCACCGATGCTGGACGAGTTTCCACACCTGAAGGACCACATTGACGTCGCCCCGCAGCGGTTCAACAACCTCGACACGTTTTGTACGATCACGAGTAAATTTTTGTTTTTACGGTCCCTTCATTTTCTACGCCGTCTTTTTTTAACAGTTTCAATAAGTTACATCAGATCTTTTTTTAAGCATTAAAGCACGTTCTAAATAGAAATTTAGAATAAACCCAACTTTAAGGGCAAGAGGAAGTTTTCACTGCTATTCACCAGAAAAATTTGGCAGTAAGAAACAGCCAGTCAGATAGCTTATTCATAACAGCAACTAATCCAAGCAAGTACAGTAACTGCTAACTTTTCAAATTAAGGACAAATCGTAATTCAATTAACCAGCCTTTACAGCCTAATGTGAATCAAAAGATGTTTGGAGTTTCAAACCTTTTTCTGAAGTCAAGTTCTCGCTCAATCAACGTTGTGAATCCACGTTGCATGGTCCTTGACAATAGTCTCTTATTTGATATTGTGTAACAAAGAATGCAAAATGTCGTTTCATTCCAATAGTTCATTGAACTTTTACATTTAAAACATAACTACATTTAAGAGCTTATTCAGCAAAATATAGAGTTTTTGATGGTAGCTTTTGAATGGTAAAAGGTATCCAAGTTCTGATTCAAAAGAATGACTGGGGGGGCTTCATTTCTCTATGATGTGTCCATCAATCATAACCTATGACTATCGATAACGTAACGGGATAAGCAACACGGCATAAGTCCTATCCTTTTAACATTAGGCCGTTTTCACCATGATGGAATCAGCGCGCTTTCGTGTACATTTGTGAGATTCGCAATTTCAAATCAAATCGTACATATAAGGCTCGTATTTCAATATATAGTACATACAATTGCATTGATTTTAATCTTTCTCGTAGATGATGAGTAATTATCCAGTTATCAAATGGTAAATACAGTATAGCAGTAGGGCTCTTGACTAGGGGACAATGCTTTTACAGCCGTATTTTAAATTTAGATTGGCTAATTCAAATGAAATTTATCCCAATATTGTTTGATGCAGTTGTAAAGAGCTGGATTCACAGATTGCATTACATCTATTACTTGTATAGATAAACACACAATAATACCAGCAAATCATCATAACATTTGTAAGGCGGCATCCCTTTGATATACGCATGGTGCGAAAGGAAAGCGCCATGTTGCTTATCCCGTTACGTTATTGATAGTCATAGTCATAATTGAGTGAATTTGTCATCTCTGATTTGAGAATTTCCTATTTATAGATATATAGGACGAGAAAATATACATGGATTGTATTTTTTGTTTTACTGAATTATTTTTATAACTACCACAACAAAGTTGGAAGATGGTAATAGGAGTTGAACATAAAATAGTTGAATCAAGTAAACTTAAAACAGTCAAAACATACAGAAGAGAAACCCTGCTTATTGAATAGATGTTGATCATTTTTTAAATTTTTGCACATCAATTTTTCATATTTATTTTTCAATTTTTGTTATGGCTATCAGCAAGCTTGCAGCACACACCCACAGTGGTCGGCTTGAGTAATTAATACATACTTGCAAACGAAGGCTAAAGTGGAGGATGGAGGGAGATAGATGTGCATGGGAAATTTAATTTCATCAGTGAATTTGTGGTTTATATCAGGCAAACAGAAGAAGTAAGAGTAAACTATCATCACTTGTTTGATTCCATGGTATAGTAGTTCAAATGAGAGTTATTTAAATACCCGTAGCTTATAAACACTTGAATTTGCAATAGGAATACAGTATAGCACAGTTGAATATTTCAATTTGAAAAGCGTTGATAATCAAAACATTCAGTTGTTTATATAATCTGTTGAGAATTATATAAAAATGGCTAGAGTTGGGTAGAAACTTGACGAAAATAATGAGTTCTTTCTCGGGAACTTTGATGTGAACGCGTTCCTATAAGCAGTAACTTTTAACGGAACCACGTTACTTTTTATCGGTAACGAGGAACAAAATTTACAATATTTTCAAAGTTCCTTTTGAACAGATTTTACTTCAAGAATTCAACGCATAAAAGTTTGTCTATTTGTATAATAGCATAGCATATGAAAGAGTTTGTCTTTGACCCTTCCTTTTGTGTCTCACACACTATTGACTCAGCCTAATCTCTAATCCCTGCCGTCCATTCTGTATATTATTATTTCCAGACGTATTTTACGGTATTTTGCTGTCTACTACTAATCATATGATATTTTTGTAAGTTGTCGTAGTTTGATATCTCGAATTATTCGAGCGTCAATGTGAGGGGTTAGAGAAAAATCTCAATATGCGTGTCCTGCTAAGGCATTCCAAGAAAACCATCACTACCTGGTGACATCACCAATAGCCAATGAAAATGAGATTATTTTCAAGACGCATTGGGAGATTTATGTGAACACAAGAGTCCTATCTCACTTCAGTGTTGTATCTCCACCCTGCTTGTACTCCTGATGAGATCATCTGATCATTATTTGAAAAAATAGTGTTGTGGTAGTGTTTTATCAATACCGTAATTGCCGTATAATTATTGAATTGATCATGATGAATTACTATTTAAACACGGGTAGGGGCAGGGGGACAACGTGGAAATCTTTTGCTTAGTACATTTTAGAACCCATGAAATTCAAACGAAAAACTCCGCTTCGGTAACTTTCAAAGGAACTTTGAAGGAACATGATTTTTTGGCAAACTCTTGAGTTCCTTTCCATTCTGAGGAACTGTAACGGTAACTATAGTTCCTCATTGGATCGAGTAATGGGAATTGGAACTAGTTCCTTCATTTGAGGAACTTACCCAACACTGCAAATGGCGATTAGCCGATTACAGAACAATGAAAATAACAATTTAAACTCCTTCTATTTTCCAAGTATCAAAAATATCTGAATGTATGTGATGCATGTCATACTGAATCATCATTCGGGAGACCGGGTTCGATTCCCGCTAAGTCGGCCATCGTGACTGGTATATCGTGGTTTCCCTCTATCGTTCATGTTGATACTGAGGTGCTTCCTTATGACTGTTGAACCCCCCTGTTCAAGACACCCAATGAAATATCCTTTCTTCCTTCCCATCAGCTCATCCACCAACACCAATAGATCTGAGCTATTTATTTTCACAGTGCATCCTAAAAATGTAATATAAATAAGAGATATCTGTTTCTTATATACAATACAATATAACATTGAGTTTCTATATCTCTAACCATTCAATATATAGTATATACTGTCGTATATATAATTATCTTGTTGTTTTAAAAAATCTGATATTTTATGCATGTATCTTTTTTTGTATGCTGTTGATAATTTTCCACGTACACTATGTCATGTTATATATTTGTTATATTTGTTATATTGTTATATTTGAACTTACTGTGTGTATGTATTAGGTATACCACTGACTATCACAGACTCAGCCATCAATCAGTTAGTTGTAAATTGATTAACAATTATTATGCACCTCAAATGACTAGAATTTGACAGGTACTGGATCAGGCAAACAGCAAATAGAATGGTTCATAATTATTAGTTCAAGCTCTACTACATTAGTGGTGAAATGAGAATTGTCTTCATAAGAATTGATCAGAATTGCATATCCTTTCAACTGTGATTTGATTAGGATGATTCAAGTGTATATAGGACCTAAAATGTTGAATTTACCGGTGTGTAGTCAGTAATATTCATTTCCGGTAATATACAACTGTAGACATGAAAACTGATTGTTTTTGAGTTGAATGGAATGGCCAGTCATTATTATTCTGTGGCAAAATAAGGACTGGTATTATAAAACTCGACTAAACTGTCAAATTTGAGATTTATTCCAAGAATTTAGATCTAAGAATTAACTTGGTATACTTGACCAAGTATGTAGAGTTTCAGAAATATTTGCCAAACAAATTTAAAAACATAAGGAGCATTAATTTTGGATTATTAATTTTGGATAATTTTGGATTATCAATTGTCTCGTCAATTCATCAAATTCAGCCAAATCAAAAATCATGTTTCTTTCACTTTTTTCAAATTTGATGTTTGAATTTATTCTTAGTTCTAAAAAAATTGGGAAAATATTCTCTTCATTGGAATTGAATCCTCCATAGAAATATAAACAAAATTGTATAATTGTTCTCATTCCAAATGTTCATTCCGAAAATCTCTCTGAAATTGCACTTTTTTAAAATTCAGTGACGTTTTTCTGTGGAATGGCTAGGGCCCAGTTTCCAATGATTCAAAGATCATGAAGGTATATTCATCAAAAAATACTTAAACATCCTAGCTCTTGCTCAAAAACTAGTGTGTTTAGGCCTTTGATTTTTTGATGTGTCAAAAGTAGATTTGGTTGAATTCTTGTTATGTATGTGTAAAAAGTAGATTAATCAAAATTCAAATCAGGTCTTGTTCCAAAATTAATTCAAATTCATTTAAAGATTTCGGAGGAAAAAATAATTGAAACAATGAACACCATCCACCGTGACATGAAAACTGTTTGTTTTCTGGCTAGTCATTATTTTCGTAGTGCAATAAGGACTGGTAGTCCAACTAAATAACTATTCAAGAAGTTTATAGTGACCACTGTGATCTTTCTCATTTTTCCTCGACTGTCACTTCACTTTAGTTTCTTATCTAGACTTCATAATACAGACTTTGAGGTAATTTGATAATTCAGATCATGATATCAAGAACGAAAATATTTTATATTAAAACTTTGATCATGAGGTACGTACATTATGAGAAACATTGATGAATAGGGGAGAGCTTATGTTTATTAATTATTTTGTTTCAATTACATTTCGTGTCTTACCTGATTTTGAAATGTGTGCCTCTTCAATTGTAATAATACCTTTGCAATGTGGACCTAATGTTTGGATATTTTGTGGCACTACATAAATGGTCATTTATTGTTATATATTATGTATGTATATATTTTTTGTGTGCATTTCAATTGTAAATTCATATCTTACTTCATTGGATCAAGAATGAATATGATCGAAGGTTTATTGTATTGTCATTTTATTATTATTGGTACAATAAAAAAGTGTTTGAATGAAAAAGTTATGTTATTGTATGATTGCAGTACTCTCATCCTACTTCCTTCCACTCAGATACCTATGAAAGGTTAAAGAAATAAGAGGTTACAATTTTATTACTTATATGCAATTCCCCAAAACAATTAATTAAATTAGAGTTCTATAATGCAAACTTGAATTTCGTATACACTCCTCAACTTTTCTGCTTTCCTGATAGAAATCGACTTTTTGTAATTGGTAAAATTGGTAAAATTCAAGCAAAATCTAGCTTGGGTACACGGCAAACATAATGTAGTAGTAGGTTAAGCTTGAACCCCTTATATGTAGCTAAATGAGACAGAAATCGAGTTCTGGTACACGGCAAACATCATGGTGTAGGAAGTTAGTCATAATCCCTCACAGACAAGCAAATTAATTATAAATCCAACTTTTAGTACACGGCAAACATGATGTAGCAGTAGGTTAGGCTTGAACCCTTATAGGTAGCTCTGAATGAGACAGAAATCGAACTTGTGTACACGGCAAACATCATGGTGTAGGAAGTTAGCCATAATCCCTCACAGACTAGCAAATTAATTATAAATCCAACTTTTAGTACACGGCAAACATAATGTAGCAGTAGGTTAAGCTTGAACCCTTATAGGTAGCTCTAAATGAGACAGAAATCGAACTCTGGTACACGGCAAACATCGTGGTGTAGGAAGTTAGCCATAATCCCTTACAGACAAGCAAATTGATTATAAATCCAACTTTTAGTACACGGCAAACATAATGTAGCAGTAGGTTAAGCTTGAACCCTTATATGTAGCTAAATGAGACAGAAATCGAACTCTGGTACACGGCAAACATCGTGGTGTAGGAAGTTAGCCATAATCCCTTACAGACTAGCAAATTAATTATAAATCCAACTTTTAGTACACGGCAAACATAATGTAGCAGTAGGTTAAGCTTGAACCCTTATAGGTAGCTCTAAATGAGACAGAAATCGAACTCTGGTACACGGCAAACATCGTGGTGTAGGAAGTTAGCCATAATCCCTTACAGACAAGCAAATTGATTATAAATCCAACTTTTAGTACACGGCAAACATAATGTAGCAGTAGGTTAAGCTTGAACCCTTATATGTAGCTAAATGAGACAGAAATCGAACTCTGGTACACGGCAAACATCGTGGTGTAGGAAGTTAGCCATAATCCCTTACAGACAAGCAAATTGATTATAAATCCAACTTTTAGTACACGGCAAACATAATGTAGCAGTAGGTTAAGCTTGAACCCTTATAGGTAGCTCTAAATGAGACAGAAATCGAACTCTGGTACACGGCAAACATCGTGGTGTAGGAAGTTATCCATAATCCCTTACATACAAGCAAATTGATTATAAATCCAACTTTTAGTACACGGCAAACATGATGTAGCAGTAGGTTAAGCTTGAACACTTATAGGTAGCTCTAAAGGAGACAGAAATCGAGCGCGCGTACACGGCAAACATCATGGTGTAGGAAGTTAGTCATAATTCCTTACATACAAGCAAATTGATTATAAATCGAACTTTTAGTACACGGCAAACATGATGTAGCAGTAGGTTAAGCTTGCACCCTTATAAGTAGCTCTGAATGAGACAGAAATCGAGCGCGCGTACACGGCAAACATCATGGTGTAGGAAGTTAGTCATAATTCCTTACATACAAGCAAATTGATTATAAATCGAACTTTTAGTACACGGCAAACATGATGTAGCAGTAGGTTAAGCTTGAACCCTTATATGTAGCTAAATGAGACAGAAATCGAGCTCGGGTACACGGCAAACATCATGGTGTAGGAAGTTACCCATAAGCCCTCACAGACAAGCAAATTAATTATAAATCCAACTTTTAGTACACGGCAAACATGATGTAGCAGTAGGTTAAGCTTGAACCCTTATAAGTAGCTCTGAATGAGACAGAAATCGAACTTGTGTACACGGCAAACATCATGGTGTAGGAAGTTACCCATAATCCCTTACATACAAGCAAATTAATTATAAATCCAACTTTTAGTACACGGCAAACATGATGTAGCAGTAGGTTAAGCTTGAACCCTTATAAGTAGCTCTGAATGAGACAGAAATCGAACTTGTGTACACGGCAAACATCATGGTGTAGGAAGTTACCCATAATCCCTTACATACAAGCAAATTAATTATAAATCCAACTTTTAGTACACGGCAAACATGATGTAGTAGTAGGTTAAGCTTGCACGCTTATAGGTAGCTCTGAAGGAGACAGAAATCGAGCTCGGGTACACGGCAAACATGATGTAGCAGTAGGTTAAGCTTGAACCCTTATAAGTAGCTCTGAATGAGACAGAAATCGAACTTGTGTACACGGCAAACATCATGGTGTAGGAAGTTACCCATAATCCCTTACATACAAGCAAATTAATTATAAATCCAACTTTTAGTACACGGCAAACATGATGTAGTAGTAGGTTAAGCTTGCACGCTTATAGGTAGCTCTGAATGAGACAGAAATCGAGCTCGGGTACACGGCAAACATGATGTAGCAGTAGGTTAAGCTTGAACCCTTATAAGTAGCTCTGAATGAGACAGAAATCGAACTTGTGTACACGGCAAACATCATGGTGTAGGAAGTTACCCATAATCCCTTACATACAAGCAAATTAATTATAAATCCAACTTTTAGTACACGGCAAACATGATGTAGCAGTAGGTTAAGCTTAAACGCTTATAGGTAGCTCTGAATGAGACAGAAATCGAGCTCGGGTACACGGCAAACATCATGGTGTAGGAAGTTAGTCATAATTCCTTTGCAGACAACTGTGAATTGATGAAAATTCAATTTTTTCCAAAACCAAACGATTATTTTCACACTTTTCATGTTTATCTTCACTTGAAATTCAACTTTTCATTCTCAAAATATTAGTTGATAATAATTTGGAGGAGATGGAATTAGGAGAACGCAATAAACGTAGCAAATAGATTTCTGATCTCACTCTTTATTCGTAATTCATCTTTATACAAAACCATGAGTTTTGCATTTGGTAATGTTAATATCACTCATAGATAATATACATGGTTGACACAATTACAATTTTTCCATTTCAATACATAACAATTACACAATTTAGGTTACATTAGAGCCCGATTGGATTTTTATCTCTGAGGGCCAATTTTACCAAAAATGTATGTCTAGAGGTGATGATCGATGATGTCTTCAAGATAAATTGCATCTTTCAGTTGAACTCCATAGACATAAACGTTTGGTAAAACTGGGGTCAGGTCCCTACAAACATATGTTTCTAGGGACCTGACCCCAGTTTTACTAATACTATATATAATACTATAATGCGTATACTATACGCATCCACCGTGAGGAGGCCATATTTACATGTACTTGAATCTAATGCCTATTAAAATATGGATATTTTTTAGGGTATATTTCTTATCAAGAAAACGTAAGTTTGATTCGGCTTTTGATGCATATACCGTGGAGATTTCGTCAATCCAAAAATCAAACTTTGGTTTCAAACCTCATTTTTACACATTGACTACACACCAAAATGTCAAAATGATCAACTCAATTAATAAACAGCCATATCAAATTTTAAACATTGTGCAAATGAGTATTTTGAGTCACACTGTATTTTCTTATGTGAATAAAATATACTCATTGCCCTTTCTTTCTGTTTTGCCCTTGTTCAGGTCATATTTTGATTTTTTTTCAGTTCTTGAGTCTTTTTTTAGACAATGTCATGTGTCATATTTCACTGTTTTTTCAGGTGATTAACATCTTCAGCCCTCGCTATGTCTCTGTATGTTTTTGACACATGAGCAAATTAATAGTCTGAACACTTTTGAGAGCTTTGGGAACTATAATTTCTTGCGAGATGAGATATTCTAGAATTGTTTATGTGTATACCTTCATATAATCTCTAAATCATCGAAATATGTTGTACAGATCACCCATAGCCGTTTCAAAGAAAAACGTCGCTGAATTTCCCCAAAACTGCAATTTCAGAGATTTTGAGAATGGACTTTTTAAATGAAAACAATGATACAAATTTGTTAATATATTCAGATGGAGGGTTCAATTTCAAGGGAGAATTTATTCTTCCCATTCATCGAGAATCAATAACAGAATCAAATTTGAAAGAGTAAAAAAAAAAATCCATTTGGCCAAAATTTAAAGGGTTGGCAAAAGGACAATTAACATTCCTAAATAATTTGAAAGGTCAGTAAAAATTGATCAGCAAGTATTCACTAGGTTTTTGGAACTCCACATGTATCAATTATACCAAATAATTTCTTGGCTCTAAATTCTTTGAAAACGGTAATCTCAAATTTGAGAATATAGATGGGATCTATACTACCAGTCCTTATTCCACTACAAAATAATGACTGTTCAGCTCGTTCCACTAAGAAAATAACGCTTTTTATGTAAATAGTTGAATATTACCAGAAATGAATATTACTGACCACGTACCAATACTGTACTTGAACATTTTGGTTTCTTTATACACTTCAATCGTTCTTCGAAGATCAAAGAAAAGCTCCCAATTGTTGCTCTTAAAGGGATAGGCAATTCTTATCAATTTGGCTGAAGGCAATTCTAGTTTCATCACTAATGTAGTAGCTAGAGCTTGAACCAATATTTATAGACCATTCCATTTCCTGTTTGCCTGATCCCTGTTAAATTCTAACTTTCTTGTCTTACTTCGTACAACACAGGGGGGTAACCTTTTTCACTCTCTTAAATTTAAGCTAGCGTAAATTTAATACGACAGCAACAGTCATTCGCCTAAATTTACACATCGTAAATGGTCATATACGACATCAAAAACGTACATGAATTAGCTTTGTCTTATATTTACGATAAGACAGCAATATAGGAGAGTAAAATGTACCTGAATTCGCCTCAGACTTTTAAATAGAGTTGCTTGCATTCATCAATAAATATCTGCATAACAATTGCTAATCAATTACTACTACTGGCTGATGCAGATCGATTGATGGTCGAGTCTGATAATCTGTGGCATCCCTCATACATACACACAGTAAGTACATAAAATAGATAACATAACATATAGGCATAATAAAGTACATAGAAAATTATTTGTACACGAGTAAAAATATCAGATTTTTGATAACAACAAGACATATTATATAGTATATACCCTGGAATAATAGTATATATTGTATGGTAAGAGGTATGAAGATTCCTTATTTAATCCAATATTTATATTACATCTAATGATGCACTGTGAAAATGGCCACGATCTATTGGTGGCAGTGAGTGATGAATGAGATGGTGGGAAGTAAGGATTATTAGGTGTCTTGAACACAGTTTGCAATAAACAGTCGTAAGGAACCACCTCAGTAACAACCTGAACGATAGAGGGAAACCACAATGTACCAGAGTCACGATGGTTGACCTGGCGGGAATCGAACCCTGGTCTGCTGAATGACTATACAGTCTGTCATTCATCACAAATATATATATTTTTCATACCTGGAAAATGGTAGGAGTTGATATTGTTATTGTTAACGTTCTGTTATTGCCATTTTTAAATAAATCTCAACTAGATTACATCAACAGCTACACATTTTGATTATCAAAGCTTTTCGAATTGAACTGTACTACAGTATACTGTATTCCTAGAGAAAGCAAGATATCTACAAGCAACTATACAACTGTAAAAATATATGCAGAACTAAAAATTCGAGTGTTTGATCTATTAACATAATTCTTATTTTAACTTTCATATGCCACGGAATCATAAAAGCGATAATAGTATAGCCTCTTTTGCTGCTGTTTGCCTGATATAAACCACAAATTCACTCTTATGTCTGAAAATTACATTTCTATGCACAAAACCTAACTTCACTCCTCTTGCCATTGTTTGCAAGTAGTATGTGAGCCGAGTGCAGGTGCTGTGGGCTGGCTGATGGCCAATTACAAAAATTGAAAGAAAAATATGAAAAATTGGTGGTCAAATTTTTGAAAAAATTACCAACATGCGTTGAAGATATTTTAAGATCTATTCAGCTCCTGTTTGTTGTGACTATGTCCCGTAAGTGACTTGACCCATGTTTCTCATTCATGTTCAATTTCCTAATAGTGTGACTTCGTTGTAGTATTTATGAAAAAAAATTTAATTGAACATAAAATACAATCTATGTGAATTTGCTTCTCTATATTCATAAATAGCTAATTAAAGATAGAACAGTTTAAATGAGTGATCAAGTTATCCTCATCTCCATCGTATCTATTCATTCAGAATTTTTACACCTCTTACCATTCAAAAGTTACAATAAAAATCTCAATATTGTGCCAAATAAGCTCCTAAATGTACTTACGTAGTGTAGTGTTCAATAATCTATTGAGATGAAAAAACACTTTACATTCTTTGTTTCACTATATTATATAACAAACCATTGTGAAGACCCATTCACAAGAAATTGAGCGTGAACTTGCCTTCAAGAGAAGGTTTGCCCACTGATAATGCAAAACCATTCCATGCAAAAATTTTCCACCCTTCACTCATCCTCTGCATTAGGAATGTATAGTTTTTGGAAACAACTCGTAGATTTTGAGATACTGATGGACAAATTTTGAAAACATAAAAAAAGATGAGAAAAGTGAAAAATATAATATTTATTCTTGAAAATTTAAATTTTGAGAATTTGTAAGAACAACAATGCAACAAGTTTCGAAAAATTGGGTAAGTTCAAAAAGCAATGTTTGTTGACTTCAATTGAATTACATGTACATTTTTCAAGTATTAATGAATTCATTCTATAGAATGGGAAGTTTTTTTTAAAGATTTTCCAACATCAATATTTTGAAGAGTTTACATCAGTTCAGTAACTGATCATACACTTGTGGTCACATTGTACGTTTTTTACGAAGTCAAAATTAAAACAAAATCTATGCACATTTGCCAACTAATTTTTCCATAGACTCTGGTCGATTAGAATGAACATTGTCTGCGAGTTTTAGTACGGAAATGTCAAAGTTTTCTTCTTGATGCCTTTTCATGTCGCTTCTGATTGGCCACTTTATGTGACCGCAAGTAGACTGTGCTGTCGATCGACTGATTCTCATATTTACTATTGGTGTTAATTAATTAATTCATATTGCATTTAACGATGCACTGTAATGATGAATCAAGATTATTTGGCGTCTGCAAATTTTGAATGAGATGATGGGAAGATGAGATGAAAGGTCATTTTATTAGGTGTTGCAGACATTGGGAAGGTTCCCTGATCCTAAGGAACCATCCTTGTATTCAACTCTGACTACTGAGGGGAACCACAGTACACCTTTGTCAGGATGTCTGGCCAAAGTGGAAGTCAAACTCCGTTTTTCTGAGTCACTGTGTTAGTAACTGAACCATCCATATCACTCTCTTGATTCAAATTAAATTAAATCAAATATTTAATAATATTGAGTTAAGCCATCACTAACGAACCGATATTTTACTATCCACTCCACTTGTGGCTAGCACTTACTTGATGGTGAAGACTTTATAAATACTGTAGAGCTTTGAACAAAAAGTGAGTCACCACTTTCTGTTTGCCTGATACCTGTCAAATGCTATATAAATCCAAAAAACTGGTATAGCCAGGAAAGAAGGCTGAGAGTGACTTCTTTGTACTTTTATTTATTTATTTTATATATCAATTTAGTCCAAAGATTTGCACATGGTACAAATATAGGAAATATAAAAATATGAAAATGGATGGACAGAAAGATATGATTAGAAAAGACAGATGATAACCTCTATTAGCTTTTAGTTCAAGCTGTTCATATCAAGCTGGTAATTAAATAAAGCCTTTGATATGTGATATGGTTTTTTGACAGATTATCATAATTTGCCACTGAGACGGGTGGACCAGTTACTAACAAGTTAAACCTTCATTCGGGAGATTGGGTTAGGAGGGTCAACTATACTGACTGCGATGAATCGCAGTTTCCTTCAGTCGTTGAGGTGAGTACTTCCTATTCCTATTGTCCTATTCCGCTTCCTTCCTATTGTCCAAAAACCTAATGAAATAACGTTTCCTCTAATCTTTCATCACCTCGTTCATCATTTGCCGATGCCAAAAAATCTTGGTCATCATTACAGTGTGTCGTTCGTTAAACACAATATAAATAACATACAAATCGTATCTTTTCAGTGTTTCGTCTATGCCGCTTCTGAAGCCATCTTATCTGAAACAACAAAAACAACATTAGATAGACAGAGACACACAATTTCTTTCAAAAACATCGTAAACTTGACACTAACTCATTGCTCCCCAATTAATGCTAAGGACGACAAGGTAGAATCGTTTGGACGGGGCACCACAAGGACAATCTTACCACCTCAAAAAGACATACACAGAGACATGAAATATTTTATTTTCCTTTTGTCTTTTTCTTGTAACTGAAAGTTACCAAGGTACTTTTTTAAAAATATTTTGAATGATTAAACAAACACTTTGAACACCCACGTATTACATATTCATATTGACAAAATATTACATATTGACAAAGTTTTGGCAGAAGTATAAAAAACTGTTCAGGACTTGATAACAAAATATCTCTTGTTTTCAATTTTGCATCAATTATCATTTTGTGTACACACAGTAGGCCTATTACAAAATTTCATTAGTTGATAAAATATGAATTATATTATTTTTATAAGATATATGCTTTTTCATATTGTTTAATGGTGCTTATGACTATTGATAGTTTCGGGTAACACATAAGGAACTGGGAACCTGCCGAAATTAGGAGGGTAAAGGGTAATTTGAAAAAAAGGTTCCATTTATTTTTGTATCGAAATCATGAAGAACATATGAAAATGCGAACAAGAGGGACAAAATCGTAATGGTAGCTTTTTTCATATTTACACCATTTCTTCTAGTTCTTGCTTCTCTGTCCTATTTGTGAGCTATGAGATTTTTTATGATGATATTACTTTCTATACTATCGGTGAAAGAAAGGTAGGGGGGGGGGGGATTGATCTTCTATGTTATGACTATTTAGTTCATAGTTAGTGAGGAGTTATTACATATAGAATATATCAATAAGGAGGATTCGTTCTGCTTTCCGCCCAATTAAGTTATCCTCTCAATCAAAGTTTTCGTCCCTCAACAATCCCATCAATTATTTTCTATGAGGTATGTGGGTCGGTTAAGGGTAGCTTTCAACAATTTACAGTCAGTGCAGGACAATAAGAAAATGGGTGGCGGGAGTTGGAAACTGTATGAATTCAATTATGATATCATTTCGATCATTAAAAAACGTTAGAACAGCAATCATGCTTGTCGAAACGGTTCTCGTTCGTGCGATATACACCCTCAGTTTTCTACTTTGCGAGTACAAGAATAATACCCAGGTAATGCATTATCCGCACCCGACCCTGAGGCCTGGGTACCTTAAGCCACCACTACTATCCTGACATGATATGTCTGTTGTACCCAAACAGATGAAAAGTTTTAGTAACCTCTATTAATTGAACCATCAAACTATGCCATCCCATGCAGGCAATGCATGTATTTCTGCTGCACAAGAATCTGAAGGGATTACTATTTGCTACAAATATCCTAACAAATATCCAGTTCTAGTCTCCCCAGTTATAAATCCTTGTCAGACGTTAGAATTACAACAAAGGATAAACATAAATGAAAGTGAAGACTTACGACTATCAGCTCTATGCTTTGACACACTGATCCGAGCAGCCGACTCCGTCCTATCCTGGTTGCCAGATCTCCGCCCAACTCCACGCACTGAACCGGCAGCATCGTCAAGTATCGTGATTCGTAGATCTGAAAACAGTTACAATATTAATATGAATCTAAACACTAGAAGGCAAAAAAATTCATGCCTGGAAAATTCACCTATGTAAATGATCATAAAACGATAGCAACACAAGATACGAAATTACATCAAATGCAGAAAATGATCGTTAAAAATACAAATGAGTAAGATTTTCAAGAAAATAAGTGGAATGATCAATTGTATTGAACGATAACATACATACGATATTTACATCCGGCCAACCATTTTCACTACATAGCGTACCGTTACATACAAATAACATGTAACCTAATGCTAATGTTTGCTACAGATCGACAGTATTTGAAAGATACTGTTCAGAATGTTATGAAACAGTTACACTCCAATATGTTTAGACAAAAAGCCACTATGTTGTCTTTTACGCTGGAAGATTAGTAGCACATCAGTACATTGTGGCTAGAATACCCGCCATGAAATCCATTCTCATTATTATTATATTATGTTGCATCATTCATTTATTCATCAAATCTTTTCCGAAGTAGATTCACAACATTCGTTTCACAAAGTAAAAACAGTTTCATGTCAAAATATATGGCATGTCAGTTACACCGAACCTCGACATTTTTTTTTAAAATGACAACTATGTATGTAACTATGTATACCTAACTGTGTTGTGTTTTGAAAGAAATAAAGACCTATTATTATTATCATTATTATTATCCTATTAGACTGTACTGTTGACTAAGATCTACTGCCTTCGGTTAATGACGAATGTGTTGATGGCAAGACGAGATGAAAGGTTATTTTATTACGTGTTTTGGAGAGAGGGAAGGAAGTGGTCTTAAAAGACCATCCCAGTGTTCACTTCAACGACAGAGCGAACCACAATGCACCTGTTACGATGGTTGACCATTGTGAGAATCAAACCCTGGTCTTCTGAGTGACAGATCTAGCAACTGGTCCACCGACTTAGTTGTACTGGAATCCAGCAATACGATTTGAAATTATTATCAATGTTATCAACCAACATCTTAACGACGTAATCGTTAAGCACACTTATTTAATCTACGGGAATGATTCGGAATGTCACTTGCATGACGGAATTTTGAATCACTACATTGTGCTTATTGAACTTGTAATGACCTTTAAGAAGATGGGAAGATGAAGACTGCTAGTGATGTGGCGTCTGTAATACTCGTGTTCTAACCAATGTTCCCAGTCCACACTAGACGTCTCTCTGTCCTCACACTGTACTCCACGTCTCTACGCTGAAACAACACAGAGACAATTAATGTAAATAATAATATTATCGTTCATTTTGTTATTCAAATCCATAATACATAATGATTCAATATATTTTTAGAATGGATAGACATGTTCTCTACAATATAATGAATTCGAATGTGTGGTAATAGTAATAATTATCATAATACTGATTAGCCTATGTATATATAATAATGATTTATATAACTATATATATATATATATATATATATACTACTATTGTATTTTAAGATTAAAAAAAAGGAAAGTCAAGATGAATTGTGTTGCTTCAAAGGGTGTGAAGTCAAGTTTCAAAGGGTGTTATTATAGGGTGTTGAAGGGTTGTCAAGGTTTCAAAGAGTGTTCAAGAGATGTTTGAAGGCTGTTTTAAAAATTGTTCAAAGTCAATTTTGTTTTCAAGTTTAATTATTAATTATTATTAATTTTCAATCATAGTCCTCTGTATTATCTTGTGAGTATTCGTCAGTGGAGAGTATTGCAAAATTCTCTTCTCTTTTTAGCGCTACAATCAACCACAAGACAGTCAGCACACTTCGTGAATTGAACGTAGATTCAGTTCAGCTAATATCTGGCCAACACAAATATAACAGACTCGAGAATACTACAAGCCAATAAATATTATGTACAATGTTCAAGACTTTCCAGGAAAACTCAAATCTTTTTTTGGTTCCGTTTTTTTTTTTCATTTTGGAAATCTACTTTTCCACCTACGAGAAAATAAGATTTCCAGTATTTGGTTGGGTTTGGTACAAGTTCCGGCTCCGGTTCGTGAGGGTTCCAAATGGTTCCAGATCTACTAAAAATAGAAAGTTGAATGTAGTTCTATTTATTTCCATTACAATTTTAAAGAATCCAGTTCTAGTTTGATTTGATTTTTTTAATGAGAATTTTAATTCTTACTTGTTGGTGCGTGAGACCTTCAAGTGATGATTAATTGAAAGTAATAGGATGATAATATTCAATCAAGAACCCTCCGGAATCCCATAGTGCACAAAATTCAGATTGCGTTTCCGAGTCACATAAAATGAAAAAGGTTCCAGTTCCAGAAAAAGATAACGATTCTCTTTTCATTTTAGTTTGGCTCCTTGACATTTTCTAATAGCTTCAACAGTATCGAATGTTCACTCATTTCATTGTTTATTTATTGTTATCTGTGCTGAGCAAGAGTTGATAAAACAAAGTGAACAAGAGACGTAATCTTCGAGTAACACTCAATGCTATTCAATAACGACAAACGTAATCAGCACTCACTGGTCCAGCTGATCCTCGCACTTCCCCTCACTTTCCCATCTGCAATCCACTTCCGTCCCTCCTTCTTCACATCTCGTCATAATCCAGCTCCAGCTTCTATCCAGCTCCAGAGGCAGCCACACTGCCAACTGTAAAACAAGAAATAATATGATTAGTATCATATCACTGATGTATATAGTTACTGTTAGAGATGTGGGAATTCATCGTTTTGAAATTGACCATCAAATCTAAATATCTCATAAGGATATATATTTTTGATTTTCTTCATGTTTCATTGCATATCGATTCATTCAACATTATATTCCATCCCAATATTTTTCACCATAATTATCTCTTTCAGAGCATTCAACAAAATTCAGCTATTTTGTGAAAATATGCACAATTTGTACAATATGCATATATGATTTGTACGAAACATTGTTTTAAAAAAGTATGATCGAATATGAAATTGAACAGCCAAGTCTTCACCCAGCGGACAGATGATAGCACATATTTTTTTCCATCATTAAGCGTTGTTTGCATCCGTCGCAGCGGGATGCAACCGGTCGAGATTTTACAAACTACGGTCCTGGAAATATATACATGAACTATACTCATGCATATAAGTTACTAAAAATGAATTACAATAATGAACAAGCAATAGGAAATTAATAAAATACAATAATGAGTCATTCTGATACAATGAAATACAATGTTGAGCAGGCAAAGCAGACTAACAAAATGCAATATAGACTAAGAATGCAAACGAAATAGAACAATGAATAAGTAATCAAAATAAGTGTGATAAAGAATTAAAAATTAGGTGAAGTTGACATTGAATACAGAACGCTAAGTCACCAGATATAAAGTAAAAGGGTACCTTATCTCGAAGTAACAACGACATTAACTCTTGAAATACAGAATCAAAGCACACAGTATAGTACTAGTCTAGGCGACACACAACCATTGATTAAAGAGGGTACCATAATCTATGGACAAAAAAAGTCAGATTGGCTAAGTTAGCCTCCAAGTTCGGGTTCCGATGAAATGTAAACGCAGGGCGTGATAAATCACTCTAGAGTGTGGACGCTTCACCATTTGTCCGCTAGATAGAGACACAACGTTCAAATTTGATGAAGCAATATCATAAGAGGCCTATGGCATTATCGTAGAAATGAAATAGTTTAAAAAAAGTGTATTTAAGTAATAAAAAAATTGATATATATTCAAAGCTGCCGTATTCCCCCGCCCAATATAATTCACTGACTAGGTAAACGTAGCATATAGACCATTATATTTATATAAATTAGCAATATAATAAATATAATTAAATATTCATATAATTATATAATTCATATAATGAAGATATTTATATGAAGTATAATCGAAAAGTCCACACACTTTGACTCGTACGAATTCACTTGACTAACGAACTACCGAGTCTAGAAAGCCGTGAATGGTTCTACACACATGGTTCTGCAATTATTATTTCTATATATTTGATGAATGAAAAACTTTCTTTAAATTATTTTCTTCAAAACGGCTGGTCCGATTGCCATAAAAATGTGTAATAATGTGTATATTTTATATGTTTACATATGATGCATTTTTATTTATTTTCATTTTGGGAGAGATTTTTACATTTTTTGGCCCAACATAATCTTAAGGGGTTCTTAGAAACTTTGAGATAGTGTTCCTCAAAAATGGTCAAACCGATTTGAAGCAGAAACTATACAGTTCTGATTCGGATGAATCTGTGTGTCCAGAAAGTTTCGTGTTGATCAGTCAAACCGTGCGACCTGTGCAGTGCTTACAAATTAAAAGGAAACACATAGATGAAGCTCCCTAAGATTTGGATGGAAAATTTCGCTATCGTTCATCCAATATCCAGTAAAGCCAATTACAATATCTTTTCGTTGGAGAAGTTTCATAATATATGTATCAGATGTTCTCATATAGACAGTATGTTTGGTTGAATATATCAATATTGCAAGCGAATCAGAAATCAATTTGCTTTGAATTTACCCTTTTTTTTACAAGAATGTAAGAAGACTACATTATTTTCAGACATAGAGTATTAAATTTCAATATAAATCACTAAAAAGTTGCAGTTGTCCAAATAACGCACTTTGATATTTGGTGAAAACAGAGTAACAGTAGGCCCTACATCTTATCTGAAGATTATAGATCTCATAGATTGGAAAATTTTAAAGTTGGAAAATGAAGATTCCAGGTATAGCCACCCTTATTTATTTGAACTCATTCTCTTCATTTTCTGTTTTGTGGGTCAACTAATCATAATTATGGATTCACAAAGTGTCACAATCGCAACCCATTCTGCCTTAACCTTGTCACTATATCCGTAACCATTGAACTGCATAATCATAATATGACTACAATGTGGACATAAAATAGCATTTATTTATTAATGTCAAGTATAGTAAACCTCCATTTCCGACGCAAAGGTCAAATCAACAACCGTGTACTTTTTTAAAAATATACTTATACCTACTACAATACTAAGTTACAATACTTTACCTTCGGCGTTGCGTAAGAATTATTTCCGTTATTGCAATGTTACGTACTTTATACTTTATATATATATATAGTTATCTTATTTCAGTTATGGGCCTATAGCATTAACCACAATTCTATTTTTAGACACATTCGGACAAGAAGTGTCCGAAAACGGTCTTCTTGATTATAATATGTCATTAAAATTTACATTAAAGAATCCTAAAATTCGATGTGGCTCTGATATTTGACGTCACCAAGTGGGTAATTGTGGTTGATGCTATACGTGGAGGTTTCCCATAGGGTTTGGCTTAGTGTTTTAACGTTCACAGCATTTTATTTGAGAACAAAAATTAAATTTGTGTTTAGGGTTACAAATATTTCCAAGCATCAACTATATGATTATTCAGTTTAAACTTAGATTTACTAAAAAAATGAAGACTAGTTGTTGTATTGCTTTCAAAATAGATAGCGAATAATAATAATATTATATAAATATGACAAAGCGAACTATTCACTATAGTTCCCATCAACATGTTCCATTTTATATCTAAGTATTCTACGTACCTTGGTTTTCACTTTTAATTTTTTTTCACAAAATGAAGAAGCTTTTACATTTTCCTTACATTTCAACATGAAATTTAAACGAAGTCGATTTTCTGTATACCAATTGTATCTGTTTATCCCCAGAGATACGCCCACATCAATCGCCATCGTAGTTGTGTAAGAGATACATTAATTGCTAGAAGTTTCTTGCATCAATTATTAATCTGACATTAAGAGCAGAATTTCGTATTGAAACAAATTGACCTGGATATACACTAATCATCCTACCGAGAGATTCATCTGTAACTTTTGTAGACTCATCGTTACTATAGAGTATTATAATATATACTTGGATCCTCGACAGAAGAAGGTCGTATACCAACTAAATAATTGTGTATACTTCGACAATTACAGTTCTCAAGAAACACTTGAACGCTTTTGAAAGATGTAGTTGCGTTTCTTAACGTGAACCTCGTCTTTCGAAATCATAATTCTTTAAAAGTATACCACTATAGATATAAATATTCAAATACGACTGTGATAATAATGTGTACCATATTGGTAGACAACCTTCATCTTTGGTCGATACAAGTATATACTAGTTCATCAAGCAAAACATATTTCAAAAAATAGTGAAGAATTTACAGAGTTCTTTTCTAAAACTTGTGGTTTGTAGACCAAATGTTTTTGATTTGGTTTTTGCAATTGCAATATAGGAATAGGAACGGAACGCGCGCATCAAACTGTTTTATTTCTAGGAGTAACAGTTGTGTCACATGATTGACTGGATAATTGATGTGAAGAGTGGTTAGATGAGTGAGGAATTGTCATTCAGTTCACGATAAATTGTATTTTTTTTTCAAATTGTTTTCACTATAATTCATTTGCTTTTGATTCAGAGCCTAAAAACGATTCACTGATTTAATTTTTTTTCTCTCATTAAAATAAGTTTGTCAGTTTTGATAGCTAATTCAAAAAATAAAACAATAATACCGTAGAAAGGGTGTCATTATTGAAATTTGAATCATATCGATATATTCACACATTGAAATTAATTAATAAATTTCTGAAATTTGTATGTATACATAAATAAAAGCTGAATATATTTTCACAAGCAAATCAACAAACAGGCAGCTAAATAAGAAACAAATAAACGTAACTCGATTATTCAAGATAGTGACAACATAATATGTTGAAACTGGTTCAGTTATTAAAAGATGATTACATATGTCACCCTTCTGTATATATTAAACATACCGAGAAGCGAAAGAATCGCCCGCAAATCATTATGTATTCAAATTGCATTGTCTTTAAAGTGAATAGCAAAGCATACATTGAACTGATATTCAGCATATATACATCGACGCCCTTTTCATTTCCGGTCGTTTATTTGATAATTTCGATAATATATACGATAAGTGTACGTATCGTTATCGGATATGATTATAAAGTTCAGATAAGTTCTAAAGGCTATAGGTCCCAGTCAAGAGGCTCCTCAAATCAGACTAAATACTTCACTGAAATAATTCAAGTTGAATTATTTCTGAAACGAATTGAATTAAAAAATTCCATTTGAAACCTCATGAAATACCTGTATGAATGGAGTGAACAATTTTAAAAGTTGATAGTGTACGAATAAAAATTGATAATTTTGTTTTGGATCAATTCTAGCTAAAAATCAGCATTCTTCTTGAATACACATTTTATCCATAGCTTGTGTTTGCAACATCTGTTTGTATTCAGTGATGCCCTTTTTTTTAAAAAAAAAAGTTACTCGTAGAAAAACATTCAAATCTAATTGAAAATGGTAAAAACACAGTGGCTGAAGAAGAGGCTATATTAAATTTTCGAACAGTGAACCTAAATATCTCGCAAATTGGCTCTGGGAGATTAATGATTTTTGATTATTTTGAATTGATGAATTATATCATAGATATTATGACAATATTATTACTACGGTGTATGGATCTGAAATATGAAAACATATTAAATGGGATGGTATTATGGTAGGATCAAATAGACACAGGAAGAGGGATGGGCAGCGAGCAAATACAAAGGAGGGAGTTTGAGAAAGGAACAGTATCGGAAGAAAGAGAAAAAGAAAAAGACCAAGGATAAAATGTGAAAAAGTGATAAGGTACGGTGTGGAAGGAAGAAGAGAATCATTGCAGAAAGTGAAGAACAATAAATGATGGGAAGTGAGGAAAATATGGAGGATCGAGCTTGTCTTGTGGAGATTTAGTGGATACAGAGGATGTTGAAGAGAGGGTGTGTTGTGCCTGGCAATTACACCACATCTCGAGTGATATGTCCAATACATTTAGCTGATTATACCACTCCGGATTCCGACAATTATCGTTGCAAATATAGAGAGAGATATTATTATTATTGTTATTATTACGTAGAATGTAAATATGTACAACCACTCAGCATTTACTTGATTCACCAACATCTGAGGTTTAACGTGGTCTCGATGTGAGGGAAAAAAGTTCTCACCAGGGGCATTTAAAAGTTATAAATGAACGACAATAGCTTGTGTGTGTCGTAAAAGTCAAAACAGTACAAAAATATTCTAATGTATCAAAAAATCAAAAAGAACCACGATAAAAATTGAGTATTGAGAAGCCATTTCAAAGATATAGCTCCAAAAATATGAACGAAAATATGAAAATATGAAATATGTTGAAAAAGTGATGTTATGCCGGATGAATCAGATTCCAGCAATTAAATACGAATTCTAGTAGTTGATTAAAAAGCTTAGTTTACGTTATAGTTCATAGTGATACCGAAAGTTGGATATTGGTTGTACTTTATAAATTGTGTTATACAGAACAAAACTTCAAACTTTTGTTAGCCCCGAACTTTTTTAGTTGCTATAGTAACCTGTCAAATATGAATATAAAATATTCAATATGTAATAACGTCTAATATAGACAACACTTATGTGAGCATTATTCAAGGCTTTATTCAACAGGTCTCACACATTGTTGTAAATTGTAATTTTTTTGAAGAGATCTTCATTATTATCTAATTTCGATTACAACTATTTCTAGAATTGACTGCATTTTTATATTCTGTTCTTCGTCCCATTTGTATTTTATTATTCTCTCAAAAATGTCATTATTGTTCATTTTCATATCTCAATTAATTAATTTTCATTCTGTGTTTCAAGCAATCTTATTATAAGACAGAATCTTGAATGAATATATATATATATATATATATATATATATATATATATATATATATATTTATATATATATATATATATATATATATATATATATATATATATATATATATATATATATATATATATGAATATATTACAAAATCCATTATCGTATGTAACTATATCTGAATATAATTATATTCATAAAGAATGGTTATAAATTACCATGGAAAGTTCAATACCTTTTTTGGATGTGGCCCATATATCCGCCTTGAAGTGAATATATTTAATGACCACAAGTTATAATAGAACATGTGCCGATCGACCGTCTCCTCTGTATATAACGATACACGCTCGACCGTTTCGCGTATTCAACTTCTCAAGCTATGTGCGAAATTGACCTCTCCAAAGCGATTGATCTTTGTTGATCGCAAAACACGATTTTATGTAGCTGTTGTAAAGGATGGTGACATTTACAAATACTTTGTCGCCATTGTCAGGATATATATAATAACAAGGAAAGTGTAAACGAGTCAGAAGAAAAAGAAAACTTGTATTCGAAATTAGTCAAAGAATTTGTTGTTTTATGTGATTAACAATTGGGTTATGCCTAGGCAACGGAGGTTAATTCGTGGGTGGTTTGAGTTCCGGATGCGGCATAGATTCTTGTAAAAATCATGCATCTATATAATGAACTCATTCTTACCCTCAAACAGCCCAGTTGTTGTCGTGATCGTTGAGCAAATAGTAGACCTGCCATCAACTAATATCTAGGTTATTTGGAAGTTTTTCGAGTAGTTCAAAGAGTAACAATGATCAAATTATTACTTGATCGATTTGACTTCTGTAGATTTATAGGCCCTATAATATATGTTTACATTTCAATTTATTAAAATATCCTTAGATTGTACAAAATGCATATGGATGCGGTATCTTACGTCCAATAAACAACAATAAACAATAACACTCATCTTGATCAATACAATTTATGAATGCACAGAATATTGAAATTGATGTTAAAATTATCAAGAGTTGATACAGTGATAGATGAAGAAGAGAAGAACTCGACATCAAAGTATTCATTATTTGTAATATAATTGATAAATAGAATAATGATTTGGTTCTAAAAATATGACTCAACTATTGTCATAAGTGGACTGTGAATATCAAACCATCATTGGTCAGTTATGTGATGAGTTATTGATTTTCAAGTTATTCTTTATGAGTTTTTCTATTTATTTTCAAGTTATTGGATGAGCGTAAGGAAATACTTTCATTCGGACACTCCAGTGGTCCACAGGTCGGAATGTTGATTTGATCGATAGATTTTTTTGTGGACGCACATACGCATGCAACTTTGGACTGTACAGTTTTAGGGAGTTATCGGTCTTACCACTTTCGAAAAAAAATGTGTATTAATGTTTTTGGATGAAAATGCGAAAAAATGCTCTCCTAAGTTCTTTTAAACAATCTGATTTTTTTGTGAACACGCAGAATCATACAAATTAGTTCAGTTTATGATGATTGTCTTGAATACGTTTTTAAAAAAGATTTCGAAAAAATTGAGAAAAAATTCTTCGTACATTTTTAGTCTCACTGATTGTTGAAGCTACGTTAATACATTCTATCACGGATTATATTGATGATTGGAACAGGCGTTTAGAGAAAATAATCGAAAATATAGTTTTTCTCGAGAATTCTTTATACCTGAATTTACTATTACTTTTGTCACTCTCTCGATTTTTCATGATGATGATTATTGTTTGCTTAACGACCCCACCAACAGCTAGGTTATACGGGGGTACGAATGAGCTGGTGATAATGAAAGTATGAAGTGATGATTAGTGAGAGGACATTTACAAAAACCCATGCCTTATGCGGGACTCGAACCCACGCCCAACGGTGACTTCAGTTTCTGAAGCGGTGCCTCAGCTGACCGAGCTACCGAGGGCGACTCGATTTTTCATTGTAACGTCGCCTATGAACAGCTTTATTATAATTAAAAAGTATGTAGGGTGAGTTGGGTTAATGAGGATCACTTGAGATTTGCAAAAACCCAATCTATGTTTCAACATAGAGTTTTTATAGGGAGCATTTTTAGCCTACACCACCAAACAATTTGATATTGAAATTTTTGTATAAATATGGTAATGCCATTTGGAGAAAGATGATTATGGAATTCATGATTTGTCTCAGAAAGATGGAGAAAGATGATTATGGAATTCATGATTTTTCTCAGAAAATAATGAGGAAAAAATCCGTGAAGGTGAGATACACATTGAAAATTGTGAATAGACCTAAATCCCCGTCAAAAGCGAACATTAACAATCACAGCACACCAAAACATCGAACAGAGAGCATTGAAAAGAACTTTAGACTTGCAGTTCTATCTCTTGTGACGGGGATGGTTCCACTGTATTAAAAACGAACTGTCCTAACAAGCTACCCTCCTTAAAATCTACCGACTGTACTAAAATCTAAAATCTAACCGAGCGTCCATAAACTTCTACTTCTTGAGAAACCCACAGAGAAGTTGAAGTGGGTGCTTTGGCTTCTCTTCTTCTTCATAAATTGTAACTTCCCATCGAATGTTTCGTAGCTTTTCAGTTTTTTTTATGGATGGTCAAAGTTATATGGGTTAGGTTTGTGTCAAATAATATCTGTGAGTAGGAGGAGGAGACAAACCCCTTACATTAACAGGTTGCCCCGAGAGTATAAGTTTTGGTGTCGACCAGGGCGGTGACTGAACACAAGACTACTAAAAGACAGCTCACAGCAATACCATTTTTTATCAGCAACAAAATCGACATGTTGTGAAATAAATCGAAGATTAAATTTATTTTTAAATTATTGAAACAATTTTGAAAATTGATATTCACCAACAACGTCAATGTGATGAGAAAATTATTCATTTATGATGGCTTTTCATCTTGACGTTGAATGACCATGACGGTCCAGCTTACTATAAATTTGGAATTATAATTGCTAAAAGTAAAAATGAGTTATGAAATTATTTTATAATTAAGACGTCGTTATTATTAGTTATTAATTACAAGTAAAAAAGTCGTTTCCCATTTTAATAACGATATGGCACAGTTTGAAACACGTATTCATTTTGAAACATTGGTTCAACTAATAACTGGATCAACCACTCGTCGTTAATAATTGATTAGCAGATATCGACATTTCAAGGTAGATACAATTCTAATCGTGTTTTTATTATGAAGCAGTTGCCAACATTGAAACTTGAAATACTTTAGTATCTCAAATGTTACCATAATTTAAATGCCAGTTGCATTGTATTTAAAAGGAAGAACGAGAAGGAAATTACAAATTTAATTTAGGTGATTAAATAAGTGTTACTTCCAAGGATGTACAAAATGATGTTCCTGTAACGAGCACAATCGTTCGTACAACAATCAGAATCGATTTTAAAACCGATTTATATCGTTACGCGTACAACTCGAATGTTTTTTGATAGTTTGATTACAGTTTGTAATACTTATAGACAATGCTTGTCAGGCATACTGATATCATTTGCTATTTCTGTCGTGTATTTTGTATATGTGTGAGAAAAACACAATCGTCAGCTAGGATCGTCAAATAATGTATGACATGACAAAAGAGAGTGACTGTTTACGAACAGCTGTATTACGTATAACTATCATTTAACTCTTTTTTTACGTTTTAGATTAAGTTAATTTAAGGTCAACCTAAGGTTAGTTTCAGGTCAAATAAAGTTAGGTTAGGGCCGTTTCCGGTTAGATTTGGTCAGCTCATTTTGAGGTTATGTTATAGTTTACGCCCTACAATATTTTACCCCCAAACCTTCACCTCTATTATAAACCATAACATAATTTCAATATAGCTTAGGTTTATATAAGTTGCACGCATCAACAACGCCTCACTGGTCAAGTTATTTAGGTTAGTTAGGTTAGTTAGAGACTCTAGAAACAATAACAACAACAACAATAGTGCCCGTATTGGTCACAACCTGAATCCAGTGGTAATGCGTATGCTTCTTGTAACCGGGAAGTGAGTTGACTCACTTCTCACATCGTGCTTTGGTTCGATTTCCGCCACCGTATATATCTTTACAGAGTTTTTTCGTGGTTTTGCTCTCTAGCCTAAGCAAATGCTGGGATAGTTCCTACAATAAAGATCAATATCATGTTATTTATCATTCAACCAGTATCAATGGATCTCAGTTATCGTTACAGTTCGTCGTCCAACTCGGAATATATAAAAAAGTGAGTCTATAAAGGTGCAAATACGACTTATTACAAAAAGTTTGTTGTGAGCCTGAGGCATCGTGCCTCAGTCAGCTAAGGGACTGCTTTAGAAAATGATGGGGTTGAAAAAAAAAATTGCTCATTCAACTAAGACGCCGCTTTGGAAGCCGAAGTTACGTTGGGCGTGTTTTTTTTATTCGTCCATACACTCATCATCACTTCACAGTTTCATTATCACTTGGTCATTCGTATGTATCCCCATATAACCTAGCTCTTGGTGGGGTCGTTGAGCACCATTGAACAAAAAATTAAAAATCATTATAATTTATCACGTGGTTACCAGCGTGTTTTACCCACCCCTGAGATGATAAATGCCGGTAGCTAAAAGTTGCAAGGAGAAAGTTGTCCGTCCCACAACAAGCCATGTTTGGCCAAAACACCACGAGGCAGTCCAGTTTGCATGCATGCGTGGCTCGCCTACAATATACATGCTGCATCCATCACTGGGCTCTACGATATGAACCGTTAGCTGAATGCATCTGTGTGTCTAGACGTAGAGTGAGCATTAATTGGAATTAGAGGAAAGTGATAGAGAAATGCTTTATATGGTCACGTGGATGAATAAGTGAAGTGAGAAAACAATTGTAATGCAAGTATATGCAAGTGATATAACTTCAATCACTTCATATTATTGATTACATTTAATTATATTATTCAAAGAATATGAATCGGTCTTTCGTTTAGTTTAGAAGTTGAGGCACTGCTTTGAAAACTGAATCTGGATGGACGCGGGTTCGAGTATCGCAATAGGTATTATTTTTTGTCAAAATTGTTTTGTCCAACATCACTTCATAGTCACATCGTCACTTGATCATTCGTTTTTCCATAATTAGAATCCAGATGTTGGTGGGGTGTTGAATAAAATTATTGTAAATCCAATTTACAATAATAAAAAAACTTGAAAAAAAAATCAAATTCGTTGGTACGTTCAAGATTTTTCATTGCTTCACAGATATTTTCTATACGTCACTGCATTATTCTTTGAAAATAAAATTACTCCAAATTTCCTTGGAAGAGATTCTGCTATTTGGACGCTAACCAGATATATTAGCATGTACTTGTGTTTGGTGCATCTCCAAAAGGCGTAAACGCAAATTCAGAAAAACTTACTCCGGGTAATATTTAGTGACTTATATTATTTGAACAAAATTCTTCCCAAAACAAATATTGGATACTCATTTCAAATGAATTATCAAAATTTATTCTCATCTTGCTACGCTATTAAATCATCCATCAATAATGGAAGACTCCATATAGGTGAAGGTGACAGAACAACTCTATAGAAATTATTTGTGTATTTTATAATTTATTCCAAGTTTTTGAGATTTAATTATTCGATGGGAGGTTATACACAACTATTTGATGTAAATGCTGAATATTACTTTTCACATATTTCATATACTTTACAAACTTGAAGTTGTATAATTTTTCAATGTGTGGCGATTAATAATTATTGAATTAATGTTTGAATAATAAATATTGTGATATCAGTATTTTATTTTCATTCAAGTTTTTATTTTTGGAGTGATAGGGATGGTATGATCGGCCTTGCCCTCAATTGGAGCGTAAATTGAACAGCGACAGCTATCGTAAAAATGTTTGATTCTCATAAAAAAAGTCATCAATCCATTATTGAAATATCTTTACCAAACATCAGTGCGCATCAAAAATGTACTTCCTCATTTAGACAGATTTTTATTCAAAAGAACATACCTACAAAAGTACCTAAGGAACATATCAAGGTGATGTTAACCAAGGACTTCCTTATCTCATTATTAAAAGTTTTAAACTGAGTTAATGAATTTTAAACTTCCTTTGATTTATCCTGAAGTTTATCAGTCAAGCAATGAAGTTAATGTATTTAGAGGTGAGATGTTCATTGAGTGGAACGGTACGCTTCCAACCATGCGTCATAATTCAACAAATATCATAAAACATATCCAATTTGCGGTAAATTTTCCGAATATGACACAAATTTCGAATGGCTGGCGTGAATATGAAGTAAAATGAAGATATTTTTTAAATAACATACATATCATGAATATATTGATTCATTATTTATGAAGATTGTCTGAATTTTTCTATTACTTCCTGAAAATATATCGTCTGCTTTAAATTTGAATATAATTTGGAATGATACCATTTCGAAATGGGTTAATGTAAAAACGTGATATCATAGACTACGGATACATTATCTATATCTTCTATCGTACGTAGTACTTCCTTATCTTTTCGATACCCAACGAGCCAGAACATAACTATAAGCATTGTGGTAGAAAGCAGTGGTATGTGAACTACCCAATGGTATAACAATAAATTGACGTGCTGTGCCTTTACCAAATCAAAGAAATCAATTAATGAAAACAAGAATAATAATAACTGCGCAAAAATAATTGGACATTGCTAATTGTCCCCATTTTGTCATTTCGATCTCATTTAATTCATAAGCACAATAATCAGAAATGTTTTCAATTACCATTTATCTCGATTTCAATTTCAAATTCAAAGCTCATGAGTTCAGAATAGGCGAATTGTACGCCTAATGACCCCACTAACAGTGAGGTTATTTGAGAGTACAGATCAAATCTGTAACTTTCAGATTAGGCTCATACTCGAAACTCATACTCGAACAGATCGGCTACTGATTCCTAGCCCTCCAGATAGCCTACATTAGAAGGGTACGAATAATTAGACGAGCTTTAGCGAGGATTAAATTTGACATACTGAAAAAATTGGTGTTCGTTTTTATGTTTTTTTTATGTTTTTTTGTCTGGTCTCCACAGGTCAAACAGCTACAGCTATCAACTTCAAAATTTTTCCCATTATGGTTCCTTATCTAACTTAGATCTGTATAGTTTTGTGGCATTATCGGGTGGTAACTTTTATTTTTATGAATTTTAGAAATTTCAAAAATACCCATTAGAATAACACGTCAGAAAAAAAAGAAAATATTTTCATTTAAAAAAAAAAATGAAATTTTGCGTCAAGTTGAATTACATCTTGATACACATTTCTGGAAATGTTCAGCTTGATCGAGTCAGCCATTTTTAAGACAAAACATAAAATGTGCTAAATTGGTACCACTCAAAGCAGTTTTCACCCATTTATAACTTGAATGCCACCCAATTGGCGAATGTGGGCAAAAGTTTTGCAAAAAAGTTGACATACTATTACTATCCGCTCGTCTAACAATGTCAACGTAGTCTATATATGGCGTTTTCCTAGTAATATGATAACGAATTATGTGATTACGAACGATGAACGTGAAAAATCATGCTATAACTGACAAGCTCGGAAAGTATAAACACATTAGGGGAATAGAGATCCAGATGCCAGAAAGGATTCAGCCTCCAGTCTGACCTCGGAAATTGCAATAAAATCGGGCGTGGTTTCGAGTCCCGCTTGGGCTTCTTTCTGTAAACATCATCATACATCATCTGCGTATGAATATTCGTGTACCCCAAAAACTTATGGGCATCATCATCAGAAGAAGATATGTATTGTCTTTTTTACAGACAGGATTTTCTGTAAATTATATATATATATAAAAAATGTAAAACAGATTAAAACATTGTCCTCGAATATTATCATGATTAATTATCTGTCAGAACACAGACTGGGTTTCTTCAGTCTAATTTTAGCGTGTTGATATTACTCATCGCAAGTATATGGTTAACTACTTCCATGCATCCGGTACTTGCAGTCATTACGCTAATTACGCTTGTTTGTGATTCTATTATCTAAGACCGAATGACATAACCTTTATTGTGAACATGTTGAGTACTAGCTTTATAGAGGAAATTCAGACATTTATATGTCCTGAGATTAAGTTCTTCTAGCTATGACTAGTTGGATGAACGAAGCGAAGACTCAATTTCACCATACTCGAAAAAAAGTGCCTTTTTTCGCGCTTCACAGGTCAAACAAAAATTCAAAATCAGTTGAAACTTGACACACACAAGTGTCCTTATCTAATTAAATATTGTATAGTTTTGAGGCGCAATCAGTTCAACCTTTTTTGAGAAAACTTATTTCAAAATTTTCAAAAACCCCATAAGAATAACCAGGAGGAAAAAATTCATCAAAAACATTTCCTTTGAGAGAATTCAAATTCCAAGGTATTTTGAATATAATTATTATACACCTTATTTCGAACTTTCAGTTAAATCAGATCAGCCGTTTGATATATAAAAATATATAATCCAATTTTTTTAAATCACTCAAAGCTATTAAGAAATCAATTAAATCCAAGCAACACATGTCACCAATTGATTGGAAACGATTGAAACAAAACCACCTTTACTATCATAGAAATTAATTATGAAATAGGATGGCAGTGACGTAATTGTTTGGATCTCAAGGTAGATATAATATATAATAACCAATCCAAAGATAAGTTGATTATGTTCTAGCTCATCCATCAACGCGACAGCACATAACGCGTTTGCCTACTAGATATATTATATCAATGAGATGAAAGTGATAAGAAGAGAGATTGTCGATCGCTGATCTCTACTATCAAATTGTGCGCATTGTGCACTATTGATTGAACATCAAGTCAAAACTGACGAAAGATATACCACGATACTCATAAGATTGGATGATAATCAATTCCCGTGCACACTTTGATTCCCCTCGTTTACGGCTTTGATTAGTTCCTTATTTTTGTACCCAGACCACAGGAGGAATAGGCTGGGGCCACGGCCTGGCTGATAGCCAATCACAAACCACAATCCATACAGTGATAGTCTACTTGACGGAATTGTGTATGATAGCTGTGGTGTGAGAACTAAGAAGTAAAAATACATAATTTGTACGACAACATAATTTCAATAACTGTCCGCGGTCAATGAATATAGTCAACAATTCCTTCGAAACGTCACATTAATTTCAGCACGCTTGAATCGATCGCTTTCTAGAGGTCTGGGTAGGTACCACATGATGCTACAGGGTGAGGAGTTGGAAGGAAGTGTTTGTAAATTAGAGGAGGGTAAAAGTGGGTATGAGTTTCACCTAAAGTGTATATTTTGTATTGAGTGTATAGAAGAATCGAATAAGGAAATAAGCGATATCTTGAATTTAATGGGGTATGTTACTATATCACCAGATTTTTGGGGTGTGATGTTGATATCCATCAAAGTTTCCATTGTATTCGTCAGTTTATAAGATATGGCTTTGGAAACTGAGGTCAAGTTGGGCTTGGGTTCGTGTCTCGCATAAGACCTAGGTTTTTAAACATGATGCGCATATCATCCACTCGTTTGTACCCCAAAATATAACCTTGTTGTTAGTGGGGTCGATGAGAAGAATAATCAATAATCCATCGTGTTGAATACCTTCCATGAATACATATCTTTTATCAATTTTTATATTTCAAAATCTTTCTATAATACAAATTGTAGTTCTATAAGGATGAACTATAGCACAATTAAAGCTTCAGATCAGAGATGTTGGTGATAATTGGAGATTATTCTGTTTTGAGACAGAAAGATGTATGGAAATGAAAAAGCTGGGTTTATGTGAACAAAAGGCTTATCCACTTTGAAAGATTATTGCATTATTTTTGAAGTAATAAAAAAATTGCCTATGTTTATGATTTCGAGAAGATTTTTGTTTCGTCAAATTAATTTCGAATCAATGTCGGTGGATTCTGATTTTTCTTCAACTTATACAGAAGAAAACAACTTGGAAATGAATAAAATGAGAACAGTATACTCAACTTTTATTGTGTTATGATTGAATTTAGAAGATAGTAATCGATCTGATGAGCCATCGTAACTGTAAGTGGACAAGTGTTTCAACAAGAGTGGATCAACAGTGACAAAGTGACATCATTGTTTGTGATTTGAAATAGAACATTTCTAAGGTCATTGATATTATATGAGTATAGGAAACTACTTGAATACATTTTCAATCCCTCATAGATCAATTGTGAAGCTTTTATTTTTATGTCATCAAATTGATGGCATTCGATTTGAATCCACACTCGAAGATCGCGGGAATGGAATGAATTGGAAGAAAATTTAGAGAATATAACGAAGATCAGTGATTTAAGAAGAGATCTAAGGAAAAATAACAAAGTATAATTTTATGAAGTAGGCTTTGTTTGTTTGTTCTCCTTTAATTTCATGAGAGTAATCATTACCACCTATTTTAATAACAATCTGTAATAAGTAAATTTAATACAAATACAAAAATAATTTGGTCACAACTGATTCACGATTGAACTGATGTTCTAAGTCTGCGGCGGAGCAGACAATTCACAAAAATACACTCTTTTTCCGTATGTATATCGTTAATTTAATCGCGAAGTATTCATTCCATACAATATAAAGATAAACGCTTCAATATAATAGGACATTTCTCCTTATAATGCGTATACTACTGGAATTGTGTGTTACTGTGTGTGACCTACTGGCATATTACGAAAGAATAATAATTATATATTAATAAATATTTCTAAACTCATATGTATAGGCGTACACACTGAAGAGAATTAAAAATAAAATCATTTCATTGAACCTAATCAAGTTGATTATTCGCTAATAATTATGAATAATCATCAATTGTCCATCTATCAACCACGCAGTCAAACGATACACCATGCAACTTTCAGACGATGTGCCTTATGAATACAATATCTCTCCTATCCCATTTAGAATAATCAAAAAGTATAATTAACCAAGCAATAAAAACCGGAAGGTAATCAATCAATCGTAAAGATCTTCCAACTAGAAATGATTGATTAATGAAAAAGGAAAGTGAACAATTGTGCCCAAGTCGGAGAATTAACCACCGCTAAGACCAATAATAGTGAAATCTTTACCGACTTTTCTTGTTCACTCTTGCATTAAAATCTCCGAATATTTTGTTGTATTACTCACAGCCACAACAATTTATTTGTATTAAATTATTAATATATTACATGGACATTACATGGTTGGATGAAGTTATTTTGGCGTATTGTCGATCTAGGTTTGTAGATACCATGATTCATGAAGAGTTTTTACCAGCCAAACGGAATAAGTATCATGAAATATGTGTAGGCGATGCATTTTATAGACACGATAGCAGTGCGTTGAAAGTACAAAAAGTACAAGACACAATCTCAAGAGTTAAGTGTCGTAACTTATATCCACCAGTAATTGGTCGGTAAAATTTAAATCCCGCATAAGAACACAAACGAGGCTATAATCATGCCATGTTGGGAATCTGATTTTTTTATCTTTAATGATATACATTTATAACACTAAAGCTCTATTATATGATGGAACGTTATAGATGAGCATGATACATAGTAAGATGCATTTTAGTTCGAAAGTGTTTTTACTTTTTCTATAATATTACGAAACTCTTTTTCCTGTTGGCCTAATTTGTGTGATGCAAAATTTACACCACATACGTTGAACCAACAATAAAAAATGCACATCAAGTTTTCAGAAACTATTGACCCAGAGAGAGAGAGAGGAGAGAGAGAGAGAGAGAGAGAGAGAGAGAGAGAGAGAGAGAGAGAGAGAGAGAGAGAGGATAATGTATAAAAAATCTATGTCTAATGATGACATTTTTTTTATTGTTCAAGATGAATTTTTGAAAAATTGGTTTTTGATTAATGTTGTAACGTGTGAGACTGACCGTGGCCTAACGATCCTACCTTATCGTCCTCAGCCTTAATGCCTTTTTGTCAAGTTCTCGATGTTTGATAAATACAATCGTAAACTGTCAGTTATAGCTAGTCCTATGTTGATTGGCGAGAATTTGGGTACTAATTATCTTCAATAAATTACAAGTACATTTTCATTGCATCCGGTCAAATTTATTCATCAATTATACAGGTCATCTCTCACTATAATAAAATATTCAATTTTTTCAAATATTTTTTCACTGAATAGATGATTGACTTCGGAATTAGGCTGAATCGTCTGAAACCAGTCTCAAAAAATATAAGAAATTGATTGGTTTTTTGTCTGCCTACAGTGTGCAAGTACCCGATATACATTTATTCATCCTCTGACCGACCATTATTGAAGGTCTCGATCGACCGTCTCCCTATTCAATAGCACTAACCGCGTTGGTGTCGATTCCTCAGCTGTCATGAAATAAAATATATTGAAGTCGATCGTGCGGAAATATTGCACTAGTTCCACAGATCTAGACTTATTGAGGACGTTACAGTATAGATTGTAAAATGAACAACAATTAAAGTAGTTTAAATATGCACTTTATACGTTCATAAATCACAGCAGTAAATAGAAATGTTTTAATATTGCGCGGGAGTCTATTTGATGACGTGCTAACGATGATGATGATGATTATTATTATTTGTATTTATTTCACGATTATCTAGTAACAGTATAGTTTCATGTGTTTATTGTGGAGTTTAAAATACGTGTACGTACTAGTAATTCATAATATAAATACATGTCTTGTGAAGGATTCGAACCCAGGTGATATATAATGATATAGGTTATTATATAATAATCAACAAGGCAGTAGCTATAGGATTTAGAAAAATTAGTTTGTCAATAATAGCTGGAAAAAATGTGTGTGTTACTTGTCATATATGTATTGTCAATGTATTATGATTGAAAATTACTACAGCTGATCAGTATGTTCAGTATTATTTTTTTATGCAGTTGAAAACATATTTACCTCAATTATATATCAATTATATACGAATTTAACATTAGTGAAAAATATACCATCTTTCAGAATAAAAATGAATATTTTAAAAAAATCATGTGAATAATTTATTTAATATTAAATTACATTCTCATTATGAATGAGCATGGAGATGAATGAACAAAATATTTCAACTGAAAGTATAACCAATTCGGTTTTCAACTACACATTCAAATTTAAATTTCGAAAATATTTACACTTTTCTCTGATCAACTTTTCAATTTAAGTTATTTTAATGTTTACCAAGTTGATAATCAAGAAACTGACACGTGACTCCCGCGTATATCCGTCCGGTTGGTATCACTCACAAATGTCATTATCAAATCGTGAAGCAATGATTTAGTAAACATAGATTGAGAACAATGTGACCGCCTTAATGACCTTCTTAAATGGCGCCCATAGAGAGTAGAGTGGAGCAACTACAGCAGCTAGAGGTTTCATGGCACCATCACCAAAACCGCGAGCACAGTGACGGAAACGAAGAATATCATCACCGGAAAGCATCATAACGGCGAAAATATTTGATGTAAACTTTAAATTATCAACCTATAAAACCGAAAAATTCATAATATATTTCTCATTATTACAATTTACCATGTTTTTGTCGTTAAATTTTGCTACATTTTATAACTGTACCACATTTTATGTGTGCGCACATAGGCATACATTTTTTCTGTTCTGGAAAGAGTCGACGCTCAAGAATTTGATTTGTATGACAATTTGAATGAAAAAATGAAGGAATAAATAAATAAGCGGATGAATGAACGAATGAATGAACGAATGAATGAACGAATGAATGAACGAAGAAATGACGAAACAACGAATGAACGAATGAACCGAGCAAGGAATGAACGAATGAACAAATAAACGAAATAATCAATTAATCAATGATGAAAAAAAAGAGAAAGAGAAAACGGAAGAAGGGTAGGAAGAAATGAAGTAAGAAACGAAGAAAAGAAGAAACAAAGAAAAAATGAAGAGAAGAAGAAATAAAGAAGTAAATAAATGAATAAATGGATAAACAAACAAGTAAGAGATGATAATCAAGACTAGATGATGCAAGGCATGTAATATCACCATGTTTTTGATTAACGATATTGACAGAAACACGTGGGTACAAGTCAGGTAATTGAGTTCAAATCGATCAAATCATCAGTGAGGGGGAGGGGAGGTCATGCAATACTAAAATTGAAGTAATTATGTTACATCAATGAATGACTTGCAGAAACTACCCTTTTCAGTCATCAACCACAGTAATAAAAAAATAAATTGATGAGTATTATAATTATGGTCTCTTGGTATAATAGGCGATTGTGTTACGCGGATGGTTCAGTGTTAATCATTGTAAACAATATACTATATGTGTTATAGTAAATAAATTAACCGTAATTTCTACGTTGCCTTGTGATTCCAAGCTCGGAAGTCAATATCTAGCTGTGTGCGTGCAATATTCAATTGTTAGCCTGAATTATACTATACATTGAACTTGCATTTTATTATTATTTTTTTTTTAATAATATCGAAACTTGATACAAAACCATTGTTCCCCAATTAGGGCTGAGGATGAAAGATAGGATCGTTTGGACGGGGCACTTATATTATACTGATGAATTATTATATTAAATCTCATATTGTATGGACATTTAAGAAGAATATGTTAAAACTGAATGGTTAGATCAGTATACCTAGAGCACTGATGTCCTTTCAGGAGACCGGAGTTCCATTCTCGTTACGGTCGACCATTTGTGGTTTACATTGGTCGTAGAAGTAAATACTAGGATAGTTCCTTCTATGAAGTCACGACCGTCTTTCCAAGCCCCACACTGTTTCATGAAATATAATATTCGAAAATTATGGAAAGAGTAAAAAAGCAGTGAGAGGGAGAAGAACGAAAGAGTGGAAGGACGTCCATGAACAAGAAGGGAGTAATATTGGAAGGTAGAAATAGAGAAAAGTGTTGGACCGACACATGTAGCTGAGTGGTTAACGCACTTACTTCATGTGACCAGGGAGGCAGTGGGCAGATCGGACCCGGTTCGATCCCCGCTACTGTCCATCTTTACAGGTTTTTTTTCGTGGTTTCCCTCGGTAGTCTAGGCTAATGCCGGGATGATTCCCTCAATATAGTCCACCACCGCTTTCTTCCCACTATCCTTCCCATTACCCATTAAGCCTTCATCTCGTCATTCCATCATCTCATCAATCATTCATCCGACGCCAATAGATCTGGGTCATCATTACAGTACGTCGTTAACCCCCCCCCCTCAAAAAAAGGGTTGGAAATAAGTGTATGTTGGTAAAAAAATAGAGATGAATGTAAACAATCAGGAAGAGAAATCCAGGAGAAAAGTTGTCCTGCAGACGAAAAGGACGAAGTCTCAAGAATTGTTTTCCAGAATCAGAGATCTATATAGCAATCCCCTAGTTCAATTACAGATTCGATATCTAGGAAAAATAAGATAATTTATGTAAATAGCGTTACCAAGTGCTCGATTCTTGATGAGAATGGATCAAGTATGATATCATTTCACTATTATTCATTGATTCAATCAGAAAACATATGTACCGAATATTTCTTCGAAAAAAAATTTGGTATAGGTTATTTTGACTACCGTCATCCGGCTATAACTGAGTACATTGATAATAACTTCAACGATTATCATCATAATTCTATTTTATGGGAGCACATATCTCTTTCTAATAGCTTTAATGGTATCCATGGAAACAATTGAAACTATACTGTCCGTTATTTGATATCTGTATAACACTGAAAAAAGTACGTGTTTAATCTGCCAAGTGGCATGCATACGTACGGCATTGCTTCAACAGTTTTCATGGAAAAATAAATTTAAATTCTGTGCTTTTTTATTCATTAGAATGACGTCAGCAGTGAACACCAAGTATTTACTTTCATAAGGATATATGACCTACAATCATTAGATATACATAAAATTTCTCAGTTAAGACTAAGAAATTGTTCACCACTAAAAAAAAAGGGATAATTTTATTCAATCCTCTTTTGAATAATGGAATATTGACATTAAGTTTGATAGATAGATAGATATTTATTCCAATAATCGACATACAAATAATACATAATATCAATGACGCAATTACACTCATGTGTGTGATGAGAGTATCACACAAGTTTTGGAACATAATAGAATATAAGGAAGTAAAAAAAAAAAAAATATGTTAGGTTCTACAGATGAATACCTCCACATAATGTAAAATGAACTACGTGAAACAGAGTTTACATTTGAAATTTTTCCCATTTTTAAACTCATCTATACTGTAAAAACCATGGTCAAGGAGATAATTTTAAACCTTATTTTTATATCTGCTTCTATTATTACCTTGATCTCTAAGAAACAGAAGTAAACAAACAAAAATAAACAAAGTGAGGACATCTAAGTAGTTGAGGCTGACGTTTCTTTCTTTCAACGCTCCTGTGAAATATTTACCATCATAAGAGTAAATACATGTGATATAAAAAAATAAAAATGAAATTCATGAAGGACATTTTATCAGCTTTCAATACCGTACCAGTACTGTCTTTTTACACCTCAACATTATCATTTGTCATTTGTCATTCATTATGCTATCATCGAAATGTTCGAAAAGGCCGTATAGTGGATACTATATGCTGAATTTAAATACAAACTACAAAGTTAAATATTTCCTACTCCAGAACCCCTTCTATGACCTCAACGAATTCCTAACTTCAAAATCTCATTAGACCATCATTGTACTATTATATATATATATGTATATCATTCTGTCTTTTTCAATCTATTCTTTTATCTACTCATTTTTATATCTAGTTGTTAGTTTTTATACTTCCTATATTTGTGCCATGTACAAATCTTTGGATTCAATGAAATAAAATTGATAGAAAATCGGTTACAATTTTCTCTAGTTTTCAGCAATTCATCAGTAAAAAGCATGACTCATCAATAATGATTATTTCTCTCTACAAGATCACCAATCATAATAGTTATACAGTAACAGTTGGTACATAGCAGAATACGTTGTCTACACTGCATAAAATTTGCTTTCATATATTATGATTTAATTATGTATTCGATTATATTATTCTTTGAGATTATGTTCCATTATATATTGAAGGTTAAAGCAAAGACCTTAGTATCTAACTTCGTTAGAAGACGTAAAACTAAGCCTTCTAAGCGGCGACAGGGTGATGCTAGCGCACGTATCGTAGTGGAGTGAATTATTCTCTAGGCGGGCCAGTTGGAATAATTACCAGAATGATTTTTTCTCACACCTTCTTGGATCCACATAATTATCCAACTAATGTTTCTTTCAGAACTAGTATATTTCATGATTCATCAATATGCCTAGGCCTATAGTTCCATCATGAGTGGTCGAGACCACGCTATCTGTTATATCGCCGAGTGTTTTAATTATGTAATCAAGGCAAAAGTGAGGTAATTCTTCAGATTCGGGGAGAAACGGGAATGTGAGTAGGCTTGACCAATTGTAATATCTGTTCATTCGTACATATCCATACTATTTTTAATTTATCAGGAATCTTTCTATGAATGATTCACAACACGATAATCACGTCAGCTCGGTGTTATACGCATTGAACATATTGGTGGTAAAGCAGATATCTCTCTTCTAATTCACTCCACGGAGACAGGTAGCACTAGTGAGTAATGTCGCCAAGCGTTACATGGTAAACAAGATCAGTTTTACGTCTTCTAACGAAGTTAGATATTAAGGTCTTTGGTTAAAGCTAAGAAATTATTATCATTATTATGAATTACATATACTTGTACAATAGGGATTAAGAGGCTTCTGAACACAGCTTAATATTTCCAGCATCAACGTTTTTTTATAGTGATTTTCTTTTTGAACATGTACACTATACACCTAATATGTTATGATGATTCATATTTGCTTGACGACCCCATCAACAGCTAGGAAATACGGGGGTATATGGGGTAATGAGTAGGTGATGATGAAACTATGAAGTGATGATATCTTTATTTCCTTCATTTTTATTTTTATTTGTTTTTGCTTCAATATATATACCAAAGGTGTGTGTGATAATGTAAACTATGTACCGGTACCTATGTGTGACCAATGTAAAAAATGAAAACTGTACATTTCTTGAAAATGTAATTTCTTTCAAAATGATTTTTTAAAAATGATATAAGTGGAAGAACACTTACAAAGACCCATGCTTTATGCGGTTCTCGAACCCACGCACAACGGTGACTCAAGTTACAAAAGCGGTGCCTCAGCTGACGAGCCACGGTGGGAGATCGTATTGTTTTGAAATTGCGTCAGAGCAGTGGTAATGTATCAATTGTTAATGCTATATTTCAACTTATTCTTAATGTTGTTGATTTTATTGTTGATTGTTATTGTAATTAATTTCGAATTATTTATGTTTTATATGATATGTACCGTTACAATCTGTCAAGATATTTGGTGAACGTATCTGATTTTTCCATAATATTAATTTGGACTACCAACATATATTTTCACCAAATTTGACTCATTTTCAGTATTATATAAAATCTTTTTCTGAACAGATGACGTATTATTCCATTCCGTATCTTATTTTACACTGCAAAGGTTTCATCATATATGGAAGATATATTTCAAGGAAGTATATCTTCTGTCTAGGGTCTTACGATTTTTTTTATGTGTAAAATTCCCCAGGGTGGAACCTTACCCATTCAGCCTGATAGCCTAGATTTTCTGAGTAAGAAAAAAACTAATCATTGAATACAACACAAAACATATAAGATAACAGAATGTAAGTATTCTGAATTAAGATAATGAATAAATGATAATAAACTTCACTATCTAATACCTGTTTAGCTTTCTCCTTGTGCCAATGTCATTTGAAAATTCATGACATCTTGCTAACATTATCGTTGTCTATAACGTCCAATGATTTGTATGTATTTTACAATGTTAAATACAATATGTAAATATACTTTCAATTCTTTAATGAATACACAGTGCATTTTCAAAAGAGTACATGTGTGTAGGATAATAGTCTTGTTTTAAATTAATTTGTTTACATCTATAACTTATTACATCTATGCATAATATTACAATATTAGTCTTATTACATCTAATAAGTATAGTCTAGCACTACCTTATTATATTTATTTCATCACAATTCGAACCGAACTCTTATTAAAGTTCATGATATGAAATCAATCAAATGGAAGTATTCACATTTCAATTCTATGAAATGATATTATATACTTTTATTGATGCATCATCTTGTGGTATACCGAGACGCGTGGCCGAGTGGTTAACACATTGAACCGTCATTCGGGAGACCAGGATTCGATTCCCGCCATGGTCGACCATCCTAACAGGGTTTTTTCGTGGTTTCCCTCTGTCGTTCAGGTCAATACTAGGATGGTTCCTTAACAACAAGCCACGACCGACTCCTTCCCACCATCCAAAACACCTAATAAAATAACCTTTCATCTCATCATCCCATCATCTCATTCATCATCCACTGACGAAAATAGATCGTAGTCGTCAGTATAGTGCGTCGTTAAAACCCAACATAGAATTTAAAAAAAAATAATCTTCTGAAGACATCACATTGATTCGTCAAAAAGAGTGAATTAACGCTTTTCAAATCAAATGTATGCTGATATAATAGAAAACCTAAACATATCCCAGGAAGGGTGTATGTTGTTTGATGTTTACTTTGTATAGACAAATCAATATTGAGAGAAAATATACGGAATTCGAAGCAAAAGTAAAAATAATTTACGTCAATAAGCATAATAATCAGAATAAAGTGAGGATATTTGTTGTAATTAGTGAAAGCTTATGCACAGAACTATGGAAAAAAACATGAGTTCTCATTGGAAGCTACGCTCAACAAGGAATAACTGTACAGAAATTAATAGTTATTGAATAATGTAAGTGTTATGTAAATATCGTACAGTACATTATAATACATAGGAAGGTCATCGATATACATGCATATTATTACCTATATATGAGAGTATCACAACGGTGCATTTACTATGATATGCCAAGAATTGAATAATTTCTAGCTTCAATTTCCACGTGTTTTTTTTTTCTTGTGGAAAATATCAGTCTTTTTCAAGTTTTATTGGATGAGCGAAGCGAAGAATCAATTTCGCAGTATTCGAAAGAAAGGAATTTTCGGTTTGCGCTTCACAAATCAAACAAAAATACAAATTCAATTGAAACTTGATACATAAGTGTTCTTATCCGATTCGATATTGTATTTCTTTCGAAAGAATTGAAATTTTCACGGAATTTCAATATAATAATGATACACACTATTCTGAAATTTCACTCAAATCGGATCAGACGTTTTGATGTGACAAAATGTGTTTACATCACTCCAATTAAGCTGACAATTAAATCCAAGCAACAAGTGTCACAAATTAATTAAGAACCTTTGAAACAAGGCCTCCTTTATTATCAAGGAAATTGATTGGAATGAGTAATGATTAAAACAGGAGGGCATGCAGTGACGTAATTGTTCGGATCTCAGGATGGATATATATAACAAACCAAATATATCTTGATCGATCATCCATCAATGCAGAAACATAACGCGTTTTCCTAGTTTGACTTCATATACGAGTGTGTAGGATTCTGTTTGAATTTATAGTTGTTGTAAGGTGACTGACGTTGTCTATAATATTTTATTTCTGGTGGGAAACATCCCAGAATTCCCTTCAACGACAGAGAAAAACCATGAAAAAACTCGGATAAATCAATCGACTATATACAACATGAATCGAAACCCAGTCTTCTGAATGGCGATTCAGAATGCTAGCCACTATCAGTTTTATGGATATCCTAGAATTCAAAAGGACTCAAACACACTTTGACAAGTTGAAATATTTGTCAAATTTCAATAATGATTGTAAGTAACTTTGGAGATTAAATTAAGTAGAGAGTAAAATTTTTTTAAATTTCGTTTCATTTCCAAATACTTGCACTAAAAAAGTTGGGTAAGTGCATAATAACTAGGGCAAAAACATGTTGACAAGAGTCTTCTTCCTTCTACTCCTCTTTTACCCGATTCTACTTTTCCTCCTCCTCCTCCTCCTTCTCCTCCTCCTCCTCCTCCTCCTCCTCCTCCTCCTCCTCCTCCTCCTCCTCCTCCTCTTCTCTCAACTCAACACCTCTCACCACCTCTCGCCATTTATCTCTATCCTTCCACAGTTGTAATCACTCCCATCTTCCATCTCTCCCTGAATCTACTACTCTTCTTTATCCCCGCACATTTCCGATATCTCTTACTCTGCTCTGGGTATCCGCTATACATCTCCATTTTTCAAATATATCCGTACCAACTCAGTCTCTCACTTCCTATCTTGAGTAATAATCGTTCTACACTAACCTCTGCTCTCATTCATTTACTTCTCTTTAATTCCATTTCGATACTCCTGCAATGCTTCTTATAAATTTCACCTCTGCTGCTTCTATACTTTCTTCTTTCCATCCCCAAGTCCGGGTAGCAGCTGCGTGAGTTGATATTGGTGAAACATATGTTTGGTACATACATTTTTAGATTTTTTGAGCGGAAAATCTTCATTCCATAAGCAACGAATAAACCAATTTGTGACAGTAAAAAAAAGAACGAGTGAACAAATAGTGTTAATATCTAACACAATCATCAATGATCTGTGAATGCTTCCTTGAAGTGACGTGCCATATTGTTGTAATAAGTGAACAACAATGACACCCAAATTGTGTTCACCAATCACACAACTTTGATATTGGTTTGTTTTTCTCCAACTTATTTAGTGTCTAGTTAACATAACATGGCACAATCTCTATAAAATCGAACAATAAAATAAATGGCGAAGATTATAAAAAATGTAACGGTACCGAATTGTGATATTTTTTAATATTTCATTTTATTTTACATTCTTTTCTATACGGTTGATAGAATTTGTGTATATAAAAACGAGAAAAATGAGTCGAATGAGTGGTTATGGATTGGAAGAAATATATGGAAACGAAGATTGATTGATAAGCGTGTAGTCTAGTATACCGTTATTGATCTGTGGTCAGGAATGTCACCAATTTCAACCGTAGACGATATTATATATGTGGTTGGTTTGCCAATATATATATATATATATATATATATATATATATATATATATATATATATATATATATATATATATATATATATATCTGTATAATAGTTTGCTTCAAGGGAATACTAAATGTGTCGAGCACGTATACGTGTTGGTCTACATTGTACAGTGTATAAAGTAAATAAACATGAATAAAATATCTCATCTCGTATTTTATTATACTCCACTGATGTGAGTATATCTTGATATGTTGTACTTATAATCCCAGGTTGTACGTCTGTCAAGATACATATTATTGACTTCAAGTAAACAATAAAGGCAATAAAAAGAGCAAACCTTCGAAAACTCAACTGCAAAATATATAAACACTTCATATCTTTAGAGAAAAAATACTTCTGGTTAACTTAACTGAATGAAATACGCTATTTGTTTTCATGAATATTCATATACATATAAAATTTCAACTTGAATTGAAATATTTTGGAATATTCACTTTTGATGAATTATTCTATATTTTTTACTTTGAATGCGTATATACGTATGTCTTATAATATGAATAATATATATATATATATATATATATATATATATATATATATATATATATATATATATATATATATATATATATATATATATATATATATACACATATATATCGGGTTTTACTTTTAACGAAGCACTATATATAGAACAATATAACGAACGATTTAACAAAAAGTATAAAAAAAATGTACGACCAAATAGAATATACAATAATACAACTAACAAAAATATTCCTCCGTTTCATTATTATTGGTGGTGATGATTTTTTTCTCTCGCCTCAAAAAGGCAAACGTCATCCACATTTTCACTCCACCGGAAAAGATGACATACAATTCATTATAAGAAAAACCACTAGCTTACTTTATATTCAAGTGAGTTGGCGGTTCGAGACTTCCGACCTACATCACAAACCGACAGAAGAGACGGTCGATCGAAACCACCAACACTCGCAGTAACCTTATGCGCCACACAAAAGCCAAGCCAAGCAGAAAAATGCAAATAACTTTTTATACTACACCAGTTTTCATGTTGGTTTTACCATTTATAGTTATATTGCAAAAGCGGTAGTAATCGTTGGTGAAGTGCATTGTTACAAAGTGTTGAGAAAGATGGGATGGGCGGGGATGAGGAGGTGGAGGATGGAAAGAGGGGGAAGTGGCTTATCAAAATATTCGAAGGTCACGACAGTTTAACACTGAGAGTTAAAATGATATATGTTACTAGGAAAACGCTTTATATTTTCGCGTTGTTCGCTGACCGTATACGTAATATCCATGAAAGTAGGTCCTCTACTTAAATAATTGTAAAAACTTCGGTATTGTGTTGCAACTCTGGGGATGGATCGCATTTGGAAGATGTAGTTGCATTTATTATCGTAAACCTCTTCCCAAGAAAGAAAATAATATGGATAAACAAATATTACTGTGTTATTTGTGTTTGTTAGACGAACAATTCTTCCGTGGAGACAATGTTTATAGTATTTTTCCCATGTTTATTTCTTAAAAAATATGAAAGCTAACAACTTGCGAGTCAATTGACGACTCACAGTGCCCCCTTGACGTCACAAATTATACCGTCCAATCAACAGGGCTGTTAGAACTGTAGTCAAATTCAAATATACAATCGGGGCATCTTCAAATGACTACAAATGATATAGACCCAACTGGCCTACTGGTGAAGCCACACCTATTTCGGGTCGTCAATTGATTGAAATAAAAATGTAAAAATAGTTCACATTGTAATAACTATATTGTTTTTTTAGTTTTCATTCTTTTGCCATGTTATTCTTATGGAATTTATCCTATTGTAATAATTTGAGAAATAACAAATCTTTTTGAAGAGGTGACGTGAAGTAAGGGCTCTATCTAAAGTAAGTAACGTAAGTTATTTACCATAAGTTTATTAGGGGTGGAGGTGCCAGGCTCGATCGTGACGTGGTCGTAAACTGAATTGATGAGAGAGTGAGAGAGAGTGAGCGAGAGAGAGAGAGAGAGAGAGAGAGAGAGAGAGAGAGAGAGAGAGAGAGAGGAAATGGGGGAGGGAGAGAGTAAGAGAAAGAGATAGGGTGGTGGGAGGGTTGAGTCACAACGTCCCGAAGGAAATCATTTTAATGTGAAAAACTGTGATTGGATAAACACACAAAAAGAATTTGAATAAAAATTCGCATTTTATAAAATGTTATACTTGACTGATATCTATTCTAAGCAAACGCAATATATTCATTGTAAGATAACCATTACATCTATATGAAGTATAATCGAAAACTCTACACACCTTGACTCAATAAAATATACTCCATTCGGTAAATATCGAATCTAGAAAGCCGTGAATCTCAGCTATGGTTCTGCTATTATTTCTATCCATGTATTTTTTGAATAAAAAATATCTATAATATTATTTTCTCCAAAACGGCTGGCACGGAATGGATGTGAAATCGTGATAATGTGCATCATCAATGTGTCCACATTCAGAGAGATTTAATTGAGAGGTTTCATTTTTACATTTTTCCCGCCCTGCCAAATCTCATGAAGTTTTTAGAAATGTTGAGATGATTTGACCTCAAAACTACAGAGTTCCAAGTTGGATAAGTTTACGTATACAGGAAAATTTTCATGTTGATCAGTCAAACCAAAGACCTTAGTATCTAACTTCGTTACTATACTATATCGTTAGATACTAAGGTCTTTGGTCAAACCGTGCGACCGTGCAGTATAGGTACAAAAAAAAACAGACCAAGCTCCATAAGAGTGGGATAGATGTCACCACTATAGCTTATCTAATTAAGTATCGACCAATATGGTAAGTAAACCCACAATCTATATTTGCATAGTCAACATTTTTTTATTTCAATTCTAATTTTTCATTTGAAATGTTTTACTTCCATACTGTAATAAAATAATGTTCAAGTCGACTATTCTCAGAAACGTCATAATTCCACCATATATTCCTCATAAGTTAACTGTCAAGTTACAAGTTTGAGTTGTGAGCTGAGATTAACGATGCATTGGCTTACGGGTAAACATACAAATGAATAATACCGGCACAAGCAGCGCAGTGGTTACCGCGCTCACTTCATGTGATCCGGTAGGTGAGAGGAATATCGGACCTGGTTCATTTCCCATCACCATACATCTTTACAGGTTTTTTCTACACTAATGATGGAATAGTTCCTGAAATATAGACCCTTCCCACTATCCTTTCCATTACCAAAGAAACCTTCATCTCATCGTCCCATCATCTCACTAATCATTCATCCGACACCACTAGATCTGGCCATCATTACAGTGCGTCGTTAAACCTGATATGAAAAGTGAAAAATAAAAATAAAATCAGAGCAACCCTCGAGAGCTCACTCAGCGATGAGGCACCGCTTCAGAAACTGAAGTCACCGTTAGGCGTGGGTTCGAGTCTAGCATAAGGCAATGGGTTTTTGTTAACGAAACGTCCTTTCACTTATCATCTCTTCATAGTTTCATAATCACCTACTTATTTGTACCCCCGTATATCTTAGCTGTTGGTGGGGTCGTTAAGCAAACAATAATCAAAGGCAACAGCAGCAGAGAAACATAGATTATCCCACATTTATAAAGTGTCATCAGTTGCACTTCATACTATCTACATGTTTGAAAGAAAACTCAACACTATTATACGGACTTGACTATCCCCAAAACGTCAACCATTATGGGAATTCGTAGGTCAAGGTACTACTTCAGGAACTGAAGTCAAGTCGGGCGTGGGTTCGAGTGCCACATAAGTAATAGGTTTTAGTAAAAATCATTCATCTGCCACCGACTCATTCATACCCCCAAATAACAAAGATGTTAGTGGGGGTGTTACGCAATAATCAATCATCATCAGGAAAATTTAGAAAAAACTATAAGAAAAGAAACACGAAAATGTGATGAATGTTTTTCGAACCGTCCAAGCGTTCCTACCTTTCATCATCAGCCTTAATTGGGATACAATGATTTTGAATCAAGTTTCGATGTGAATATCAAAATGAAAAATAGAATGTGGATAATCAGTTAGTCCTGCGAGAAGGCAAGTTTCATATAGATCTATCGAAAAAAAGGCGTTAATTAGTTTGACTTTTATATGCATAAGAAAACTAAGAAAATCTAAATTTCCTGAACCAAATTTCTTCATACCAGAATAGAACACGACGATCGACTAAGACCCGGTATTACCAATGTGGGAGTAGCTACAACTGATAGATAAAAGTTGTTATCGCCATGGTTACCTGTGATATTTGTTTTCACCAACTCTCAGATAACTGCTAACTGGACTTGGTAATACCGGGCCTAAGCAATACAGATCGAAGAACTTTCAAGAAAAGTATGTTCCAAATTTTTCGAATATGGTTCATTAAGCAGGAAAATTTTGAATGAAGTGTTCCAGAAAAATTTAGTATTGCATGAATACGAGTATAGTAATTTGAATTTAATCACTTTCAAGCATTGAAAAAATGTCATTGGAATTGTCACATAAATGCGACACTTCTCGTCATTTCCCTTATAGAGACGAGATATAGGGAAGACATCATTTATACTAAGTCAACTATTTTTTTGTTTTTTTTTTGTTGGCACTGCGCAGATCGTAGGGATCTATCCAAGTGATACTTTTCCAAGGTATTTATCATCCTCATCCCAAAGTCTCTCTAATCATCTGATGCAAATAGTGGGTCGTTGAATATGAAACATGAGTAATATAAATAGATAATATAAAAATATAATAAAAATATAATATAATATATAATAAATAAATAATATAAGAATAACAATATATAATAAATAAATAATATAAAAATAATAATATATGATAAATATATAATAAAAACCATAAATATGAATGCATTCAATATGCACATGAATGAATATAGAGGAATATGAAAATGGATATGAAAACAAATATTTATAAATTGTTGAAAATATAAATGAATGAATAAATAAATCTTCCATCGTCTAGAACTGTCTATAAAATTTCACCTAACAATCAGACGAGTAGATTTTGATATTAATGATCGAAATATGAATGAATAAATAAATGAATAAATAAAGTAATATAAATAAATTAATAAATAAATCTTCCTACAACTGAAACTGTCTATATAATTTTGCCCAACAATCAGGTGAGTACCTGAGTACCAGGTTTCCACAATAACATATCAGTTTTGATGTTTTCGTGAAAAAATGAAAGATACAAGTTTCATCAATATCGAGTAAGTGAAGTAATATCGACTATACGGCGTGTTGAAAATATCTCGTTCATTTTACAACGCGTTTCCTTTTTTTGCATTTTTCTGCGTTCAAACGAATGATATTGCCATCTCAATCGAGCACAGCAGTTTTTATCAATTTGCTCGTCGCTTTGGCACTTGGTAAATGTTTGACAAAAACAGCGCGTCGAAGCGAGTATCGAGTAAGAGAGAGAGGAGGAGAAGGTAGGGGGGGAGTGGCATATCAAATAGGTATAAAGCACATGGATCGGGTGTGCACGCGGTTCAGTAACAGAAAGCACGGCCGTCTAGAAACACTCAGGTGGTGAAACATTAGCAGGGGGAATCGGAGGGGCAGTGCCTTAGGCTAGACCCGGACATTGGGTCATTCTATCTCTCTCTCTCTCTATCTCTACACAGTTACCGTCTCCTAGTTCTACAATTACAAAAATGTAAGTACCACTTTCTTTTATTACACTTGATTCGAATGTATACAAATTAGGTAGACGCGAAAAGAATCGACAGTGGAAAAAAAATTAAATTAGTGTGATAAATCAATAAATTAATGGAATTTTTTAAAGCAGTAGGAAATTGAAACCAAATGACGACTTAAAATAGGCGTGGCTTCACCAGTAGGCCAGTTGGGTATATATATATATCATTTGTGGTCATTTGAAGATACCCCGATTGGATATTTGAATTTTACTACAGTTCTAACAGCCCTGTTGATTGGACGGTATAATTTGTGACGTCAAGGGGGAGGAGACTGCGAGTTGTCAATTTCATCCAGAAATTGAATTAGTCCGTGTTTTTCATTACAATACTGCGGCGGTAAGATGTTTCTCATACTAGCCGTTTCGAACGTTCAAACCAATTGTCACCCTTAACCTTAATTGGAGAAGAAGGGCATTGTTTCACATAAACACTTGGCAGTGTAAAAATTTAAAAAATAGTGCAAAATGGATTTTTTCCGAGGACTGTTTTTTCAATTCTCACTATTTCGATTTTCCAGTTGTTATAAAATCATTCACTTATTATATAAAATTGTGCATATGATTACAATTTCATCAAAATATATTGTATTTACGACCCTGTATAATATATTGAGTTGTTCGAAAGGGTGTAAGTGTACCTAACAAATATCTAGTAGAAAAAATGAGTCAACTTTCGTAATCATATTCTACACAATAATTACGATGAACTATTCCGAATAGAAAATGTTCTCTTTGATCCATTATTCAATTTCAATTTTGTAAATTAGTGTAGTGGTAATCTAATATGAATAAGCAACTAATTGAATTACTTGAGTTTCAAAATGTTTCATGTAACTCCTCGACTATATATCGTGCCACTTCGACCACGATAAGTGTCTACCCTTTCATAACTTTCCCAAGCAATATTAATATTTGATTAAACCGTGCTGGCGATAACGCTAATCGTTGTTACTATCTTCATTGCATACACATGTAACAACTTTAATTACATCGACTATGCAACGTACATATTTAATGAACCTGTCATTAGATATAACACACATGATAGCTCTCATTAAACGTATCAAAAATATATTCCTGTGTCATAATTAAATACATTCTTGCTAAAGTGTGACTTGCTGATGATTAATTTTCTATACTATATTGTGAAATTGAGATAAATACGAGGTAAATTAACTGATCAATTTGATATCAATGAGAAACATAATGAATGATCATTTAATTATATCATTAAATATTGATATGGTTGTTTACATATAGGCTTATGTGTCAATATATTATGAAAATTCTCAGAAATGACACGAATTCGATAACATTTTTCAAAATGATAGATTCTTCTAATATTATTCACTTGAAAATTTGAAAAATGAATATCGCGAGAATTTTAATTGAATGAAATGGGTGATTTAAAAAAAATAGTTCTCGAAACCATAAATTATCTTCATTTTTAGCTTCGTAACTCGATTCAAATTAATATTCAAGTCTTCAAATCTTGGATGAAACATCCAACCACATGAGTTTATTTCTATGAAAATAGAACACGAAAGTCGATTCGAAACTGTCATCATAAGACTTAATGACAGGATGATATGTAAGAAAACATTTTATAAAAAGGTTCAATATCACTTCCTTTAAAAAAGTATATATTTATTTAGTAATAGCATAGAGCCTACAACTTTTAACCATGACCTACCACAAGCAAAGAGTAATATTTATCAATTACTATAGTGAAAAATAACGCATATTATTATATTTTTTGTATTGTTAAAGATAAAAAGAATATCTCATGAGGTCAGATCGGAGGGGAAATGATGCAATTTCTCTGCATTGTAAGCAACGATGAGGGTCATAAAAATCGTTATTTTAATTACATTGCAAGGTCAGACGGTTAATTGTGATTAGTATGTAGCTAATAGGTATATTACACATTCTTAGTCGAGCTTGAAAATATAGATGGTGTCGATCGTCAGTCTCTCCTATGATATAACATCAACGATCGGTAGTGTCGAGAGGTAGCGGAACAGACAGAGTGTGGGTGGTAACGGTCGAGTGTTTTTTATTAACTTTTAGTGTTGACGATTGGGTGTGTCAACCCACAATTAGTTTAGGAGTGTTTAGTCGCGGTTTCTTTCAAGTCACGCTTTGAAGTATACCCGAAGAAAGTTTCAATATCGTTTTTCATGTTTGTCAACTTTTTAATTTTTAATTTTTTTAATGATTATATTTTTAAGATTCCACATTGGATACACGAGTCAATTCAATGTATAATTAATGTTTCTCCTTATAATTAAAAACCGCAATATCAAATGTAAGTTCGGAGAACGGAATTCGTTTTGTGTTTAGCTAGTAATATTATCTGAGATTTTATTGGGAGAATTAAAATTATTTTATAACATTCATTTTGAGTAAAGGAAACACATTACGCACCTCCCATCATCAATAATGGTTACGAATTTAATTATATGATACTACATTTACAATTAATTATATGTCAAGTACATATATACATATGGTTCAATATCACAACTTATAAGTATTTATTGAATGGAAATAATTTCGATTGCTCAGATTATTTGGGATAAAAAGCTACTCTATAATGACCATGGAATGAAAAAACGATGATATCCATAAGAATTCCTCCATGCTATCATTTTTGATAATTGTGCCCGTACACGTGAAAAACGGGACGCAATATTTTAATTCGACTTTTCTTGAGTTCATCAAAAATTCACTGAAATTGTGCTGTATTATCTGGTTCAAAATTTCGTTATTTTTCAGAAGTAGTTTTTCTTATTTTCAGATAGATGAAACAGCTTTCGCGACCCGAATATAGTCCTAAGAAGTGTTTGATATCATAGTTCTCTTTCGGCCTACTACTCCATCTCAAAATACACAACAATATTACCCAATATCAAATAATACGGCGATGGTAATTCATTTTTCTGATTCTTTTTTCGAAAAATATTTTCAATTTTCAATGATCTTTCGAACTTGACACAAGCACATTGGTGCTAATCAACGCAAAGTATGATAAAACGTAGAGTAATGCACGGACGGGGTGCGACAAGGACGATACCATCAAATCAAATTCAAAGCCATTTTACAGAATGTGAAGTTATACACAGTTGTTTTAATCTCACATTAACTCAAATCAAATGCCTTATCAAAAATTTTGGTAGTTTCTCATTTTCTCATGGGGTGGTAAGATCGCCCTTGTGATGCCCCGTCCAAACGATACTATCTTTCATCCATAGCCTTAATTGGGGAACAATGATTATGTATCAAGTTTCGATGTTATATAAAAAAAAAAGTTCTCATTTAAAAATGATGAAATATTATAAAATATTTAGTTAATAACAAGATGAGTGAAAATTTGAAAAATCAGATAGAAAATTAGGTGTATCAGGAAATGATTAAATCCATTACTTGAATTATTTATCTCGTTTTCGAACGGAAAGTCAATGAGAAGCATTTAATTTAATTTGAACTGTTTATTTCCATGCTTGATTCTAAGTCACGCTACGTATTATATTATGTATCAGGAAGAAAGTTGCACTTTATATTATTATTCGTGTTTGTCGAATTTATGCGCGGCCATACACAACCGAAACTCTTCCAATAATTATTCCTGATCAAGTTCTCGCATGCACGTCTTACATAAATGAAGTGGATGTTTTCATTTCTTGTAGCACGCACTTCTTTCTAAACGTAATCCGAGTGTCTTATCGTCTGTTAACACAGTTCGAAATGTAAATTGAGTACATTTATTATCTAAACACGAAAGCTACATTATCTAGAGAATTGATAAGCGAAATGAGAGAAACTTTCAGGTGGAGAAGCATCAAAATTGTTAACGATATATCGATTTAAAAATACATGAAATACTAACATTGTCGAATGATTTTTTCTTCTTTCAATTAAAGCGAAGTGGTAGGCCTATAGTGAATCAATCATGAGTAATCATAATTTGATTTCATGATAAAATTAAATCAAAATCAGTAGAACTGAACAACAAATGAACTTATTTTTTTAAATCAAGCTGAATGATTATAAGCTTTCCATATGCATTTTTCCATGCAAATTGGAAAAATACATTTTATTCATTTTCCTAAAAAAATTATAACTTCGGTGAGCAGTGTAATTTAGCACTCATTCAATACTATCACAGTATTTCAAATCCTATGTTATCAGTTTGTCAAATTCTCCATTACATTATATTAAAATTAAAATGTGGTATCAGCCATTTTATTTGTTATTAGATCGAAATAAGTAGATGATTTCAGTTTGTATGTTTTATACTGTCGATATCAGTGCATTGACTACTAATTGCAATCAACATTTTTTCTGTTACCGAGCCAATAACAAAATAGAACAATCCCTCACCACAACAATCATTCATCTATAACGTTTGAAATGAAAGTCGGCAGCGCGCTCTCATTTGGCCAAAGACACAGTCATTCGTGCCAACCTCAACTGAATAAAATAACTGAATTCACCAAGTAAATCGTGTTCCTTGTATAGATGTTTCGTTGTTCATTCTATCTATCTCAGCTATAAGACTTTCACCTTATACTTTACAGTCTCGATCGACCGTCTATTATATCCTAAAGAACTAACGGTCAAGCGTTTCGATCTGGTTTTAGTCGTCGAGTATAAAAAAGGCATTATATCCATATGGTAACTTGGGCAACTGAGATGATACCTTATAAGGTGTGAGCTACCCTTTCACTATTTGCTTGTCTGTCGGTTTATTGAGCTTTAATCTCCCTCGAAACCTTTCGAATACTGGTTAGATCGACGGACGTTTATAGGGCACCTTTTGTGCTGGTCATAATTTGACAGTAAAATGGAGGATTAATGGCCAATTATCTTGACAATGGTCTTTAGAGGAAATGTTTTTAATGCTCTATTATTAAATGTCGAACTGAGATTGTTACTTTGTTTCATTTTTTAAAACAAAATTGACCAGGTGAATAATAATGTGAGATAATCTTTATGTATTTATAGTATTCATTGGTTTTATACAATTATGAGCTATATTTCATGATATACTATTTCATTCCTGTATATCTTCGGTGAAAAAATAAAGGACATTTTTGTATACGCGGAGGGAGTATTAAAAGGAAAGTTTGAGGGTTAAAGGTGCTATGAAGAAGAGGGAAAGTTTCCAGACTATAGTGCGCCTGTTGAAAAAGTGACATGGATTTTAGAGTGCAAACACTTCTTTAAATGCAAGTTTTCACAGTGTATTTCCCAAGAACTGGAAATTATTGTTAATGATAAACGTATAAAAAGACAGGATTTTATATTTCAGGTAGATATTTAACAAAAATGTTGATCAAAAGGTCAATATACTCATTAAATAAACCAACTTTGGAGAAATTGCAAGAATAAAAAACCACCTCCTGTACAGAAGTTTGCGCATCTTTTTGTTTTTGAATAACATTAAATACACATCGCACTCTTGCTTTCCAAAGATCAACATCCATCCATCCTATAGGCCCTAGTAAAGACAATCTTCTTACAAGATTCGCCTACACAGGAAAAATTTAATGCCAATTCTTCTTTCGATTTTTATAGTAATACCAAAAAATGCGCCCACATGAAATGGTTGAAGAGACGGTCTATCCGTTGAGAGCAATGAACGTTTAGGACTTGGTTTGTCGGAGGAAGATATTCTCGATCGCCTACTCTAAATTCTCCCATTAATATACCATATTGGATCTGATTCATATCCTTATCCTTTAAGTGTTGAGTGTCATCGGGGTGTGTGGGGGTTACAAGATTTAATGACGCTTAAAAAACGTTCAAGACATCATGAGTCAATGAACTAAAAGTTGAAATAATCAACTCCAGATTGTAGAAGAGGAAAAATTGAAATTATTATTTATTCATCATTTATATACTATATAGATGGAAAAATACAGAATTCATATGTTATATATCATAAGCAATTCATTTAAAATCTATTTTTCTGTTTTCGAACCATTATTGATTTCATTCAAGTTATCATTAGGCCCTCATTGTCTTTCTTAAATTATGGTTCAATAAAATATCATGCATAAGATTATTGAAAAGTTGGTTTCTAAATTTTCAATAAAACCCCACCAACAAGAACACACATTTTCACGGGACTACTGTTTTCAATTTTTTTCAATTATACTTATAATAATATTTATAAGATCACACATTGATGATTCAGTAGGCCTACATACGTACATCTTTTCCCCAAATAAACCTACATTTAATATTGAAAAGTTCCATTATACATTATTCATTTGATCAATAAAAAGGTTTCAAATCAATATTGGGATACAAATGTCCAAGTGCACGCTATAATAAAACAGAAACAGACTTTCATTTGTCGTCTTTCTTAATGATTTCGTATTTCGTAACCTAAAACACGAACGTGACTGAAACGTCCAATTCACGCGACCAATCAGTCTCCGAATCCAACAGATCAATGCACTTTCGAGTGATAGTCAATAAAAAAAAAACACAATTACATAAATATACACGACATCGCCTACACCAAATTACGTTTACAATTTCGTTCCTGGATTTACGCACGTATACCAACGTCTTCACCGTCTGCTAAACACGCTCTCTTGCCGTACTGCGCGCGCGCGATCATCTAAAGAAGGCGGTGCATGGTTTCTACCTACATGTTATACCGCGTAGTGAATTATCATCTCAAAAAAAAATTCTCCTCATCTCCCCACTAAAAACCCACGCATTACGTAGATGAACTTAATCACATGGCCATATTTAGTAAGACAGATTCACAAATTGGAATCTTTTGGCATAATGATCAATCCACAAAGAGGGGTGCGACCTTTTAAGACGATCCGAAAGAGTCTTCAATTTTACGAATATGGAAGACAATAATTATTATGGCATCGGGGAGGAGTGGTAAATGATAATAAAAGTGAAACAATGACTAAAAGTATTATAATCATAGTGTTTCATAATGAAGAAAAACCCGCGCATAAAATGTACATTTATTATACGCGATTATAAAAATGTTATTGTTGGTATGAATAAAGCAAATAAGTGTATATTCATATATCATAAATGCATACCTTCTATAGTTGGCAGAGTCACGTCGTTTCTATGAGTCAATAATATTTCTGAATTGAATTAATTGATGTTACTTTTACGAACTAAAAACAGGTGGTCGATTATTTATTTACTATTGCAGAAAAAAAACAATAATTAAAACTTCACTAACAAATAACAAATTTGAAAAATCACGTCGTTAAACCATGTAAAAGGAAATGAACTTCTGTAATATCTCGAATTTTCCTTATCCAAATTAACTTTACTTCTCTCCTACGTATTTACTCGTTTCACTTTATTCGAATATTTTTGTCTTTCCAGTTGGTAAGCCTAGATTGAATTAATTCAAAACATTGTGATGATAATATAATACGCAACGTTTCAAAAACTCATTCGCTTGAAAGAAGAATGATTCTTCCTTTCAATAGAAAATCTCATAAGAAATCGTATTATGAAATGCGTACGTCTTCGATAAACTGCTTAGAATAAGCTATAATCTTTACTTTTAAAAAAGACGAATCTTAAATTGACATTTAAATGGGCGAGTCCTTCAAGAGAAGTTCTAAAACTAGATGGTCGTTGTTAGGAGATATCACGTAATTTTCATTTTTCAGTGTGGGTTCAAGTCCAATTATAATTGAAATATATGTACAACGTAGAATGTAGGTATATATTAACACTTAAAATAAACCCACATTCGTATGTCGTACTAAAAATACAAGAATATATTGGAAGGTTGCATACCATATTTGGAAGGTCAGTTAAAATGAAGCCAGTTTCAATATAAGAGACAAATGTGTCTCTTTTGTAAGTGTTATCTATAAAGAATAATGATCCATTGCCGAGAATAACCACAACTTTGATTGACCACGCACTAAAACGAGGTAACATCATATACTGTATCATTTAATTACAGATAAATAATCACTATAACCACTCACGAAAAATGTGAAAACTTCAATAATCAGTAATCAATGATATCTAAATATCGGTTGAATAAAAAAAAGTTCTGAATAGTTTATTAATGCAGGGAGATGGAATATTACTGTAGTACCGGTAATATGGAAGATGGAATATTGAAAATGATTATTTAACAGTACAATAATCTCCAACTCACACAGTTATGTGCGAAGAAACAGAGTTTTCTACATTTCATTTTGATGTGACCCGATATACATGGGCAGAGATCTCAATAAAGATAAATAAATATATATATATATATATATATATATATATATATATATATATATATATATATATATATAAACACATTTCTTGCACGTCGAACTGAAAATTTATGGAATATGCAATAGAATTTATACAAATATTAATCTTAAAATTGATGCTAATTTCATCCGTTTGAATTGGAAACCGATGGTGATATTCGAATTTGATCGAGTGCAATTCAGAACCAGTTCGATTCATCTAATGATGCAATATTTTTTCCTCGGTTGATGTATCAACTTCTTCAATATGGTATAAATGTATCGCAGATTTCTCACTTTCAAATATAATTATTCTAATACAAATTATTCGTATCACCTTTTTATTTATAATAAGTTATTTAATACATTTTCAAAGAATTGCAATAACATTTACATTTAACGAATGTACCATCTTCATTATACAACTTTCTTCAATTATAATGAAGACATCTTCAATGAATAGGAAATCAAAGCAATTAATTTAAATGTGAAAGGAGAAGCACTCAATTCACATCATTCTAAAACAATTAACATTTTTAAACTTCAAATAAAAAATTCATGAAAAAAACAGCCGCTAAGTAAATATGTTTTAAAACTTCCCGATTGTTTCACGATGATGATTGTTTGTTGAATGTTTGTTTAATCTCTGGCTTCACCAAACAATCTAGTGTTGACAGTGTCTATGTTTGTTTATAGTAGTTAATAAAGGTGTGCGGACACTGTGTCTACTCGCTAATATCAGTACGATAAAAATCACTGTCGATCCTTTGTTGTAGTTCAATACAGAACAAGTCAACTCACAATAGGAAGTATAATAGCACACTTTTCTCCGGTTATTACTACGATTTCTAATTATCATATTGAGTTATGAATAAATATCATGGCTGTATTAAAACAGAAACAGAAAGTGTTTTTGAAATCATTATAAGATTCTTTTTTCAAATAATTATATATAATGCATTTCAAATTCGACCCGGTTTTACTTTTTAAACGTAACTTCAAACTGTTTAAACCGAATGTTGATCACAATTTAAATCATGTCAGCCATGTTGATGTTTGGAATAAAAAGGGACTGATTTGAAATACAAACCTACATTTCAGTTTAGATCGTGACTGCAATTCAAATGTCTATTAAAGAAGCTTGCAAATTATTATCCTGGTGGATGGAATAACCCAATTACTTTACGTATAGCATGCATCGCGTTTCTAATCGAGTATATTGTTTTTATCTTCCCATCTTTCATTCTTAATCTCTCTCTCTCTCTCTCTCTCTCTCTTTCTCTTTCTCTTTCTCTCTCTGAGTATCCTTCGATATCGAGATCATTGGAAACTATAAAGTGCATATAATTGAAGTAAAGCAATTATTACAAATACTGTAGGTGCCCGATGCGATTCAAGAACCACACGAAAGTTTAAAGTATGTCAGTTGGTACTGAAAATTTATTTATTCTTTCGTACGAACGTACTAAAAAGTATATAGAGGTTTCATGAATAAAATTTGAATGTTGAATAATTTTTAAATGTAGTCGTTTACTTTACTAGAAGTTCTTTTTAGAATGAAAATGTATTCATTGGTCTTCAAGGAATTAAGTATCATTATATAATAGACATATCCACCGTAACCAATCCAGATTTGTTCATCTGTAAAGGTTTTGAAAAAATTAGGTTCGAACTGTCGTTGTAGGAAAAGTAATAGTCGTAAACTATACGAGACACATTTGAAATAATATCTAATATTTAATTTTTTATGAGCATCATTTATTTATAAGTGAAACATAAATGTATAAACATGTAAAGATGATAAACGTTGATGAAATGAGGAAGAACGAATGTTGAAAATGTTTATATCATAAAATTCCTTATGTATCTAGATGTCAAACATACAAGGAGCAGATTTAAGAAAAAAAATCTGCTTCTAATATTTTCTATAAATAACGAGAATAAATGATGAAATCGTATTTATGCACTAAAATATTCATCCATTCCGCGTCCTTCAATTATACCGAGTCCAAACATGTCCAGCGAGTAAAAGACAAATCATATCAAATTGAAGTACATAAAAGCAAATCATTAAAATATGATCTATTTTTGAATGTAAGTCAGTAAGTTAGTAATAGTGATAACTGTATACTTCAACAGGGCGTGGTCATAATTCATGACAAGACCAAACTGTTTTATATCAAGTCACGAAAAGTGAGAGCACAAGAATTGAATCATGTTTTAATAATGATATAAACCAGTAAAGTTAACAATCGAATGTTTGTCGCCGAGAGTATAATATAATTGTGACTTTCATGTAACTACTTTCTCTGTTTCTTATTTACTTGTCGACCTCGAGACAGAATCGATCGAGATTGCGATTATCGATATACCCATTATCCTGTATTAATACCGTTAGATAATGTCAGCCAAGGTGACCGTGGTGACGAAGTTGCATGGACGAGGAAATATACCAGTTGAATTGAGAGAATAAAAAGTTATTTGCGTACCTTGTACAAAAAAATAAAAAATGACGAGGAGTGAAAATACAGCTGGTGGGTGTGTGATGAAGTTTCCCATAGTTTCCTTGACGATGACAAATTATCTGTCTTCAAATTATCTGTGAACATCTGGATAAAACGTAGAATTTATATAAGATTAATATAGTTGTAGTTTTTACATTATTTATTAATATTTCCGAACCTGATAACGTCTAACCATATTTAATATTCGTGAATGTTTTATTCTGAGTAAAATGTCTGCCCGAACTGCATATTAAGTGACTAGTGTATAACCATATTTTACAACAGATAGTTTTTTACCTGTTATAAAATCGAAATATATGTCCATTATGTAATAAGTATAGGCCTGTTTGTGTACATAAATGTGATAATATTTCTATTATTCCGGTTTGTGATTATTAGGTCCATCATCAGACCACCTTATCTGCATGTTATTATTGAACTTCATTTCCATTCGTTATCATTTTCGACGGAAGAGTTTATATTATTCTCAAAAGCTAAAACACAATTTTAAATGAAATTTCCGAAATTTCAGTGTACAATTTTCGGTAGCCTCTCACAACAAAGCACCCAATACCCAAATTTTCATTGAAGTTGTTCATTCAGTGACGGAAATTCTACACTCGCAGTCACATAAAATGTAATTTCCAAAATTGAAATTCAGAAGAATACGCATATCACACCTCGAATTTATTCATAGTCTGTGAAGAGAGTGTGCGTATGTTCGTACAATTCATTTGCTAGTTTGGTGTTTATACAGTCTGTAATATATATTGAAACTTTATTTTATGCATTGAATTTCATGATCCGGTGGCACATAACACATTAATATATTTAAATAAGAAAGAGAAAAAAAAAGATACATATAAAATAATAAATAGCAAACTTGAGTCTAAATAATTTCCAATAGTCTTGTCCTGAATAAATTAATTGATGGAGAGTTGACGAACACGCTCTGAGGCAAACCTCTCCACAAATCGATTCCCTTATCCACCAATGTGTTTCCAACCTGCTTCCGCCTTCCAAATCCTACCGCCGTGATCTTGTGGCGGTGGTAATTCCTACCCTGAAAATGCGGTGTTCCGAATCTGGCTCCGATTTCCTTCCATGCCTTATCCCCTCTGTACGCTTTGAATATCGCAACCAATCTTGCCACTTTCCTCCTCTAACTCAGTGCATCCCATTTCAATTCCTTCACCATTGCCGTAGCACTCCTATACTCATAACTTGTCACTGTGACCCACCCTATCTCTTCTCCCTCTTCTGCAGCCATTCTCTCAATATTTTGAGCAAGCTGAGCTTTATTACCAGCTGTTATCTTCTTTCGCTTCTTCAGCTCTTCTCCAAGCTCTGCTTTTGTTAGCTCGCTAATTAATCTTCTCTTCTTTACTACCTTCACCCATTTTCCTCCACCAACGAATTTGGCAGCTTTACTTTGAATATTCTCCATTTTTATGTCCGTTCTTCTGTTAACATCCCAGATTGCACTGGCATATTCAAGTATTGGCCTGACTAGTGCCGTATAAGCTTTTCCCTTGGCTTCCTTACTACTATTCTTAAGAGTTCTCATCAAAAAGTATAGTCTTTTATTAGCTCTTCTGATGATAGTGTCTGTGTGCGTGGCCCATTTCAGACCTGAGTCAATGATTACTCCCAAATACTTCAATTCATTCTTTCTTTCTATCAACTCTCCTTGAATCTTATACTCGAAGATATCTACTTCACCCTTTCCTTTCCCCACCGTTATTGCAACACTTTTTTTGTTGTTTATTTTCAGACCTATTAGCGCTAATCTTTTGACATACATTATTACATCTTCTTGAAGTTCCACGCAGTCCTCCACTGTCTCGATGATCTTATAGATAATTGCATCATCTGCAAACAGTCTCACTACTGATCCAATTTCTACCGGTAGATTATTTGTCAGAATAATGAAAAGAAGCGGTCCAAGTACACTGCCTTGTGGCACACCTGATGTAACGTCTGTAAGTGAGGACAAAAACTTTCCTATTTTGACTCTCTGCTTTCTGTTTGTGAGAAAGTTTCCAATCCATCGAACAACTCTTTTGTCGAGTGGCAGTGACTTGAGTGTTTCTACTATCATTTTGTGGCTGACAGTATCAAAAGCTTTTCTAACATCTAGGGATATAGCATCGATTCTTCCTCCTTTAGCCTTTACTTCCGAGAGGTCTTGAATGAGGGCTGCTAGCTGAGACTCACATGAATGCTTACTTCGGAATCCATGTTGTGTACTGGTAAACCATTCACTTGTTTCTAATATATCTCTCATATATTTCGCCAATAACTTTTCTAATATCTTACAAATCACGGAGGTAAGACTAATTGGCCTGTAATTACACGGAGACATTCTCTCCCCTCCTTTAAATATCCCTATCACCGTACCTTCCTTCCATTCGTGTGGTAGTTCACAATTATTGAGAGAGACATCAAATAATACACGAAGATACGGCACGATTGCCCGTCGAGCTAACTTGATGTAATCTATCGTTATACCATCAGCTCCTCCAGCTTTGTGTGGTTTCAGTTCCATAATTATTCTAATGTATAATTATGTAAGTTCACTTCAGAATGCATTCTGATGTAGCTTGATCGACAACCGATGTGACCGCAAGTGTACGAACACGGATCTACAAGAGATTTCCTAATAGAAATAAAAAAAGTGCAAGCAAAGAGAAAGGGTACGGATATTCTGAGGTAAAAGGTACTACTTACGTTCATGATAATGAAATAGATTATTTTAAGGTTAAAAAAAATGGAACGGCAAACTTGTCTAGCAAATACATATTAAAATAACTAACAAAACAGATATAATTATCATTGCAATCACAAACCTCTTATGAAGGTCTAATATAATATAATAAATGTAATACTATTAATTATGAGATTTTCGTTACTTTTTAAGTAAGCGTGGAATGAAATGCGAACAAGAATCCTGTTATATTGTCTCAAGGTAGTCAAGCTTGACGACAATGCCTTTCAAGGAAGCAAAACGTCGTCTAAGCCCTCATACATATTTAATACACTGCCGAGAGTTTGTCAAGATCGAAATAGATACCCCCCTTCTCCCCACTCTGCCTTAGCGACTATAAAGCCACATCAAGATTTAATTCAAACGAAATGGATCGATTCGATATTACGTCAAATACCAACAAGGTGATCTAGTTTATGTCATACATAGGCGTAACGAAGTGGATTAGTAATTTTAATACTTAATATAGAAATTGACCTTATTTTAGAATAATTACTCAATATAAATTTTGAAGCATTTTTAATGAGTGTAAGAATAAGAAGAATGTTCATAAATTAGAGTCAACGAAATTGTTCAAAACTGGAAAAGTGCATTCAGAAATTTATTGATTAGATGGCTTAATTAATCTTTAAATAGTGTTTTTTGATATGAATAGCGAAGTGAATGTTTCTATAGTCATTTATTCAACAATGATGAAAAAATAAATGCGGGCCAATTGATCGAACAATTGAAATACATTTGAGAAATGTGGTCATATTTAAAGATTACCTTAAACATATAATAATGAATATTATATTATTCAAATGTAGATGATAATTCATCTCTAAAATTCATAATCATAGCTCTTGGTTACAAAGATGAATGATTACTATGATTTTACACATTTTCGGAAAATTATTCCATTTGTTTATGCATTAGAAATACGTCTATGTCAACCACAGTTCACAATTTGAAAACAGAAAATTGATATCCACCATTGACCTTATTTCTTGTTGTTATTCAATAAATGTAGGCCTATCAAATTGCCGCGGCTATAATTTATAAATATAGGCCCGGAATCAGTTTCAAAACCGTTACTCGATTTCAAGGTAAACAGCGATTTTTTAAACAGGATCATTTAAATGATCATGAAATGGATAATAACTGAAATAAAATAACCAAGGTGTTTGTACAGAATGCAGAATGTGCAATATCTGACCACACCCCAGATCTCTATCGTTCATTGGTGCATAATAAATCTGTTTAATATAATAATAGATCTGGCTGAAGTGTGTGTCAGAATCAGTTGCGATGCCTTTCAAAAGGTCAAGATATGACATTTAATAACATCTATGGGTCTATTATATAACAACTGGTGAAACGCAACTTAATACATGTTTAAAGGTAGTATTGATTCACGGCATATATGATTATAAGAATATATTTCATATTGGACAGCTCATTTGAAGTATAATTGCAATTGGTTGTTGCGATAGCTTATTAATATTTTGAGAAAAACATCGTGATTATGCAATTACTGATAACAATGAGATTTCATGATGAAATCGAATAAATTATATATAGATATATTAATTTTAATTTCAATCATATATATATATATATATATATATATATATATATATGTATATATATATATATATATATATATATATATATATATATATATATATATATATGAATAAATATATATATATATATATATATATATATATATATATATATTTAATATATATATGTATATATATATATAAATATATATATATATATATATATATATATATATATATATATATATATACATATATATATATATATATATATATATATATATATATATATATATATATATATATATATATATATATATATATATATACATATACAGGTATATATATAAATATCATTCAAAACATCATTATAATACGAAACCATCGAAAACGTTAATTACTTGTGCATTTCAAAGTGTTCAACGTAAGTCTTAAAATATCCTATATGTGAGTCTTTTGAATTTGGTAACACTGGTAACATTTCATTTTCAACATACGTTTTATATTTTGTCAACATTCTATACTTATGTCGTAACCTTTATGGATTCTGCATAGTTAAAAAGTGAATTCTTCTCAATTTCTCAGAGAAAATATTCCAAATATTTCTAAAACTCAATAAAGTGATAAATATGATGAACAATGTTTGAAATCATCTAATAATATTATTACCTCATTTCATAATACATTTTCAGTTCAATTGTGAGCAGTATCGCACAAATACGCATTCTGATAGATGGTCTGGTTGATTCTGAAAGCTGTCTAATCTAAATTAGTGATTTTTGATGGTCACCATGGTCATAATGATAATAATCAACCAATCTTTATGATCCACTCGCATCTAGATATGCTAGATAAGTATTGCACTTTCCTTCTTCCGTAGGCCTACCTTACTTCAAGCCTTCAAATTATTCAATATACGAATATTTTTTTTTTCGATCAGTTAGTTGCCCGATCAAACAGTTACTCCCCTTCCCTCGATCCACCACGACTTTACTTCAAGAGAAAGGGATCGAAAATATATGACAGAAATATTACAAAATAATTACAAACATAAAAGTTTATTTGCTTGAAGAAGTATGAAAAAAATTGCATTCCGTTATAGCATGAAGAAGTACAATTATGTGAAAGTATGGTAGTAAAAAACTATAAGTTGATTGAATCAATAAAATTGATTTCTTTAGAAAATGGAAATGCACTTGTCATTTATGTAATTTGAAAAGTATTGTCAAGTAATTTCAGTCCTTGAGAATTCAGTCAGAATTGGTGTACATCTTGTACATCTTTATTGACAATAACACAACTTTCGACATAACATAGCACCACCAAAAAATAATAAATATGTGTTTTTACAGTATAAATACATTGAATTTATTTGCATGACTTTGCTGAAAGAGTCTAGAAGGATCACATCATGTCAAGTCCATTTCATGTTAACTGCGTTATATATCGTGAACGTATCCTAACACCTATATAAATCAAGTTGTAAGTGTTTTTAGAAATAACTTTCACATTTTATCAAGAGCATATTATTAGCTTAATTAACCATCGAGTTACTATATCGAACACTTAACTCGGCGGTTTAATGAAATTTCAAACTTCAATTTCACAGTTTTTCCTATAGACTGTATATAACAATATTGTAATGCATAATAAAAACTTTCGTTTCTTGAAAGTTCAATACATAACACCTATACTATATATGCTGCTAGTTTCTGTTACAGTGTGAAAATAAAACTCAAAGAAAAATCATATTTTTCATATTATTTTTCTACAATGTTTATATTTATATTCGAATTATTATATATTATATTGTAGAAAATTATCCTATATATACTTTAGCTACTGTGTAACGAACAAATATTTGTTCCAATATAAATGGTAAACTACAAAAACATCATAAAACTTATATAACAATTATAATGACTGGATCATGCACTCGACCGTACTGAGTTATTAAAATACATACAGATCATACTAAGTGCATAATGAAGTTCCAATCGACCGTTTTCCCTATCTACTAGTACAATCGATCGAAGGTTTCGACATGCCTTTCGTTGAACAAAAGTACAATGCAGTCTTTATGAATACTTTATTGTTGTACAACGAATCAAAATTGAAAAAATACATGTGGTTGTAAATTGACTTTGGTTAATCACTTAATAATTGCACGTTGTTCAACTTGAAATTAACATATCGAGCTGAACATATAAACGTTCTTCTCTGCGTGATACAACAGTGGACATAAATGGACTTACTATGTTTCTCTTCTCAAGGTTTAATGTTCAATTACACGTACGTACATCAATAATACCAACCTCGCTAGAAGTGAAACAATTAGATACAATAAAATCAAATGGTATCAAGTTAATTGGAGCAAATTGCTGTTTAGTGATACAAGACCATATGAGTTTATGAGAATATGAGATTTTATTTCCATAAAATCAGCGTGATGTGAAATATACACTAAAAAATGCTTGCCAATTAGCAAGTGGAGGTCGCCAATAGTTTTCTGTTAATAAAATACGATAATAATTTTTCAAACGGAATGCTAATAGACTGTATAGTTTTATTTATTGGGTTCTTAGAATTTTAATTGGGATCAGAAAATGAACGAAAAAAGATTTTTCATCTGAACAATATGCTGGCATTGTTTACTGTGTTTTATCATTTTATGGAGTTCTTATACCCTGGAGGAAATAATTCTAGTGTTATAATGAGTAGTATGTATTTGCATTCATATTGTATAATAGGTACTTCTGAAAATAAAAGATTGAATATACATCTCTCTCCATCTCTCTCTCTCTCTATATATATATAAATATTTATATATATATATATATATATATATATATATATATATATATATATATATATATATATATATATATATATATGTATATATATATATATATACATATATATATATATATATATATATATATATATATATATATACATATATATATATATATATATATATATATATATATATATATATATATATATATATGTATATATATATAAATATAAATATATATATATATATATATATATATATATATATATATATATATATATATACATATATACATATATATATATATATATATATATATATATATATATATATATATATATATATATATATATATATATATATATATATATATACACATATATATGTATATATATATATATATATATATATATATATATATATATATATATATATATATATATATATATATATATATATATATATATATACACATATATATGTATATATATATATATATATATATATATATATATATATATATATATATATATATATATATATATATATATAATGATAAGATCACCCTTGTGTGTCCCGTCCCAATAGTTCGGAAATAATAGACCTAATATCCCAATAGGCCTAATTCAGAAACAACGACTCGGTCAAGCTTGCAATGTTATTAATAACAATGAAAAAAGGGATTTAAATATTTCGTACAGGCATAATAAACGATATGTTTCCTAGTTTCCGCTCATCTAACGATTGTTTCGTGTTTCTATGTTCCAGGTTCCTCTTTCTATTCGTTTCCATTCTTCTCACCTCGCTGACCCACCAAGTCAGCGGCTATGCTCACGGCGGGGTCATCGGCGCTAAGAAGTTCGCCACGGCCGACGACTGTAGCGGCGCCGTGGCGTTCTCAAGCGTCGGGACAACTCTCAAAGACTCCAAACTTACATTCAAAAGGTACGTGTCGACTAGGTACATGTTCTATCAAGACAGTTCACGCTCGTTCGTAGCCCCGTATAAACTAGATGTTGGTGGCGTCGTTGAGCAATATGGGAATGAATTAATAGAATGGCTACGATTTCGATTATTATTTTCTTATCAGACTATGAAATTCAGTCGCAAAAACGCAAAGTTACTCCTTCATACTTTCGATATTTTCATGAAATTTCAATTCGAATATTTTGATTCATTAACGACTCTAGCAAATTTTGTCAGACGATCACTGTCAGATTGATTCTATACAGGCCCAACTTACAGATGAATACATTTTAAAAAACAAAACAATTGAAGGGAATAAAATTCAGTTCTTGGGACTGTCATAATGGCAACTAGCTCTGATTTTACCACTTTTACTCAAAGAATTGATTGTCCGACCTTTACGCTATATATTCTAAAATGCTATGAAAATATACTGCTTGATTTTTGGGGAAATTTTTCAGTTCAATAGGAAAACTTCCCGTTAGAATTTTCTGTATAGGTATCCTAATATACAATTTTGAAACTAAAAATGCCATAAATATCTTTCTACTGAGACAGATGGATCACTGGCTATATTGCATCCACGCTGAACCGTCATTCAGGAGACCGTTGCTCGATTTTTCCCATTTTTGGCAGAGTTTTACCATGGAGGTTCCTCTCTGTCGTTCTGATTGATACTGGAATAGTACATGTCACGACCGACTTCTTCCCGTTATCAAAATACATTGAATAAAATAATTTTCAGTACAGCGCGTCGTTAAATTTAATATGGATGAACAATAAATCACATTATTCGTGTTTTTGTCCAGTGGCTTGGTAGATAAGAGCATCGGTTGGAGTCGAGAAAACGGCGAGTTCACTTGTCACTGTCCTGGATTGTACCAGTTTGCATTCGCTGGCAGCGGCGATGAAGCTACAAGGTATATACATTCATTACAAATAGCACTAGAACCATATTTGCATCTAGTCAATTATATTATATTATATTATTCTATTGTTCCGAATTGCATCATACAAATGATATCAGAACAGTCAGACACTAAAAATAACTACACTTTTACTTCCTCCAGATATTCATTGATAGAGAAAAAACATTTATCCGTCATTATACTCTTCAATTTTACGTTTGAAATAATCATGGTTTTCACCAACGTCCGTAATCGTTCTCGAAGTGCATTTCAAAGTTTGCACCCAGAATACGATGAAATCGATGACTGTACGATATGGATAAACCAGTGTTTCATACATTTATTTCTACTTTATTCAAGTTTGTGAAATGATTATATGTTATGACGGATTTGGTTGTATAGAAGATGTGTGATTGGTTAATAAATTGTATGAAGCAATCATTTCCATTTCTATCTCAACATGGCCCACAGGTACTATTGATATGCACACATACATTCATATATATATATATATATATATATATATATATATATATATATATATATATATATATATATATATATATATATATATATATATATATATATATATATATATATATATATATATATGTGTGTGTGTGTATTTCAAGTATTGTATTAGATTTGCATTAGATTGTACCACACTGATTTGTTGTAGCTCACGTATTCTGTAGAAACTGTCTGATTGTTTGTTACACCTTTAATGACGATTACGTCAACTATATATATATATATATGTATACGATCGAAAAAGTAAAATAAAGTACATAACCGTGTTACGTGTACAGAAGATTCTGATTCTCCAAGAATATATAGAAAAAACTGCATCTCGTTTGTGAGAACGTTCTGCAGGCCAAACTAGCGACTTTAGAGGCTTGCAAACTTCGGTATTTTCATACAATTATACAATAAAATAAGGAAAATGGGGTGAACTTTTAAACATCAAACACGTGGAAGAAAAATATACGAAGACAAAATATAATTAGAACGATACGAGTTTTTTGAAACAAGAACATTGCATACGGAAGAAAATATTTATGCGGAGAATGTTTTTAATTAAATTATTAATGAAATATCTATTCACAAGCTTCAACACAAACTATAGGTTCTTTCAAATGTTTATACAAGAACAGTTTGTGAACAAAAAATGTGATTAATATTTGTGTAATTAATCTATCAACATTTTCATACTTTGATGCATTCTTTTAAAACGTTCATACAACGCAATGTAACGCTGATACCAAGAACAGAAAATATCAAACCACAATGCGAATTTGACCTATTTACCATCTAATTGATTTTGCATGATGCAATCTATTACAAATGCATTTTTAAATTGACAGCTGCACTGAAACGGTGTATCCATGAAATTCAATCGGTGTTCTCTTTTTAAAATAATGCAGACAATAATTTGTAGGTGTAATTTCACTCTATGAACCATTATCTTGCAACAGCAATAACGATATGGAATAAATTATTATAACCGAAAGGCAGAATTATACGTCACTTCGAAAATGAAAGCTGTTTAAAATATACCACATTAAATTGCATTGTACAGTCATTAGATACTAACAAATGGTAATTATGATTTTTGTTCTTGATAATCTATGCATTATCAAAATATACAGCACTTAGATAAAGTAGTTCCTGTGAATGGTTATCTACACATTTATTATGGTAATTCGACAAAGTACAGGGACAAAGACATTATGGATTGTAAATTGTTTAATTCATTAATATTTAGCATAGCAATCGAACGATTTGAAATATAAACCGGATTTGAAACTGTATTTTTCTAGATAAAATGTTATGCTGTAGGCCTATTTTAAAAGTAACCACAAAGATATTTGCCATTCAGCATTGGCATAACAGTATGACTTGTACGTGGTTCTAGTATACCGTCAGAAACAATTAATTGGAAGGAATTATTTATAGGAATGCATTATAAAAACTTCATTTTGCCACAGAACGGGCAATATACAGACAAACTAGCTATGACAAAGTGAGATTCTTATAATTTTGTATTAATTTTGGTAATTTTTTACTCCAATTGATATGGAAATCATGCTATACTTGTATTCACGGAAGAAGGAGGTCATCTACCAACAGAATAAACACAAACCACCTTTATATTTGTGTAGCCGATGTATTTTCATTGTGTGATAATATTATCGGGACGGGTTTCGTGATAAGAAGCGAGTTTCGATTTTTGAAAAGTGGTAAATCCTTGGAATAGTGGCGAGATTGTGTGATATCGAATGGTTTTGCATTATTTAGTTGGTGGTTGACCTTATTTTTTTGGGGAGACGTTGGTAGATACCCTCTAACAAGAAGTCATTTCAAATTTGATACAATCCAAATTATGAGCAACAACTTTGTTCTAATTGGAAGATGTTTATATTTTGTTATAGATTATCGCTGAAGAAGAAATTATTGAAAACAGATTCTTGGACAACGATAGTGTCTACTGGTCCCGGTGGAGGCGCAAGTGTCGCACTTTTAGAAATGGAAATCGGCGATCAGGCAGCCATTTTCTTAGACGCCGGAAAACTACACCCAGAAACGGAAGAATCCCCGATTTCCGCGTTCAGCGGCTTCCGGATCGCGAAAAAATAAATTCCTAAATAAAAATAACTATATAAAAACGTACAAAAAATGAATCTGCGTGGCCAAAATAATGTTCAATATTACCAAAATGACATTGGGAAATATAACAATATACTAACTTATACACCGGTGAATCTAGAATTTAAAAAACATTTAGTTTTTTTTCAAAAGTCATATTATTCACGTAAATATATAAATTTCCAGTCTGTGATAGTATTTTTCGTTTTGGATCGTAAAAGTCGATAATATTTTTTAAAGCATTGTTGATATTAAAATAGTTTATCTAGTCCGATTGTTACATTGCATGCTGTAATAATGACAGGCAACTCTTCTTTCTTATTTTCTTGATTTTTAAATAGGTTTATATACTCATTTTTCGATCTCATTTTTTTTCTTAAGAACAAAATACCTAACTGTGATTTTTCATTTTACACAATGCTACAACTGTCTGTACATCTATTATTTCTTCAAATATTTCATATTTTTAGTTTAATTTTCTGTCACTTTTCTTGTACTTTCTTACCACTGTTATCATGCATGAATTTTTCTTCATCTGTCTTCTTTATCAACCTCTCTTTTTCTTGTAGTACGAATCTATTTCTTCTAGAAAAATTGTTAATATTATTCAAATATAAAAATTCTACTGTTTCTCTAAATAAATCTTTTTTTCCGAATTTCAATCTTATTGTTATTTTCATCCTCGACTATTCAAACATAATTTATTTCTGTATTTCACTTGATAATTCTTCTACTCTCATTTTTACTAATCTTTCTAAACATTTTCATTAATTGCGTCATCATTTTTCTATACATTCGCATGCGTCATTTCTCTCAACATTTCATAGGTAGAATATATCACACAGTACTGTAATCAACGTGTGTCCGTACATATTTCACAACATTCATTCTATTAATCGTACAGCGTACGTTCCTATTAATCGATTCTATATATCGTATATTCGGATACTTGATCATTTACATCTATACTTCTTGAACGTAATGCGTCCTGCTTGGTGTACTGATTATTCATGATCATATATCCAAATTACCAATTCTTTCATATAAATATTCTTCGAATTAATGTTATTTCTCTATCTCTTTATCACTCATATACATTACAATTAAAATCTCTGTGCCTTTACCTATTATCATCTACCGATTTTTTAAAACTGTAGCATCTGTCCAGTTCTGACAGTTTTCCAACTTACTCATGATTTTCTATTTTCCTCATTTAATTTATATTTTACTTCGCATTTTCTTCTACTATTTCCAAATCGATTTCTCTCTTCCTGTAATGCGTGTGTGTTTTCAATCATGCAGATGATGTCTCTCATTACCTCTTACCACTCTCTACTTTGATAGTTGTCTTCTGTTCTCAAATACTTGATTCCAATTGTAATTCGTTCTTCAGTTTCCATTACTTCAGTCAGAACTTCGATGGATCTTCAAATATCCAAGATAACTTTCTTATTATTTTCATAACAGCTTCGGAGAATCCCATCATTCACGTTTTCATCAAAGAGTGCTTCTCTTTTCTCTCGTTTTGTTTCGAAAAAAGCTACATTATACTAATGAGTTACTTTCAAACATCTCAACAGTCTATTATAACCACAAAATTTGTCTCTTCAAAAATAAAACCATTCTACTGTCTCAGTTCTTATCTACATTTCAATTTCTATCTAGAAAAAAACATCTGTCTATATCTCAATATTCATCTCATATCTATGCGTTTCTATCTTCATCTCTATCTAAATATATATTTCTATATCAATATCGATGTATTTACCCTTATCTCTATCGATATATCTATCTCTATCTTTCCCTACATAATTCGAAACTATATTTCGAAATCAATCTATCTATATATCTATATTCATATCAACTTCAATCTACATCTCTGAATCAATATCTATCTATATATCTGTCTCTATATTCATATCAGTTTTAATCTTCTTCAATCTCAATCTCTACCCTCAGCTCGAACTCTATAGTCATCTAAATCTTTTCCACTTCCTCTCTATCTATAGCTGAATCCAATATCTATTTAAATCTATATCTACATCTCAATCTCTTTCTGTGACTCAATATTTCATTCTATATTTTGTTAAATCTTCATCTTCATCTCAATCTCTCTATTTCTATCTCTAAGTGAATCTTCATATCTATTTCGATCTATAACTATACCTCGATCTTTATCTTCATCTTCATCTTCATCTATGACACAATCACTTTTTATGACTCAATATATTTCATTCTATATTTTGTTCGATCTCTATCTTTATCTCAATCTCTCTATCTCTGAGTTAATCTTCATATCTATTTCGATCTATAACTATACTTCGATCTTTATCTTTATCTTCATCTACATTTCAATCTCTATCTATGACTCAACATTTCATTCTATATTTTGTTCGATCTCTATCTTTATCTCAATCTCTCTATCTCTAAGTGAATGTTCATATCTATTTCGATCTACAACTATACCTTGATCTTTATCTTTATCTTCATCTACATTTCAATCTCTATCTACGACTCCATACTTCATTCTATATTTTGTTTGATCTCTATCTTTATCTTAATTTCTCTATCTCTATCTCTAAGTGCATCTTCATATCTATTTCGATCTATAACTATACCTCGATCTTTATCTTTATCTTCATCTACATCTGAATTTTCATCTACATTTCAATCTCTATCTACAACTCCATACTTCATTCAATATTTTGTTCAATCTTTATCTTCATCTCAATTTCTCTGTCTCCATCTTCAAGTTAATCTTTATATCTATTTCGATCCATAACTATATCTCAATCTTTGTCTTCATCTTCATCTACAACTGAATCTTCATCTATGACTCAATCTCTATCTACGACTCAATATTTCATTCTATATTTTGTTCAATCTCTATCTTTATCTCAATCTCTCTATTTTGAAGAAAATCGAAAATCTTCATATCTATTTTGATCTATAACTACACCTCTATCTTTATCTCTATCTACATCTGAATCTTCATCTACATCTGAAAATCTATAGAATAGATCTCTACATCTATGACACTCAATAATTCATTCTATATTTTGTTTGATCTCTATCTTCATCTTAATTTCTCTATCTCTATCTCTGAGTGAATTTTCATATCTATCTCGATCTATAACTATATCTCGATCTTTATATTCATCTACATCTAAATCTCTATCTATGACTCAATATTTCATTCTATATTTTGTTCGATCTCTATCTTTATCCTAATCTCTCTATCTCTATCTCTAAGTAAATCTTCATATCTATTTCGATCTATAACTTTCAATCTTTATCTTCATCTACATCTAAATCTTTATCTATGACTCAATCTCTATCTATGACTTAATATTTCATTCTATATTTTGTTAGATCTCTATCTTCATCTTAATCTCTCTATCTCCAAGTGAATCTTTATATTTATTTCGATCTATAACTATACCTCGATCTTTATCTTTATCTTCATCTACATTTCAATCTCTATCTACGACTTCATACTTCATTCAATATTTTGTTCAATCTTTATCTTCATCTCGATTTCTCTGTCTCTATCTTCAAGTGAATCTTTATATCTATTTCGATATATGACTATACCTCGATCTTTATCTTTATCTTCATCTACATTCCAATCTCTATCTACGAATCCATACTTCATTCTATATTTTGTTTGATCTCTATCTTTATCTTAATTTCTCTATCTCTATCTTCAAGTGAATCTTCATATCTATTTCGATCTATAACTATACCTCGATCTTAATCTTTATCTTCATCTACATTTCAATCTCTATCTACGACTCCATACTTCATTCTATATTTTGCTCGATCTCCATCTTTATCTTAATCTCTCTATCTCTAGGAGAACCTTCAAATCCATTTCGATCTTTAACTCTCAATCTTTATCTTCATCTACATCTAAATCTTCATCTATCACTCAATCTCTATCTATGACTCAATATTTCATTCTATATTTTGTTCGATCTCTATCTTTATCTTAATCTCTCTATCTCTAGGAGAATCTTCAAATCTATTTCGATCTATAACTCTCAATCTTTATCTTCATCTATCACTCAATCTCTATCTATGACTCAATATTTCATTCTATATTTTGTTCAATCTCTATCTTTATCTTAATTTCTCTATCTCTATCTCTAAGAGAATCTTCATATCTATTCCGAACTAAAACTATACCTCGATCTTTATCTTCTTCTACATCTGAATCTGAATCTATGACTCAATCTCTGTCTATATCTCAACCACTATATCTGTATAAATTCCAATCTCAAAATCTTCAACTCTATCCATTTTTCAGTCTACATATCTTCATCTCTTGTACTATTTCAATCTCTATGCATAGCTATAGGCCTAATCACTATCTGAGCCAATATATTCATCTCGATTTCAATATCTCTCTATCTATATGATTCTCTTTCTTCAGCTTCATCTCAATCGCTATATATCAATTTCAATATCTCAAATCTCTCTCTATCTCTCTCTCTCTCTCTCTCTTTCTCTCTTTCTCTCTCTAGATCTTCATCTCTATCAGAATCTTTCTGAATCTAAATCTCTATCACAATCTCTATCTAAATCTGAATCTTGATCTGAATCTCGATCTATATCTCGATTTAAATATATATCTCAATGACTAGCTATAGCTCAGTCTCTATCCAGATCTAAATCTTTATCTCTATCTCAATCTGCATCTTCATCTCAATATCTAATCCACCTCAATCTCAATCTCAAACTCTATTTTCAAGTCCACAGCTCAATCTCCATCTGGATCTGAATTCTATATTTCAATTGCAAACTGTATCTGAATCTTTATCTAACTGAAACTCTGTCTCAAATTACTATTCAAATATTATTCTTAATCCCCATCTATATAGTTCAATATCTATCAGAATCTCTTTCTAAATCTCAATATGAATCTGTATCTCAAACTCTTTCACACCTCTATCCAAGACTATATCTTCAAGTCTATGTCTATCTCAATCTCTCTCTCTCTCTCTCTCTCTCTCTCTCTCTCTCTCTCTCTCTCTCTCTCTCTCTCTCTCTCTCTCTCTCTCTCTCTCTCTCTCTCTCTCTCTCTCTCTCTCTCTCTCTCTCTCTCTCTCTCTCTCTCTCTCTCTCTCTCTCTCTCTCTCTCTCTCTATATATATATATATATATATATATATATATATATATATATATATATATATATATATATATATATATCAATCTCTATCTATCTCAAACGCCATCATGATTCTCTTTATCAGAACCTTTATCTCTATCTCAATCAAAATATATAGCTCAATCTAAGTCACAATCTTGCTCTTCAACTATATCTGCATGTCTATCTTGAATCTATCTATATCTCGATTTCAATCTTCATTTTGTCAACCTCTATTCAGAGCTGAATCTCAGCCCTATCACTATCTATGTCTGTCTGAATCTCAATCTATTTATCAATCTCTATCCAAATCTCAATTTATTTCTACATCTACATCTCTATCTCTATCCAAACCTTCATCTGAATCTGTAGCTCTATTTTCAACTAAACCTATATCTCAATCACTATTCAGATCTCAATCTCAATCTCTATCTCTATCTGATTATCTATCTCAATCTGTATCTCATCACTAGCTGAAATACAATCTCCATTTACATCTGAATCCAGGTATTAATCTATTTCGAATGTCAATCTCCCTCTCTGTCTCATCTCAATCTCTATCTATAACTCAATCTCAATCCAAGCCTATAGCTCAAGCTCAATTTTCATCTATAGCTCGAACTCTATTCATATCTAAATCTGAGTCTGTACCCTAATTTCTATCTCTATCTCAATCTCTTTTCAAATCTCAATTTATTTTATAATCTCAATCTGTATCTCAATCCTGATCTCTATCTGAATCTGTATCGCAACCTTTTTTCGGATCTCTATCTCAATCTTCATCTCTATCCAAATTTGTATCTCAATCTCAATAGAAATCTCAATCTCTATCTCTATTTTTATTTGAATATGTATCTAAATCTCTATCTATAACTCAATCTCTATCTCAATCTCCATTTGAATCTGTATCTCAACCACATTTCAAATCTCTTGTATCAATCTCTACCTTTATCTACATCTGTATCTCAATCTATTCTCAAAACTCAATTTTATCTCCATCTCAATCTCTATCTCAAACTCTACCTTATCTACATCTGTATCTGAATCTCTAACTCAAACTCTACCTTAATCTACATCTGTATCTCAATCTATTTTAAAAACACAATTTTATCTCTATCTCAATCTCTATCTCAAACTCTACCTTCATCTACATCTGTATCTCAATCTCTATCTCAAACTCTACCTTCATCTACATATGTATCTCAATCTCTATCTCAAACTCTACCTTCATCTACATCTGTATCTCAATCTATTCTAAAAACACAATTTTATCTCCATCTCAATCTCTATCTCAAACTCTACCTTATCTACATCTGTATCTGAATCTCTAACTCAAACTCTACCTTAATCTACATCTGTATCTCAATCTATTTTAAAAACACAATTTTATCTCTATCTCAATCTCTATCTCAAACTCTACCTTCATCTACATCTGTATCTCAATCTCTATCTCAAACTCTACCTTCATCTACATCTGTATCTCAATCTCTATCTCAAACTCTACCTTCATCTACATCTGTATCTCAATCTATTCTAAAAACACAATTTTATCTCTATCTCAATCTCTATCTCAAACTCTACCTTTATCTACATCTGTATCTCAATCTATTCTAAAAACACAATTTTATCTCTATCTCAATCTCGATCTCAAACTCTACCTTCATCTACATCTGTATCTCAATCTATTCGAAAAACTCAATTTTATCTCTGTCTCAATCTCTATCTCAAACTCTACCTTCATCTACATCTGTATCTCAATCTCTATCTCAAACTCTACCTTCATCTACATCTGTATCTCAATCTATTTTAAAAACTCAATATTATCTCTATCTCAATCTCTATCTCAAACTCTACCTTCATCTACATCTGTATCTCAATCTATTTTAAAAACTCAATATTATCTCTATCTCAATCTCTATCTCAAACTCTACCTTCATCTACATCTGTATCTCAATCTCTATCTCAAACTCTACCTTCATCTACATCTGTATCTCAATCTATTCTAAAAACACAATTTTATCTCCATCTCAATCTCTATCTCAAACTCTACCTTAATCTACATCTGTATCTCAATCTATTCTAAAAACACAATATTATCTCTATCTCAATCTCTATCTCAAACTCTACCTTCATCTACATCTGTATCTCAATCTATTCTAAAAACACAATTTTATCTCTATCTCAATCTCTATCTCAAACTCTACCTTCATCTACATCTGTATCTCAATCTATTCTAAAAACACAATTTTATCTCTATCTCAAACTCTACCTTTATCTACATCTGTATCTCAATCTATTCTAAAAACACAATTTTATCTCTATCTCAATCTCTATCTCAAACTCTACCTTCATCTACATCTGTATCTCAATCTATTCGAAAAACTCAATTTTATCTCTATCTCAATCTCTATCTCAAACTCTACCTTAATCTACATCTGTATCTCAATCTATTCTAAAAACACAATTTTATCTCTATCTCAATCTCCATCTCAAACTCTACCTTAATCTACATCTGTATCTCAATCTATTCTGAAAACTCAATTTTATCTCTTTCTCAGTCTCTATCTCAAACTCTACCTTAATCTACATCTGTATCTCAATCTATTCCGAAAACTCAATTTCATCTCTATCTCAATCTCCATCTCGAACTCTACCTTCATCAACATCTGTATCTCAATCTATTTTAAAAACTCAATTTTATCTCTATCTCAATCTCTATCTCAAACTCTACCTTAATCTACATCTGTATCTCAATCTATTCTGAAAACTCAATTTTATCTCTATATCAATCTCTATCTTGATCTCTAACCTAATTTCAATCTTGATCTCGATCTCAATCTCAATCTCTGTCTCAATCTCTACTTTTATCTACATCTATATCTCAATCTATTCTGAAAACTCAATTTTATCTCTATATCAATCTCTATCTTGATCTCTAACCTCATTTCAATCTTGATCTCGATCTCAATCTCAATCTCTGTCTCAAACTCTACCTCTATCTAAATCTGTATCTCAAACTCTATCTACATTTCAATCCCTATCAAAATCTCAATCTCTATCTCTATCTGGTTCTGAAGCTGCATCTCAAACTCTATCTCTATACAAATCTGTTTCTCAATCTCAATTGAAATCGGAATCTCTATCTCTATCTCTATCGAAATCTGTATCTCAATCTCTTTACAAATCTCAATCTCTTCCTCAATCTCAATCTCTGTCTAGATCTGTATCTCAATCCATTCTCAAATCTCAATTTCTATCTCTAACTCATTTTTATTCCCCATCTATATCCTAATCTCTATTTCAATCTCCATCTCTATATGGATCTGGATCTCAAACTCTATCTCTATTTCAATCTATATCTAAATCTCAATATATACATAAATATCTATTTGAATCTATATCGTAATATCTATATAGAGCTCAATCCCTATCTCTATCCAAATCTGTACCTCAATCTCTTCTCTAATCTCAATTTCTATCTCTATATTATTCTGAATCTGTATCTCAAACTCTATCTCTATTTCAATCTCTAACTCTATTCGAATCTGTGTACCAATCTCAATTGAAATCTGAATCTTTATATCTATCTTCATTTAAATCTATCTCAAACTCATCTATATATCAATCTTTATTTAATTATCATCTGAATCTGTATCTGTATCTCCATCCCAATCTGTATCTCGACTTCTTTTGATATATCTATCTCGATCTGTTTTCAGATCTCAATCCCTATCTCTATCTGAATCTCTATCCAAATCTGTATCTCAATCTCTTCTCAAATCTCCATTTCTATCTTCATTATATCATTCTAAATCTATATTTCAAACTCTATCTCTATTTCAATCTCCATCCAAATCTCAATCAATATCTCTATCTCAATATTCAACTTTATCTAAATCTCTATACCTACATCTGTATCCAAATTCATTCTCAAATCTCAATATCGATCTATCTCACTATGAATCTATATCTGAATCTATATTCTAATTTCAAGCTATATCTCAATCTCTATTTATGTCTCGATATTCATCTCAATCTCTATATCAATCTCCATCATGATCTCCAGCTCTATCTCTATCTCTATCTCTATCTCTGTCTCTATCACTTCTCTATCTCTATCTCAATCTCAATCTCTATCTCTATCACTTTCTCTATCTCAATTTCTTTTCAAATCTCAGTCTCTTTTCAAATCTCAATCTCTATCGTCCAATTATTCTGAATCTGAATCTCAAACTTTATCTCTATTTCAATCTCAATATCTATCTCTTTCTCTATCTCTATTTGTTTCTTCATCTCTTTTCAAATCTAAATATCCATCTTCCACTTATTCTGAATCTGAATCTCTATTTCAATCTCTATACAAATCTCAATATCTATCTCTTTCTCTATCTCTATCTCTTTCTCTATCTTTATCTGAATCTGTTTCTTCATCTCTTTTCAAATCTAAATCTCTATCTTACACTTATTCTGAATCTGAATCTCAAACTTTATCTTTTTTTCAATTTCTATCCAAATCTCAATATCTATCTTCATCCTTATGTCTATCAGAATCTGCATCTCAATCTATTTTCAAATCTCAATCTCTTTTCAAATCTCAATCTCTTTTCAAATCTCAATCTTTTTTCAAATCTCAATCTATATCTCTCACTTATTCTGATTCTGAATCCTTGACTTTATCTCTATATCAATTTCTATTCAAATTTCGTCAATATCCATCTCCATCTCTTTCTCTATCTCTATCTGAATCTGTTTTTCACATCTTTTCAAATCTCAATCTCCATCTTCCACTTGTTCTAAATCTGAATCTCAAACTTTATCTCTATTTAAATTTCCAACAAAATTTCAATATCTATCTCTATCTATCTCTCACTCTATCTCTATCTAAATCTGTATCTCAATCTCTTTCAAAATCTCAATCTCTATCCTCCACTTATTCTGAATCTGATTCTCAAACTTTATCTCTATATCAATCTCTATCTGAATCTGTTTCTTCATCTCTTTTCAAATCCCAATCTCTATCTTCCACTTATTCTGAATCTGAGTCTCAAACTTTATCTCTATTTCAATTTCCATCAAAATTCCAATATCTCTCTCTCTCTCTCTCTCTCTCTCTCTCTCTCTCTCTCTCTCTCTCTCTCTCTCTCTCTCTCTCTCTCTCTAAATCTGTATCTCAATCTCTTTCTCAAATCTCAATCTCCATCTTTCACTTATTCTGAATCCGATTCTCAAACTTTATCTCTCTATTTCAATTTCTATCAAAATTCCAATATCTATCTCTATCTCTCTCTATCTCTATCTAAATCTGTATCTCAATCTCTTTCTCAAATCTCAATCTCCATCTTCCACTTATTCTGAATCCGATTCTCAAACTTTATCTCTCTATTTCAATTTCTATCAAAATTCCAATATCTATCTCTATCTCTCTCTATCTCTATCTAAATCTGTATCTCAATCTCTTTCTCAAATCTCAATCTCAATCTTCCACTTATTCTGAATCTGAATCTCAAACTTTACCTCTATGAATTTCTATTCAAATCTCTCTCTCCATCTCTATCTCTATCTCTCTCTCTATCTTAATCTGTTTTTCAATCTCTATTTCCCCCTTATTCAGAATCTGAATCTCAAACTTTACCTCTATATCAATTTCTATTCAAATCTCTCTCTCCATCTCTATCTCTCTCTCTATCTTAATCTGTTTTTCAATCTCTATTTCCCCCTTATTCAGAATCTGAATCTCAAACTTCATCTCTTTTTCAATTTCCATCAAAAGTTCAATATCTATCTCCATCTTGATAACTATCTCTATTCCTTTCTCTATCTCTATCTCTTTCTGTATCTCTATCTGAATATGTTCCTTCATCTCTTTTCAAATCTCAGTTTTTATCTTCCACTTATTCTGAATCTGAATTTCAAAATGTATCTCTACTTCAATTTCTATTCAAACCTCTATTCTATCTCTATTTTCATCCCTATCTCTATCTGAATCTGCATCTCAATCTCTTTTCAAATCTCAATCTCTATCTTCCACTTATTCTGAATCTAAATCTCAAACTGTATCTCTATTTAAATTTCTATCCAAGTCTCAATATCTATATCTATCTGTATCTCTTTATCTATCTCTATCTATTTCTTCATCTCTTTTCGAATCCTAATCTCTATCTCCATTTATATCTCTATCTGAATCTGCATCTCAATCTCTTTTCAAATCACAATCTTTATCTACCACTTATTCTCAATCTGGATCTCAAACTTCATTTCCATTTCAATTTCTATCCAAAGCTCAATATCTATATCTATCTGTATCTCTTTCTCTATCTCTATCTCTATCTATTTCTTCATCTCTTTTCGAATCTTAATCTCTATCTCCATTCCTATCTCTATCTGAATCTGCATCTCAATCTCTTTTCAAATCTGAATCTCTATCTACCACTTATTCTCAATCTGAATCTCAAACTGTATCTCTATTTCAATGTCTATCCAAATCTCAATATATATCTATATCTCTATCTCTTTCTCTATCTCTATCCTAATCTGTTTCTTCATCTCTTTTCAAATCTCAATCCCTATCTCAATCTTATACCAAATCTGTATCTGAATCTGTTTCCAATTTTGAACTCTATCCTTATCTCCATCTCTATCGAAATCTGTCTCTCAATCTCCTCACCAATTCAAAACTCTGTATCTATCTTAATCTGTATCTATATCTACATCTCAATTTTCATTATATCTGAATGTCTATCTCTATTTGAATCCGTATCTCAATCTTCAAATCATATTTCAATCCTTCTCTATATATCAATCTCTATCTTCATCATAATCTCTATGATATATGCCTAGCTCTATCTTCATCTAATTATATATATCAAGTTCAATCTTCATCTCAATCTCTCTATATATCTCAATCTGTATCTATATCTCAATCTCTATTCCCCAATCAATTTTCATCTCTATCTACATTTCAAAAACTACATCTGTCTCAATTTCGTTCTATAGCTTAATCTCTCTCAATTTTATATCTCTATTTCTATATCAATTTCAATTCTAATTTCTACTATCAATATCTATTCGGATCTGAAACCATACTTTCATACCTTCATATCTCCACGAACATCTTACTCCTTATCTACATCCCAATTGAAATCTTTACATGAATTTCAATCTCTGTCTTATCTCAAGCTCTATTTGTATACCAATCTCTTTCTTCAAATCAATTCTTATTTTTATCTCAATCTATATCTACAGCTCAATCTCAATCTCTTTTACTATATATCCATCTTCAACTATCTCTTAACATATTTATATATATATATATATATATATATATATATATATATATATATATATATATATATATATATATATATATATGAATATATATATATATAAATATAAATATATATATATATATATATATATATATATATATATATATATATAAATCTTCATATCTTAGTGTCCATCTTTATTTCAATTCCAATCTGAATTCATATCTCAGTCTCTATTCAAATCATTTTCAATGTCTATCTCAGTTTCAATCTTGACCTTTGTCTCTATTTTCATATCAATTTGAATCTCCATCTATTTTCCATCTCTAATTCATTGCAAATCTTTATCCGTTTTCTATCTCTATGTTTATCTCTATATTTTTCTGTTTCTCTATCATCGCACCATCTCTACCTCTTGCTCATATAAATCACTATCTTCATCTATTAATCACTGTATTGATTTTCAACTCAATTTCCATTTATATCTGAACTCTGATATTCTTCACAGTCTAATTATCTCAACCTAGTATATCCAACCGACCTCTAAATCTTCAAATCAATCTCTATATCCATATCTGACTCTTATCTCTATCTTATGTTTTATCACTATATATCGCCATGTCCATTTTTCTTACTCTATAGTAGTGTATATATTTCTATTAAAAACCTTCAAATCCAGATCTATCCATTGCGATCTCTATCACTATCTCATATCAATTTCTATCTCTATCTATATATCTATCTATTTCTCTATCTCTATATCACTACCTATGTTCATCTTAATTTCTGAATTTCACAATCTACCTTCATCTCAAATTCAATCTCGATCTAACTCAATATTTCTATCTATAACTCAAGCTCTATCGGGTATTTTATATCGCTATCTCAATCTCTGTCTCAATCTCTCTTTCTCTATCTCTTCCCCTTGTTTCATTCCCTTTCTTCTGTCTCTTTTTTCACTTTCTTTCTCATCACGTTATCTTTGCATTATTTACAGAATAAACAAGATCAGTTACTAATTTACATACCACTAGCTGAACCATCTATCTACCAAATTGTAGGTATGACGTTTTCTTGTTTTGTATTCCGAACTGAAAATCATAAATCATCTGAAACATTTGAAACGTTTGTATCTTTTGGTTTATCTATTTTATATCTTTCTTCATTACAGCTGAATTAAACCAAACTAATTCTCCTGATTCTTCAACTTCATACTAGCCTTGTATTTCTTTCATATCTTAGTCGAGCTGGACAAATGCAACAAATGGACAAATGGACAGATGAACAAAATGAATACACATTTGATTCCGTTATATGATAGAATTGGATGTTCAATGTAGGGTAAAAGAGAAAAACTCATAAATCCTTGTTTTGTTAACTTTCCAACATAATTTGGGCAGATTCCGCAAATTTTCACTCAAACTTGCATGGTTACCACACTCTTTTTCAATCTTCCTAATTTCATCTCTCATTTATTCTATAATTTCTTCACTTCTTATCCATATGAAAATGAATACGGGCAAATTTCTTACGTTCCTGTTTAATGATATACAACTTGAACAACTCAAGTTCACATTCATTTTCAAATGTTCATATTCTTATTCTTCCATGATTTTTCAAAAATTCTTTTGGATATCGTTATAATTTTTCTACGAAATCTCAATTTTCTACTCTTTTTATATCCCAGACAGTCTCATCTTTGCAATTTCGTATAACTTCTCAATGTTCAAGATCTACTCTTGAACGATTTTTCTTTCAATTATATTTTCCTTTCATACTATTTCTTGTTCTTTCTCTCTCTGTCTCTCTATTCAACTCTTTATACTTCACTCTACTCTTGTTATTCAATAATTATATTTTGCACCTATAAATGCAAGTAAATTATCACTGTAAATTTTAATTATCAAGAATAAAATGCATGAACAACTTCGTACATATTCAGTGTTAACTAAATCACTGTGATCATACTTTCATTATTGCCTTCCATATTTCTTCCTGCATGCTAAACTTCATATTGATGATATTATATTGAGCAAGATATCTCCTCTTTTCTTCACTTCTTTGCATAACGTCATATTCTGATCCGGAATGACAAATCTATTCTATCAATATTTCAATTTTCTATATATGCTCCTCACTTTCTCAAAATGTCATCTCGTCTCATGTATTCCTTGGATGGGCAATGAAACCTGACAATCTGCTCTAAGAGAAATTGTACAATTTCAATTACAACTTTTCCCAACTGATTTGATCAATTTAGAGATAAACCATCTCTTTCTCTCTCTCTCTCTCTATCATTTTGTTGTCTCTCCTTATCTTTCTTCCCCCCCCCCTCTCTCTCTCTCTCTCTCTCTCTCTCTCTCTCTCTCTCTCTCTCTCTCTCTCTCTCTCTATCCCTTTTTCATCTATCATCTTATAATCTCTATATCATTTTATTTTGCATGTATCTTTTAAATATACTCCATCTGTTTCTTCTCACTCTAGACTTATTATCTTATTTTTTAAGTGTACTAGTAACGAATTTTTCATGATTGAGAGACATCTAGTCCTTCTCTTTTTGCATGGATATCATGTCTATATTTTCTACGTTTCTCGTATTCTATTTACTATTGTTTCAATATCAGGAAACTGACGTTTTTGCATCTCAGGTTTAGTGCATTCTATATATTCGATATTCTAATTTCATCTCATTTTCTGATTCTGATTCATCTATTTTTATATCTTATGTTCAACACTTATCTATTCATTTCTTCAAGCATCAATTTATTCTACTTCCGTACTCTGTAATACATGTGTTATGCCTCAGGATTTTTGAGCGTATGTTCTCTTATATCTCATAGATTTGATTTTCTTGCATGCCACCTTCAGCTCGAAAAATTTTGATCTCTTTGAATCACTTCATTTTCAAGATCTGAATTATCACTTGAAATGAAACTTCGTTCATCCTGGTCTTTATCATGTCTTCGAATAATGTTTCATATATAAGTGAAAACTCTCTTTCGTTGGCTTTTTATTACTCTTCTCCTAATGTCTTAATGAGTTTATTCATCATTTTATGATCTACATGTCTACATTATGATTATTTTCCTGACTAATCTTAACAAATTTGAATGAATGCACTCTTCACAGATAAACATCGTGTTTATGGTTACTTTCATCACCTGAACTTTACTCTTATTTCTATATGTATTTCTTGACTAGATATTTTTCTAATCTATCAAATCTTCTCTTCTTCAAACTTTGCATGAAACCGTTTTTTCTACAAATAACTAGATTATACATTTTCATTACACATCTTCCGTTCCCGAATCTTAAGAGATTTCATCGCATCCCTTGAAAAACCTTCTCAAACGTGGATTGCGTTTCTATATTTTTGAAAAATCTTCTTCTTATATCTATTTTAGAATGTCCTCTTCATTATTTGTATGAAATACTATTCATCCAAATATGTACCTGGTTATCAAGCTATAATTTCATTACATTGAAACTTGTTTTTGTTCTGTTTCCCAATATTCAAATAGCAAATACATTCTGACTGAATGTTCCTCAGAATATAATCGGATCTATTTTCTCTTCAGTCTGTATTATTATGAAACAATTATTTTTCTTCTATATGTTTCTCCTTCGTAGAATGTCGTTCATCTGGAGGATAATCTAAAAACATATCTTGAAACAATATTTGCACGAATCTTTATAATTGATTTCTACTCTTTTCCATCTAACCACTTCATCAGGAAATACCTGAGAACTAAACTTGGAACTTGAAACTTCGATATATTTCTATGAAATCATTTGAGATCTGACTTCTGCATATACTCAATCATACTTCATTCAACAATTTCTTTCTATTTTTATACCATCTGTGCTTGATCTTCATCATCTTTGATCATCTCAATGGATTTTGTATTTCTATTTTGTATTCTAATTTTTTTCTTTTTCGATACTAAAGACACTTTTCGTATTTTCATATCATCTTTTCAAATTATACGGCCCTGTGACTTCAACCTCATCGCACTTAAAAAGTAGACACCACACAAGTTAATTTGATTTATTCTTCATATTTTTGATTATGATAGTTTGTTCCATAATCTGAAAAACTTCTTATGCTCAGATTTTCATCTAATTCAGTAATAATACTGTATATATAATTTTGAATCAATCATGAGTTTACGTAATCGTTATTTCTTAATGAATACATCTAATTTTGAAGACAATTTCACTATACCCTATATGCTCATTTTGAAGATATCATTTATTTTTGTTCAAATCTAAATTTTCTTTGAAAATCTTTGTTCTTCATCTATTACACTTGCCAATTGGTGGTTTTCATATAACTAGCAAACATATATATCTATCTAATAGGGTGATGTTCTGAAAATACTATTTTGAACTCCGTTCATCTATGTTGGCTACCAAACGTTTATTTTTATTTTCTTCACACATATTTACGCTTTTGTTTCCCTTTCACGTTTCAAGACGTAAGTGCATGCTTTCATAATTCTACTTCAAATGTCTCACAGTTGTTCTATTTATTATTTCTTTTCTATACTGTATACTTTGTGTACTCTTGATGTATTTCATTTGACACTTTCAACTTATCTATATTTATACAAATATATATCTATACTACCAACATATCTATTTTAACTCATATTATCTGTACATCCATAATTTACCACATCTATTTCTATATTTATTTTCTTCCTCAACCTCTTTTATCATCTACATTGAAACAATTTCATTTTGGTTGCTTCCTTCATTTATAATTAAAACAATATCTCTCCAGCTATTCTCTTCATTCTCGTCGGATGGTGCTTTTACAATGAAAAAAAAAGAATATTCTTACGTTTCCAAAGAGTATTTGAAAACTTGAACTGAATATTCAGTTATAGAAGTAATTGTACAAATATTGAATAATCAGAACGATTGATGAAAATTTACCACAGAATATTTAAAAATCGAAGATGGTTATCAATTCTGTGCACTTTCTTTCTTGCGATCTTAACAAAGAAGCTATTATTTTTCAACTAATTCATCAAGTGCAACGCTTAACCGCGGAACATGATGCAAATAATCAAATTACAAAAGTGTAGAGAACGTTTAGGTATTATTTAGGTGAAACTTGGCATCGTCATATCAAAATCATCGTCAACAGCAAACGAAAACAATACGCTCTTTCTTCAACAGGCGTCGTTTGCCGAGATGCTACACGAATGAAAGGTAAATTAGGTTTCATTGTTTCATTAACAGAGGAATAGATCTAGATAACTGTCAAATGAGTGTTTGTTATCATCACTGATTTTCATGCTGTTTGTTCCTGCTAACTTTCTCAAATAGGCTATAACTAGACGTTGTGATCTTGATATATAAGTAATATAAGTGTACTGATTTGTATTCGTCTTCAGTTCACATATTTCACAATTAAAAAGTGATAAACCGAATTCTATCTCGAACAATTCTGATCTATTCTGGTAACATCAAACAGTTTTCCATCATTTATCTCAATTGTATTTGTGAATTTATTTATTCTTAAATGTTTCTGCGCTCGTAAATTGTATGAATTGTGATTTTAGAAAAAATGTTATTTGTACATTGGTATAGTACAAATGTCAGAAACCGATTGTGTTGGCGCCTACCTCGTCTGACAAAAACAACTTGTATATGCACGATTTCTTACTGTATCTGATATGAAATATTTGCTTCGCTCATCTGAATTTTATCAAAAATTATTACAAGCACTTTAACATTATGTAATGTACGTAACAATGGAGACTAAAAAATGCAGCATATGCGATGTACGATGAGCGATGTAGGACCATGAAATGTAATGTAATAGAAAGCAAGACACATGCCTCGATTTTTTTCAAACTATCAAGCCACTGCTTTCCAGTTTTACCCTGTCTATTCATCTAATCGTTTTACGATAAAATTGGTTTCATCTGATGATCTTTTCAAATCTTGATTGCTCTAATTTTTGTAGAAAATTTATATATTATATTTTATATATATATATATATATATATATATATACATATATATATATATATATATATATATATATATATATATATATATATATATATATATATATATATATATATATATATATATATATATATATATATATATATATATATATATATTTAATATATATATTTTTTTCAATTTGCTGATCCGATTCATGTTACACTTTGAACTAATGTGTATCATTCTCATGCTCAAATTCCGTGAAAATTTCAATCAATTCATTCGAAAAAAAACTCAAATTTTCTTCTCTGGGGTATTCTTGTGAGGTACAATAATTATTTCTTATGTGAAATTCAACAAATATCATATATACGCGAGTAGAATTTTAATTTGTTTGAAGAGCCAAAGCTACACATAATTAGGCGAATAAGCAAAAGCAGTTTTCACAGCTCTGTGTTTTCCAAGAGAAAAAAAATGGCCAAGTTTTATGAACACATATTTTCAATACAGTGATCATGACCACTAACAAGTGGCAGAGACATGTCTGTCACATGACCTAGATGGCAGATGTACCAATGATCAATGAAATGACTGAATGTATAACGTATTGAATATGAAGGAGAATTGTTTGTTGAAAATAAAATGTTTGTTTTCCAGATCTGCATTATACGCTACTTCTTTTGCAAGTTGCGGATGTTCTCAATTTTGAGATTTTCACCGGAAAGTTCGCTCAAGATCACAGGGGAGCAACTATTGAAAAGAGAACAACGATCGCTCAAAATCTTCTACAGACTGGTAATACGTCAACATGAGGGCGGATATTTCGAAATATAGTTAACCAAAATTAACCAATTCGGAAATAAAAACCAAATGTATAGTCTACGTCATAAAATTCTGAACAAAATAATCATGCAACCTAATAATGGTGTTATCCACAGTAGTTGAATGTTTACCGTATAATTTTACCATAGTTTTGTCTAAAAGTGATGGATTATGGATACAAATTTGCGAAATTCATGAAAATGTAAATACTTTCGCTATCTTTGTGAATTAACAGACGTTAATTATAGAAAAGTATTCATAAAGATTACTTCATGGACTCAATTTTGAATTTTGACCAAGTTTGAATTGATTCTGCAGTTCACCCGTTTCTCCATTATAATCTGTAAGGGAAATATACGCCAGAAAAGTATGACAAACTAATGGTGGGGAGCCTTTTTGAACACATTTTGCATTGTTGTATGTTTTTCACAATGTTGTATTCTCATTCTCAAAAATATTTAAAACTGTTACAGGTTTATTTAAACATTGATTGATTGAATATTATACTGATGTGCTCAACATTGTTCAAACCATAGACTTTTGATCATATAAAGTTACATAATTTGAATAATACCTCTATGAATGTATATGGTGTACAGAGGTGTGATTAACAGCACCCATAAGTTGATGACGGTCGCATCCGTGCGCTCAACTTCGAAAATATTTTTGAAAATAATGTTCACTTGGGTTTTATTAGAAAACCTACAAAATATAGGCTGAAAGTAATATCAATCTATTGTACCAAAATCGTGATTGGTACAATATATATTTTTAAAAGTTTCTTGATAGATAATAATTACATTTTATAATGCATGGTGTAAGAGTGGCCTATACCAGCTTTAGCTATTTCTGAATATATATCAGGTAAATAATCGACCCTGGAATATACGTGCAGAATCCATGACACTCTGTTGGTATATAATTGAAACATGTGAGTAAGTGTGTAAGAAACGATGGGCAAGGCATGTAGAAGACATACCTAATTCAAAACAAAAGTACGACTACAATGTTCATTTGGTGTAACTGTAACTTCAGACACTCATTGGTCCAAACCAAATGACAGTGCAATATGCGTTAAGCACGGTACACACGAACGATTACAGTTGCCCCAATCGCCAACTAACATGGCTGACCGAATCGGATCGTCGACTTGCGTATGTTCACACGTCGATCATAATCGAACGGCAATCGACGGTAACTCGGTTGAACGTCAATTTCGCGCGGTATCGTAAGTAGCCAATCAGGGACGAGTAATCGCGTCATAGTCGCGCCATATTTGACGTCACACGATTTCGTGCACGCTCATTGGTTGTTTACTGACAGTTGGACGTTGGCGTTGCCGTTTTTAGAACCTCTCTCTATCCTCACCGACCCAACTCCAATCAACAGCGATCGAATTGATGGCATGTACACACGAACAATTTCAGGTTAGTTGCCCAAGCCAGTTGGCGATTGGGGCAACTGTAATCGTTCGTGTGGACCGTGCTTAATACGAATGTTCAATAATGATTATTTCAAAGTGTTTTAAATCTAGTCAATCAAATGTGTTGGCATTATCAATGAGATCACATTGTATAGAGGGTGTATAGGTTATTATGGATCATGTGTAATTTTTATGTGCATAATTTCAATCGATTAACTATGTGTAAATAATGAGCCGATTAAGATATACTGTGTCGATATTTGTAGTACATCTTGCTTAGGTCCAAAAATATATCATCAAATGTATCTTGAAAACAATTTGGACAAATCACGAAATGGTAATATATATATATATATATATATATATATATATATATATATATATATATATATATATATATATATATATATATATATACATGTATGTATGTATATTGTACTTTCAGAGCAGCTGCGTACATTCTGTATGGTGGATTCAGTTTCTTCCTGATAGATGCTCTCTGATTTCTATAATTTATTTTTATGATTGTGTGTATGACCCCTCTCTCTCTCTCTCTCTCTCTCTCACTCTATCACTACTTCTTTCTTGTTTTGTTCTATATATCTGCAACTTTGTGTATCTCTCTCTCTATAACTCTCGAACAATGTATTCTTCTCGAATTATATTTTCGTTTTCCCTCTATTGTAGATCTTTCTATTTGAAATTCATAAACAATTTGTAGATGATTTATTCCATAATCTGTTTCCTTCCTCTCTGTCTTCATGCTTGCTTCTACTTACTCAAGGTTTTTGCCCAATGTGTTTTATATGTCCTCCTTCCTATCTTTCTTCCTTCCTTCCTTTCTCTCTCTCTCTCTCTCTCTCTCTCTCTCTCTCTCTCTTCTCAACTCTTTTCATTTGTAATTTCCCATTTATTATATTTTATCATCTCTCAATTGATGTTATCCTATGGTCTTGACTAGATAATTTAATTCAATTTTCTCCATTCTTCTCTCTGTTTATAACTATTTTGTATTCTCTCTCTCTCTCTCTCTCTCTCTCTCTCTCTCTCTCTCTCTCTCTCTCTCTCTCTCTCTCTCTCTCTCTCTCTCTCTCTCTCGTCGTTCACCAGATTCTTCATGTTTGAATAATTAATTGGATAACTTCGTTTTTTTGATCTCTTTCTCTTTCTATCTGACGCTCTTTCGGTCAATCATTCACTGCATTTTCTCATTATTTCTCTTTCACTCTTCTATGCCATTTTAGCTCTCTGCCTTTTTACTACGTCCGCGAACTGCTTCTTTCTTTTACTGTTAGCTCAATCAGACTCTCTCTTTCTTTCTGTTTTCTCTTTAATTCTGTCTCCGTTTCCATCTTCCCCTCTCACACTTTCTGTCTGTCTCTCTCTCTCTCTCTTTCCCCCTCTCTCTCTCTCTCTTGCAGTAGGCCCTACACACACACATCATTTAGGCAAACCTTACTCTTCACTATTTCTCTTCTCACTGTGATCGCTTCAACCGACTGAATGTATTCACACAAACTCACTTTAATTTCCTTGTTCTATGGCATTCTGTACCTAATATACATCTATACTTCTATTTCGATGAGAATGTTCCTCTTTTTTTCACACTTTTTTCATCTAATTTCTTCCATTCCATCTTCAAACTTGACTTGCATTCATTCTTCTCGCGATCAAAAAACTCGGAAGTTTTGGTCACATGGGATATAAATCTATTCTTGCCAGCATAATCACAACATTTATTCCCATAACGCTCATACTAATTTCAGGTTTTATATCTGCACTGAATTCTACATTTGCGTTGCTATTTTCGGCTATTATCCCGCTTACTTTTCATTTCATAATCAAGATGCATTGAATATCATCATTACCACTTTCAAAACAACCCATCTTTATGGTTTAACCAATGCATTTCATTTAGAACAACTCACGTCTTTTTCCGCTTGAGTCAGCAACACTTGAGTAGATACAATTCTAGACTGGTCTTGTCACTTGCAGTTGCACCGGCATATAAACATAAACATAAAATAACTTATATATACAACTATATTATTCTGAAGGCTTACCTTTGTCTTGATACAATCCACGTGGTGAACCAGATTTGCCTGATGCGGTTGCTACGTTACGACCAAAACACCAACAAACTCACTTACAGTACTTGACAAACTAATATTGCACTATCACGTACGTCTTTTAGACTTCACGGTTGATTATTATACCGAACTGAATAAAAATTTGTGTAAATTTATTAATATTTGTGTGTATGATCTACACAATGAAATGAGTGAATGAAGAAAGGCAGTATATCACCCGACCAATTCACCATCATCAACAAAATTAACGGAAATTCAAGTTTTGATTCACAGTGGGTGTCTTTTATTTAGCCTAATCACACGGAACTTGATGATGTAGTTATGTGAAATGATATAAACTAATGTCGATATCATAGAATACTCGAGACAGTAAGAAGTTCAATCGCCCGTTTGGCCGTATATGCTCCGTCGATAACGCGAGGTACTTCACTATAGAGTGTATATATTTATATTCCGTCTGTTGTTCTCTCACGATAAAGGGTAGAAAGGGAATAAATATTGAGTGAGTCACGCTATTTCGACTATTCTACTCACATCAATTTTGAAGAGAAAGATAGATTATTAGAATGAACGTATGGAGAAAATAATTGTGGAAATACTTGAATATTTTTCTTATTTTAAACGGCGAAGTATCAATGAGAAGTCATCTTACATCGTCATCAGGCGTGTGCCTATATATGCAAGGCAAATTAAGTCGATGTGAGCTATTTCTACATTAAATCGTTGCTGTTCATTAGAAAATAAATATTGGAGTATTATTCAAATCTTTCTGAATAATGAACTCGATCAAGTTCTTAACTTGATATAAAGTATGTATTTTGTGATACAATTGTCCAATTTCTGTTACCAACTTCATATGAATGATTTATATATGTATATTCATTAAAAACTTGGTATAAAATAATTGCTCCCCAATTAAGTTCATGAAGGAGAGTAGGAATTGTTTGAATAGGGCACCGCAAGGGCGATCTTACCACCCCAAAATTGAATTGTTGTTATTGTTGAATACAACAGATAGAACATCATTTTCATCAGTGCCTTCAAGACGCAATAGTCGGATAGACATAATTGGATTACTATTACTCGATTGAAATTATGCAATAATGCATGTAACTATTTCGTAAAATCAAGGGTTTGAATGCTGATATCATTCAAAATATGTATTTGTAAAGTTGATTGGAAGATATGGCTGAAATGAAATAATGAAAGATGGTTTGAAAATTATACTCATTGATGATTATAGACCAAATGTGTGTTTAGAATTGTTTCAGTTTAATGTCATTATAAGACTACATATCCCACTCCCAAAAGTGTTTTTTCTCACATAAATCTCATAGTAATTTTGATGATTATATTGTTAAAAATTTAATTGAATAATTTCGTTTCACTTTTGAAGAAAATTTATTTTGCAAGATTCGGTTGTTTCACGCAATTTTTTGAAACTATATACTTTATGTTACACAAATGTTGAATGGGAAAAAGTTGAATTGAAGAGCAAAAATAATACTGATTAGGATTAATCATCATCAAACTGGATATCACAATTTTGAATTTACATCAAATTAAAGACAACTAGGCGATTTTAATGAAATATACATTTATAGGTATTATTATGAATTATTTAAAAACTTTTCAAGAATCGAATTATCATTGTTTGTGAAGAAAAGTAACTCCAGCTTGAAAGAATAATAAAATCAGTCAATCAGTCAAACCCTGCGATCTGTTACAGTGCGTACACAAAAATACTCTCACAGACAAAGATCCATAAGAGTGGAATGGAAGTCTTCGCTATAGTTCATTCAATAACGACTCAACAAAATGACAAAATTAACTCCCAAAAAATTTACCTGTTGGTGGGATCGGTCGCTGAGCAGAAAAAATAATCACAGGATAAATCCACAACACAAATTTTTCATTCTTGAAATTATATTTAATTCATTTCCAAAATAAGTTTTGATTAGACAATAGTATATAAATTTTCCAAAATTAGAAATATATAATAAGATCCATATAAATTCCATATAATTCTGAATAATTGTCTTTCTAAAATAATAATAACCTTTCAAAAGAGCAAAATGATTAATAGTTTTTATCCATATCCATGTAAGATCATATTCAAGATAATAAGTTGATGAAACGGTGTGTGAGTCGACGAGTAAGCCTATATTTCTAATATGGCTAGTTTATCCATTTGACCTTGATATTTGGCCAGGATTGGCTGCACTTCTTCAGATAGAAACTCCGACACCTGAAATACGTAAAATAGTTGCGTTTGCGTCCATAGATGACGGTAATCTATACAACTGAATAATTGTAAAATTTGGGTGACTTTAACCCGATAGAAACTCATTAATAATATAATAATAGTAATGAAATCATTTTTCAAAAAATGCATCTTCAAAGTTTGAATACTCAACAATTTGAAAGATACAGTTGTGTTTCTAATTGTAACCGTTTATGTAGAGGTAGAGTCTTATTTTTCTGTGAGTCAACCCACCCCTTCAAGAGGCCCACTGGAGCCATGACTCAAAAAAATCAAAACGGTCAACACACCATAGGTTGAGAAGGATTTGTGTGAAAGAACAATTTGTTTATTTCAACTTGATTTTCTCAAAATTTTCAAAATATGTGCATTACTTGAATATACTTGAATCTTGATTACATTTCAATTTTTTTTTTTTTTTGAATAAATTGTCTGAGTATTTTTCCTCCAAGTTATTCTACTGATAATTTCTAGAATTGTTTCAGCAGAAACTACATATTGAACATATTCACAAAACTAAAAAGATTCAAGTTGGATGAGATATAATCTTGAAAATAACTTTCTTTTTGATTAGTCAAACCGTGTGAAATGTAGGCCTATAGTGCAAGCATAAAACACACACATAGAAGTTACAGTATAACATGGTGGTATTTTCTCGCTCTCATCGAATAAATAAGCCTGAGCCTAAATATAATATATTTTCACGCTGCTGTTATGAATGAAATGTAACGAAATGAGAAGTAGTTGATTACCTGATCCGGAGCTCGCCCTACGAACGTCTTAGCGTCCAGCAGTTCATCAAGCTGAGGCAAGATTGGCGCGAAATACGGCGTTCGTTTGATCCGCTCAACAAGGTCGTTATCCAGACCCTTCTGCTTCACCTCGGCACCGGCCTCCTGAGACAACACTCGGATGTGCTCGTGACAAATCTGAAAGCAAATTAGAATAATCATTGAGTGAAGAAGTATCCTACGGGATAGCTAGAGTGGCAGCGCCCTGGTTAAACAGTCTTCAGACCCTGGTAGTGTTACGCATGGCAATCCTGCTAGGAGTGCTGTGATCACAAAGCAAATAACATCTGCTATAGCACTGTTGCGAGTGAATGCTGCTAGGAGCGCTGTGATCACAAAGAAAATACCATTTTGCTAGAGCACTGTTGCGAATGAATGCTGCTAGGAGCGCTGTGGTCATGCCAACTTTTTCACTGTTGGTGAGCAATTGGTGAGCATAGACTCTGGCATACGGCGTTGCCTATATCTAGGCGCTACTTTATCAATGGTATATATTAGTGAACTCATGCTGGCCTTCCATGAACGCGATTTGCGTTTCGCTTTAGCAAGGCGGTGGAATTGAGGCGAGCTCAACAATCAGAAATCGCGTAACTTTCGTCACTGATTGGTCGTTTTATCATCATGGTGACTTAAAAACACGTTTGGCGAATTCGAAATCCAAATAATGCAGGTATGGAAGCCCAGCATAACTATAGTATAAGATCAACTGTTTCTGTTCTCCTGTTCTGTAATAAGATGGACCATGAAAATATTTTAAAATTGAAATCGAATTGAAATTGGAATTAAACTTGAACTGAGACGAGTGGTCGAGTGCCTAGAACATTGAATCGTCATTCAGGAGAGTGAAGTTGATTCCCGACATGGTCGATCATTCTGACAGATTTTTCATGGTTTCTCTCTGTCGATCAAGTCAATACTTATAGATGGTTCCTCGACTCCTTCCCACTAACCAAATCACCGAATGAAAATAACCTTTCATATCACCATCGCGAAATCACATATCATTTACCGACGCCAATAGATCATAGTCATCAGTAGTCAGTACAGTGCGTCGTTAAAACCCAATATAAATAGATTAAAAATATCATCTTGGTGAATGCAGGATACGCGTTACGTTGAAATATATGATGGAATAATTGGAAGAATGTAACTCGAAATCTACATATCTCGGTTTTCAAACTATCTTGTTCAGTCGTTTAATTCAGTCGATTTGCAGCTCTGATTAATTATGAATAATGGATCATCCAAAAATGGATATAAATGAATACAAATAATGGATATATATATATAACATAACATATATAAGTTATAACATGACAATATGTAACATTGGTTCGTGAACATGGACAGAAATAGTAAAGATGCATTTCTCCAGCAACATGCATGTATATATACAGTGAAATTGAGTCTTCGCTTACACTAATTTGTGCTCATCATCTAGCATTAGACCATATACATTACAAAGCTATCATTTTATAAATGACTAGATAAACAAATGAACATTGAAGATTGTCACTGCTCACCTGTCGGTCACCACCAGCTTTGACCATCGCCATGATGACGTTCTCAGTCGCCATGAACGGCAGCTCTAGCGCGATGTGTCGCCCGATCACCATCGGGTACACGACCATGCCCTCGAATATGTTCTGCAACGTCGTGACGACACAATCGGCGGAGAGGAAAGCCTCCGCCAAAGTGATGCGCCTGCAAATAGTCCATTCATCAACATCATATAAACATATGGCCTATTATCATATAAACAGCCGGTGATCATGTTTTCTGAGAGAGGGTATACCAACCGTACTGAAAACTAGAAGGCTAGATACTGGGGAAGAGAATGGCCAACTCCCGCGCAGGACGCCATTTTTTTGTCCGAAAGTGTCGTAAACTTACCAGTTAGTCGATAAGATCCAAGAGAATTCAACTAAAGTTGTTTCCTAACCAATGTAATGTAGTCTAGCACACGTTCTTGAACATCTGATCTGAATTGTGGACAAAAAATGGCGCCCATGGCAGAGATATTTCAGTAGATACAGTAGCCAATATAGAAAACAATCACCAAGTTGGCCACTCTCCTCCTCAGTATTCAGCACCTCTACTAAAAAACAACTGACCTAAATTTCTATTTTTGGAGCAACCTGTACAGAAGGTAAATACAAGATTCGACTCCTCCCATTCAGAAATTTCATTTGACACGAACCTTACCCACCTTACCTTGACCATCACTGCAAAACCTATAAAACACCCAATGAGTGATAACAAGTTGTGAAGGAGAGAAGCCCCCCTCCACTTTTACTCCTGTACAGGTTACTCAAGAAATATAAGTTTAGGTCAATTGGATTTTATTACGGTTGATTTTTAGTACAGTCAGCCGATATTTAAGTCAATCGAATTCAAGGACAGTTGATTTACAGTACGGTTGACCAATCCCCCGCTGAATATTTACAATGTGTATTACTCAAAAGCTATACAAAATGTTTAATTCTAATTCTAATAGTACAAATATTGCATGCGTATATCTCTTGCTCACCGATTGGCTGAATCATCCAGTGTGCGCTCCATCCACTGGGTGGCGGCCGTGTTGAGTGTACTGGTCGTCAGCGCCATCAAGTGGCGCGCGATCGAACAGCAGCGCTCGCTGCGCATCGGGTTGCGTTTGTACGCCATTGCGCTCGAACCGATCTGAGTCTTCTCGAACGGCTCCTCGAGCTCTTTCATGTTGGCCAGGAGGCGGATGTCGGTGCAGATTTTGTGTGCACTAGCACCTAGCAACATCACAATCAATATATATATCTCTATATATATATATATATATATAGGATTTTATAGTTATGTCGAAAAAGATATTATATATATATATTTATATATATTTATATTAATATTTATATATATATATATATATATATATATATATATATATATATATATATATATTTATATATATATATATATATATATATATATATATATATATATATATATATATATATATATATATATATATATATATATATATATATATATATACCACCATTCATGCAAATCACAAACAAAATTATATAAATTAGGATTTTCGATGTTATACACAGCGACACAAAAACTCTTTCGCAAAGGTGGGCTATGTACTGTAGAAATGATGAAAAAAACGAAAAAAATTGAAATCGAATATCTGGATATTAAATCAATAATGGTGTGAGCAAACCGAGAAAAAAAGCGGTCAGGAATGAATATTTGTATATATATATATATATATATATATATATATATATATGTTGGCGCCGTTATAAGTCCAATAGGATTTATTTGTGACGCGGGATGATAATCTTACGACTATCGTCGAGTGAATTTGATGAGTGGACTGTATGTAGGGTAATTGGGAAGAAGTTTGTAATAAATAGCACGATACCTGTGTTTCCCCTGAGGTAATCGTCTTGAAGCGTCTTGAAGCGTCGCGACGATGTTTGAGAGAATGCACTTTGTGAAGACGTTGGGTGGGAGAAAGAAGTACGTACGTATTGGAGGTTGGATTTGGAAACTAACGAAATGGTTTGGGAAATGGTGATGAATAAATGATAGAAAAGGAATAGTATGGCTTGATTTAACTAAATAAACTTCACTGCTTTACGAGGAGATACACTATGCAACTTGCATACACGAGAAAAGACACTGACGAACGGGTGTCCGAAATGACGACTTATGCAGGCAATATAGGCCGAACCATACGACACGAGAGATGACAAATAAGTGACCTGAGATCGAACTGCAATGACAGGTACATGATGTGCCTGTTTGTGGTATCTAAAGGTCAACGGATGACGACATAATAACTGGAGGCATATTGCGTATTACAACTAGGGGTAAGGGATGCGAAAACAAACACAAGGGGGAAAGACCTAGTTGGTCGTCATAATAGGATTGGCGCAAACATACCGCCTACCATGGAAAACAATGTTTTGCATAAAGAAAACGAAAATGATACGAAAAAAACTTGGGAAAAGCACCCAAATTAACAATCGACGGGGAGAGAGACCAGTTTGTTCACTGGTCTCTTGTACACTCCGGTAGGAGTGCGCAAGGTCACCACACGGACTACTTCGTCCGGGCCGGGATGTACATGAGTTACCCGACCGATAGGCCATGAAAGAGGGGAGCGTTGGGGTTCAAAAAGGAAAACGACGTCGCCTATTTGAAGATTGGGGGAGCCGCGCAACCACTTCCCACGTTGCATTTGGGAGTTCAAATACTCTTGGGACCAGCGGGTCCAGAACGTTTGGTGCAAATGACGAACGCGGTCCCAACGAGTCAAGATCGACTTGTCAACAGAAAAGTGCGATTCAGGGGGTGCGAGCAAAGACGTGCCTAAAAGATGCGCTTCCTTTGGAAGGAGGAGAGGGTGACGAGCGTCAGCGGGTAGAGATGAGTGACGTAGACGGCCGCCTACCCTGAGAAACCCGGAGGGGTCGAGAAAAGGCTTGAGAGCTGCAAGGCTGGATTTGACTGGCTGATGGTGTTCTAGTTGACGCAGCTCGGTGAGGTAGTAACGTCGTTGAGTTGCGCGAATGAACAAGTCGAGGGCATCATTCAGTTCCGGAGGCGACAGCGGGCCGGTTGGAACAGCTGTTCGCGAACGCGTCGCCAGTAGGATACGAGCAAAACGGACTACGTGACCATAAACGCGTTGGGCCTTGCGTAGGCTTGAAAACTTGCAGAGATTGTCAAGTAGAGTGTCGACGGGGACATGAGCGTTGAGGCTGACCGTAGCAGGTTTGAACTCCGGCAGCGCAGTGTCCGATACGAGTGAAGGAGAACAGCGTGGCCACGACGCCGATGAGTCGTGCAAGAAAGCGGGGCCGGACATCCACAGGCGGTGGTTCATCAATTCTGCGGGTGTCAAACCACGAGAAGCACAATCAGCTGGGTTGTCAGCCGAAGGTACATGGGCCCAGGAGTCGGGAGACGAATCTTCGGTGATTTCCACTACACGGTTGGCGACAAATGTTTTGAGCCGGTAAGGAGGGGTGGCCAACCAGGCTAAAACAATAGTGGAATCCGTGAATAAATGCACCGAAGAGATGGACAAATCGATTTCAGAGTTGGAGACATCCTTTAACAGCCGAGTGAGCAGCACGGCGGCAGAGAGTTCCAACTTGGGTATTGTCAATGGTTTGACAGGGGCTACCTTACTTCGGGCACGCAAGATGCTGACTGAAGACGAAGAGGTTGGCGAGGCTTCGATGAGCACGTACAACACAGCTGCATAGGCTTTCTCGGAGGCGTCGCAAAACCCGATCAGTCGACGGAGTCCTGTGCCGTTGGAGAAGATGCGCGGAATCCTGAAGAGGGATAGTTCGTGCACTTCGGCGACGGCACGCAACCAGGCGTCACAGAGATGCGGAGGTAGAGTGTCGTCCCACGCGAGAGGAGTGAGCCATAGCTGCTGGAGGAACATCTTCATCCAGCACACGAAAGGCGTAAGAAAGCCGAGCGGGTCGAAGATTCGAGCTATGTAGGATAGCACTGAACGTTTGGTGACGGCTCCTTCAAAGGATTGAGTATTAAACGAGAAGGAGTCCGCACGAGGGTCCCATAGAAGACCGAGGATTTTGATGCCCAGGTCGTCGTTGGAAAATACGAGGGGAGTTTCCAGATGATCGGCCGGAAGGTTGCGCAGTGCGTTAGGATCATTGCTAGACCATTTTCGTAGCTCGAAACCTCCTAAGGAGAGGAGAGCTGTCAGTTCTTCTTGCAAGGTATGTGCTTGCTCGAGGGTTTCAGCACCAGACACGACGTCATCGATGTACGTGTGTGCAGTTAAAGCGAGGGATGCGAGCGGAAACCGGGTTCCTTCGTCGGCGACGAGTTGGCGCAGAACTCTCTGAGCGAGAAATGCGGAAGGAGTAAGACCGTACGTGACTGTGTTCAGTTCGTACTCCTGAACAGGTGAGTCAGGCGTAGGGCGCCAGAATATGTGTTGATAATGGCGATCAGACGGCTGGATGCAAATCTGGCGGTACATTTGACGTATGTCCGCGCAGACGGCGACGGGATGAGTGCGAAAACCGGTGAGAATATTGGACAAGTCACGTTGAAGCTTCGGACCACTCAACAAGAGCTGATTGAGCGAAACTCCCGCTTTATCGGGAGCGGAGGCATTGTAAACGACTCGAAGCTTCGTACTGGTGCTGGCAACTTTGTGCACACAGTGGTGAGGTATCACATACGACGACGAAGTGGTGGCGAGTTGCATGTGTCGAGCCTGGCAATAATCAGTCATGAATTGCTGATAGGCGTCAGCATGGTCAGGAGTGCGTTTCAAACGACGTTCTAGCGCAAGAAAGTTCTGCATAGCAACGTCCCGATTATCGCCGAGGGGAGGGGGGGATGATGTAAACGGAAGCGCTACCGAATACCGTCCGGTGGCGTCACGTTCGTGCGTAGCGACAAAATGTTCTTCGCACCATTCATCCTCAGGACTTTGCTGGGGAGGACGTCGAAGTTCCTCGGATTCCCAAAAAAGACGAAGTGTTCGGTCCAACGTCGGAGTCGAACACGCGAGAAGAGTGAGAGGGGGTGAGGTGGGCTTCTCAGAGTGAATAGGACCAAGCACCACCCAGCCGAATAGGGTGTTGAGAGCTGAGGGGGCGTGTCCTATCAGCGTGTCGCCTGATCTCATCAGAATGCTCGGGTAGAGATCAGCGCCTATGAGGAAATCAACCTTGCCGGGAAGGTGAAACTGATGATCGGCTAGAGTTAGACCACGATACTGGTTGTAGACATCGATAGGAACATCGCTGTTGGGAAGTTCGGTCGAGATTGATGATAACACTACAGCTTGAACGCATATAGGTTCGTGGGGGAGGACGCGAGAGGTGATCTTGCAGTTAACCGTGCCAAAGACACGCGCAGCCGAGTTTCCGATGCCGACCAGTTCAGATTGCTTAGATTCAAATTTCAGGCCAAGCTTCTTGATTAAAGAGTGAGTGACCGCCGAGATCTGAGATCCAGAATCGATTACGGCACGAAAGGGTTGGAGGTTTCCTTCCGCGTCACTGATAAATGCGCGGACAGTACCTAATAGCACAGTCTTGACAACTGGGGTGTCATTCGATTGACAGGTTAACACTAGAGGGTTCGCGTGCGCAGCGGGGGTGGCCACGGCGGTTGCGGCACTGACACTCGGGGTAGGGAGGGGTTTCACTCGAGGGGAGTGCAATAGCGAGTGATGTTGATTGCTCTGACAACTTGTACAAGCCCGTTTTGACTTGCACTGCTCACGTGTATGTGCGCCTAAACAATTAAAACATCGGTGAAGACGCCTTAAAGTTTGGTATTTCTCATCACGAGTTTGATTGAGAAACATGTCACAGTTGTAAAGGGTGTGACTTTGCGAGCATAACGGACATGACTTCTGCTGTTGACCAGAGTGAGGTGACGTCATCTTCGAGTGAGATGCAAGCAATGAATTGACCCGTTTGACGGGTGATGAGGTACCAGCCTGATGCTGGCTTGAAGTTGGCACGTCGAGGCCACACAGTTCTAATGTCCGAGAGTGATCTTCAATGAACTCGATCAAAGAAGCGTACGTAGGAACACTTTGCGACGAATGCTTGGCTTCAAAAGCCTTACGCGTAGAAACATCGAGATTTCTGGCTGTCAACGAAAGCAGGATATAATCCGCTAAATCGGGGAGAGCTAGCGCTTTGAGCGCATTAATCGAGTTTTTATGAACTCGTAGAAAGCTTTGAAAGCCAGAGTGTGAATTTGACTTTAGAGGCGTAAATTCTAAAATCTGACGAATGTACAAACTTGCTATCACGCGAGGGTTTTGATAGCGAGTTACCAGTGCTTGAAGAGCAAGTGGGTAATTCACTGGAGTTATTGGGAGACCAGAAATAACAGCTAACGCAGTTCCCTGAAGCGTGGACCTCAAGTAATGAAACTTTTGAATGGCATTCAGTGACTCATTCTCGTCTATTAGAGACTTGAATAAGGAATAATATTCCGTCCAATCAACAATATCACCAGAGAAGCTGGGAATGTTGATGCTAGGCAAAGAGACTGCTTGCATTGCCGTGCTTGCGTGAAGGTCTGGCATGGCCTGACTAACCACTGGAATAACCTTGGATTCAGCTTTCCTGAAGGCTGATTGAGCAGCGTATATCAAATCGTCGAAGCTGGCATTAACCTGTACTACGTCGAGTGGCTTCACGGTTGAGTCCAGCGAAACGTTGTGCTGCATTATTTTTTGCTGCACGGCATTGAATTCGGTTCGAATCACGGCAAGACGTTCGAACCTATCCCGCACTGCGTTTACATCGTCCGGCTTCAACGACTTGAATTTGTCATAGGTTCGCTGAATTTCAGCAAACAGTTCTTCACGCTGAACTATGAACAACCTTTGTGCACGGATTTGTTCATCCATGACGAAAACCGAAATGAAAGAATTTCTTTCTTAATAATAACCGAGCGTAAATTGAACAGACACGTGAATCAACGTTAATGCAAAAATGCACGAGAATAGGGCAAAGGACAACCAACTCGAAACGGTCGAGCGTCCCAAGCGAGAGGGAATGCGGGTAGTGACTATCACGAGGTCACCTAGCGAAAAACCAACGAGAATGACGTGGTATATACAAGAAATGGCATAGCAATGTGAAATGACGGACTAAAACGACGCTAGACACGGCTACAACGACGCTAGACCTACCGAGACTTATTCACGAGCGTCGAAAATAAGCTGAGATGATCAGGAGATCAGAGAACATAGCTAGTACGAAAATATGCATAATGAGAATGCACCGAAATAATTCCACAGGGAATGAAAAACACAAGTCAAGGGGAGCATGTATCACGAAACTAAAACTTCCACGGCGAAAACTAGCTGATGCAAGGCTCCGGCTCAAGGGACCAAAATGTTGGCGCCGTTATAAGTCCAATAGGATTTATTTGTGACGCGGGATGATAATCTTACGACTATCGTCGAGTGAATTTGATGAGTGGACTGTATGTAGGGTAATTGGGAAGAAGTTTGTAATAAATAGCACGATACCTGTGTTTCCCCTGAGGTAATCGTCTTGAAGCGTCTTGAAGCGTCGCGACGATGTTTGAGAGAATGCACTTTGTGAAGACGTTGGGTGGGAGAAAGAAGTACGTACGTATTGGAGGTTGGATTTGGAAACTAACGAAATGGTTTGGGAAATGGTGATGAATAAATGATAGAAAAGGAATAGTATGGCTTGATTTAACTAAATAAACTTCACTGCTTTACGAGGAGATACACTATGCAACTTGCATACACGAGAAAAGACACTGACGAACGGGTGTCCGAAATGACGACTTATGCAGGCAATATAGGCCGAACCATACGACACGAGAGATGACAAATAAGTGACCTGAGATCGAACTGCAATGACAGGTACATGATGTGCCTGTTTGTGGTATCTAAAGGTCAACGGATGACGACATAATAACTGGAGGCATATTGCGTATTACAACTAGGGGTAAGGGATGCGAAAACAAACACAAGGGGGAAAGACCTAGTTGGTCGTCATAATAGGATTGGCGCAAACAATATATATATATATATATATATATATATATATATATATATATATATATACATATATATATATATATATATATATATATATATATATATATATATATATATATATATATATATATATATATATATATATATTCATTATACTATGGAGAACTAATATCAATGGGAAATTTAAATCAATATCTAATATATTAATGAGTGATTAGATGAGAAACTATAAAAACTGAAAAACAGAAATGTATATATCTGGAATTGGATCAAATATGTGGATGAATAATTTACTTGAAGTGAACCGGCAAGGCACTTTCCCTTCACAATACAAGTTTCTAGTTTTTGGTGGTAGGGCCTCAATTATGTCATCTACTATATACGTTTATCGGAGCAATACCTCTAACCCTTTTCAAAATACACTTCTCAAAGTTCGAAACACTGTTTAAGACTTCAAGTACTGTTCAAATAAATAATACTGCTCAAATACTGTTCATCCTAGGCCTAGTGCATTATTCCTGATGGCAAGAAGTGTCCTTGAATTCATTTTTCAGTAACAAAATGGAAGATTACCATTAGTCTATAATTGGAAAAGAAGCAGATCAAAGAATGTGTTTTCTGGGAAATTTGACTTCAACTATTACTCTCTCTCTCTCTCTCTCTCTCTCTCTCTCTCTCTCTCTCCCTCTCTCTCTCTCTCTCTCTCTCTCACTCTCACACACCCACACACCCACACTCTCGCTTACCCAGGCTGCTCAGTACTGAAATACTCTCTATGTCCACCTTCCTCGTGTACGTTTGACCACAGATGATGTATCCCTTGGAGAATCCAGACATCTCCGTCACCATCCTATCGAGTCGCTTCACTTTCTCTCCGTCACCTGGATGAAAACAACAAAAATAGTCGTCCAAAATTAATAAAAATCATAACTCATTTATATAATTTTCATCAACATCGGATACTCGGCACAACGCCATTGTTCCCAAATGAAATTGAGGTAAGGATAACAAAAAAATGACCGTCAGAATGGGGCGGCAATGAGGCGAAATTCTACCACCTCAAAGTTTATTTTATCAACATCGAAACTTGATACGGGATCATTGTTCCCCAATTAAGGCTATGGATGAGAGTTAGGGGCACCTCAAGGACGATCTTACATTTATAACTATGATAATAATTATTATTATTCATGATGACTCATTAAAAAATCTGTGAATAGTAAAGTTATTCAGTCATTTTGAATTTTTCGAGGCGTTCTAATTAAAACTAAATACATATCGACGTCGGTGAGTGCAGACGAATTGGATGATTGCGAATATGAGTTGATATGTTGTTTCAGTTTCTGGAGAGTGGGAAGGAAGCAGCCGTGGCATGTAATGAAGGAACTATTCCAGTATTCACTTCTTTCAACGACAGTGGGAAACCTCAACTAGGATGGTCAACCATGGCGAAAATTGAATACTGTCTCTTGAATGGCGGTTACGTGCACTATTGGGTAATCTGCTCGTCTCAGTTTATCGTAAACCAAGAAGATCGAGGACAATGAACAATTGATTTTTTTGTTTGAAAAATAATATTGGGTATATATATTACTTTTCATCGTTTACTACTTTTTCATAAATTCTGATAAAATTTCAATCATTTCAAATCATGTTTCTTCTTCGTCTCAATAGCGTTTTTGCTCTCAATATTAATATATTGTTTCATCAGAGCATTAGATTCATTATTATGATTCAATTTTGACTCAAGTGATTCAGTTTTAAGAAGTTATTGAAATCATCATTGTTCTCATGAACGAAGACACAGCTATGAATACATTCTTCATTCATCTCCGTGCTCATTCATCAAATTGAAATTCACTCTTTCAATAGACCCGGATTCTATTTCCGCCATGTTCAACTGTCCTGACAGAGCTTATCATCATCTCTTTCATCATTTACCGACGCCAATAGTTATATAGTTATCATTGAAGTGCATAGTTCAAACTCAATAAATTTGTATGTATGAACGAATAAATGGCTGGATCTGGATGAATGAAAAAATCAGAAAATAGTTTTAGATTGATTCTACGTCTTAGAATATGGTATTCATCCACCCGGTGATGAAGAACTTACAACACGAACATTACTTGAACCACAACGAATAACCCAAAAATGACCAGAAACTAAAAATCATACATTCATAAAGAAAATATAAATGATAACACGAAAACAACCATTAAAGATATGGAAAATAAATTACAGCTTTTAAATTGATTTGGAAATTTAGAACAAAAACGATTTTTTAATTCTCTTTTATGAAAGCTTATATCAGTATATTCCACTTTCTTGCAGTTCTTGGCATACATTTGTAGCAATATGCATTGAGGATTAATGCAACCCTCAATGCATCTTGTTTGTAGCTATATATTTGTCATTGTCAGTGATTCATATAATTGATATATTAGCTATTTCATCTTTTCACCCACTTCTCTTCACCCTCATTTATTTATATCTTATAGTTATGTATTTTTTAGTTACCGTTGAATAGCTGCATGAAGGAGGCTTGGGTGCCGGTGGTGCCCTTCACACCTCGGAACTTCAGATCGTCTCTCGCTCGTCGCAACGCACGTTCGTCCATCACCAAGTCCTGCAGCCACAGACATGCGCGCTTACCGACTGTGGTTAACTGCGCAGGTCTAAGAAAAAAAAATACATGTAAAACTTGAAGTTATAACAGATATTTCATGACAGAAGACGTGCGTTTTTTTCGAGTCGATCTATTGATTTAGCAGATGATTTAAAGTGATTGAAATAGTTTGACGACTTTACTACGAGTATAATAATATGCAGAAACGGACGAACTACCATTCTATCTACACATTGTAATTTCGATTGTTTTTCAATTCAATCAAGTTCCATTCCATTCAATTTAATTCAGATTTGTTATTTTAATTCTTTTATGATTTATAGGGCCTAATATCCATTTATAATTTAAATTTCCAATTTGTTCATCGACATCAAGCAATATGTAGGCCTATACAGACTAAATGGTAGAGGTGTTGATGCGTTCTTGGCCTTCCGGAAAGTAAACATAAAGAGGTTATCCCTATACATAATGTTCAGTTTGTTTAGTCTTGAATGAAAAAGCAACCTTCTCCATAACCCCATAATTAATTATTTGAAATTTCAAATACTGAATATAATTACTTCATTTCCATTCCCATTTTCAGCATTTTAAGCTGTTTCCTAGAAAAATACTCACAACCGGAAGACATTCATTGATATATTCATCATCATTACTTACTGAAGATGAGTAAATCCCAAAGTAGGCAGATCTTTATATTCATTAGCAAAGCTCGCAAGTCGGTCCATGCAACCCGCCAGTTTCGGTAACAACAAATCGAACCCGTCTCTGAGCACAATCAAGTCGGTGTTATCTCCCACGTAACATGACGTGGCTCCAAGATGGATGATCGGCGCAGCTTTAGGACAACACGTGGCGAACACGTGGACGTGAGCCATGACGTCGTGACGGGTCAGTTTCTCTTCTTTCTCCACAGCCTTGAAGTCGATGTTGTAAAGATTCTGTTCCATTTCGGATAGTTGGTCGGCTGTGATCGACAGACCGAGTTCCTGCAACAATAGAAAGAGAAAAATAGGATGAGGATAAGATTATGGACCCCGTATAACCTAGTTGTTGGTGGGGTCGTTAAGCGAACAATAGAATCATGAAGTTGTATGTACACTTAGAGGTATTTCTCAGCAACGAGCCGTGTACCAGATTGTTTACTTCCGGTCACTTCGATATATCTCGAAACGGCGGCCATGTTCCTTGTTTACTTTCAGGGGGACGTTTCATTGTTGAATTGTGTGCTTAACTGATTTAAATTGAGTAGTAATTGAAGTAAACGTCCTAGTAGATATGAAACAAGATACAATACACCCAAGCTATTGTAGCTATTCTATAGGACATCACAATCAGCATGAATAACGAACATGGCCGCCGTTATACCCATCATGCAATGTCATCGAGTGGTGCAAGTTATATCTCCAGCAGAAATACAACTCCATGATTAGACAAATGTGCCAATGGTTTCTTGTATAACTATGGACATAGATGAAGAAGTCTCTATAGACAACGATCGTATGCCAGTGTATGATCACCAAGCAGTAATTCCAGCAGCATTCGATGTATAACAGTAAAGAATGCGAACAAAAAAAGTAGGAGAATAATGTTGAGATCGAAGAATTTTTCGAAGAACACATTTGCAAATGGGTCATGAAACATTTCGGTGGAAGTGCCGGTTTTCATTTTGACAACAAAAAAAGGTACTACACAATATTATAGAGCTAAAAATATTGCAGTAAGTAATTAGGAAGGTATATATACAAATATGTATAATGTTATATATGAATAAATCCATAATATTATTGAAAACATGAATTAAAGCATATAGGCCTACGTCAGAATTCCAGGATACTATGTATAACAACGGGTAAGAAAAAAGGATAAGGAATATGAAATATTCAGTGAAATGGCAGAATGAAGATTCATTTTTTTTATATCTTGCATCGCAGTTCATAGTGACATTGTTTTTATTCAATCATATGTTTACAGTAAACATGTATAATAAGAATATCTCCAGTATTACCCACCATCAATATCACTCATCGATATTTACACAAGAAACGTGATTCATATAAAAAACTAATACATGTATGAAACAAATACAACTATTACGACAATTTATTTTATTACCGTTATCTATACATTCTACAATTATGACGCGTATCTCTTATCTATGAAAAAGGTATTAACGCGCATGCGTCAAGGTAGATAAGAGCATAATCTTCGTGGATGAGCTGTGGAAAACGCCCTGTAATTCTATGCCACTAAATCTTGTCACTAGTATTACATTAGTAGTGCATTGTTGCGTGTTTATTGTTTTGTGAGGATAAATTTTAAACAATGGCCGGGGATACGCTCGCTACAGTGGGGACAGTGTTTATTAAAATTTTGAAGATGGTAAGAAAATGTAATCGTTCATATATATATATATCCATAAAGAGAGAAGAGAGGGACTGAACTATATAAGTGGGGCAATGATTTCGACGTTAAATTATGTCTATGGACGCTTTGACATTTAGTGGATGAAGACTATAGTATATACCCAAGATGGGGTCAATTTCATCGATGAATTCGTAATGAGAATGATTAATCTGACTTTTAGGTATAACTGTCTTAGACATGGTTTGCCAAAACAGTTTAATCCACACAGTCTGGACATATTTTCCAATGAATTTCTTCAGAAGTTCGATAAAACTGAATGATAATCAGTATTTGTTCTTGATTGGCCTCTCTTTTTTTATGAACATTTTGTTATTCCATTATTCTGTTATACTATTGAACTATGTCTACCACCAAACACGTCAGAATTCAAGTTAGGTGAACTATGCGCTTTGATGTGGTTTACTGTAATGGCTGACTATGTGGATTGGTTCAATTATGACCACAAACTATGAGGTATACTGGATCTCGTCGAGTGAATAAAACAAGAACATAAATGAAGACGTAATTTTAAAAGCAGCACACTGATCAATTTATAGCTACATCAATGATCAATGATCTACATGGATGCCATCTCAGATTAGGAAATCTAGGTCGCTTGAAATAGCTGTTGTTCTTCATAATTTTCTCTTCATCGTGTTCATGATATCGATTGCAAATCAATCTTTCTTCTCCTCTTTTGTTTTTTAAATAACTATGACTAATTGAGTTCAAGGTGAAACCCAATATTTCACGAAAAACATTTCATTAAATATCAGTTTTTCGGTGAAAACTGATGAATAAGATTTCCATCCGTTAATTATTGTGATTCACTGTCATACACCTCAATTAACATTGATTGATTTTTTTTTTTTTTTAAATAACATCGAAACTTGATACACAATCATTGTTCCCCAATAAAGGCTAAGGATGAAAGATAGGATCGTTTGGACGGGGCACCACAAGGGCGATCTTACCACCCTATTTTGATTATTTAAAACTAATGGTCTTCAACACCAGGACTGCGCTGTCTGTGATCATCATTATTGTGACATTTACTTGACTTGAAGCGGATGTATACCAACTGATAATTAGCGAATGAACTTGTATCACCCTTGGTTACACGCATGCTATTTTCGTATCTTGAGTGATAATTAACTAATTAAAACTTGATAATCAGTTGGTAGAACCGTCTCTTAGTTGCTATCGTTATTTACTTTGATTATTCGGAATGAGCTAGAATAACTTTTGTACAAGGAAACACCTTCTGTTATATGTGGCAATATGACGGTTATTATCTCTGATTAAGCCATTGATGTTGAACTGTCTGATTGAAACAGCTCTCACATAGCGTCGACGAGTGAGCCAAGTAGTGAAAATATATTAAACTTTTGAATGAAGTAGGCGCTCAAGTTTTCACGCAGCAAACTTTCATGGTATAGTAATTCTGACATGGTGACGAAGATTTTATTTTTAGTTTGTTGATAATTGAACAAGAGAAATTCACTCCAATACAGAATTTTGATTTAAAAAAATGATAGCTTCTACTTTCATTGAATAGGAAAAAATAACTCGAGTTTGCGGAAACTTGAATACTTCAGAATACGGTACCGTGAAAAATGAAGTTACGGAATATCTTGAAAGTATATGAGCCAAGGTTTTGAAGTGAGTTCGGCGACTAGTCTGGGCAGCCCCTACCCTTCTCTGCTCTCCCCTTACAGATCTGGCTGGCAAACGCGAGATCATAACGCCTGCCAGCTCAAAGAAAACAAAATAGTTCATGTTTATGCATTTTTTCAAAATACGTTATTAACACCAGCTCAATTTGTCACAAAAAAAAAATCAGATACATGAAATGAAAATATAGATATCTCTGTTGCAATATACTGTAGTCCTATTGGCTGATTTAAATAACTCTACGATCAAAACCTGACAAAAATTATCATGTTTCTCTTGTTGAAATAACGTTTGAACGAAATCAGGAACCACATACATTATCAAAATAATATCATAAAAGCATTTAATAGTTGAGCTGAAAAACAGAAAAATAAATAGATCGTTCATGTGAAATTTTTAATGAACTGCTTAATAATGTTTTATAAGCTCAAGTTGATTTTTTAAAGAACGCGTATATAAACGAAAGAATTGAAAAACCAAGTACTTGACTGAATTGTATATACGTACTTGTAAATACTCAACTTCTATCCAAATGGAAACAATTTCAAAACCAAATCGATGGTCATCACTGCTTGCTTGTGACAGATAATAATATAACTATAGTACAAGTTTTTCTTAATAGTTATGGTATTTATTTTATCATGATGCAACAATATTCCGAGTTCAAAAGATGATCCATTTAACCCTAAACGAAACGGCACTGGTTGTTCAATGGTGATGGGTACCGAGGGGCGGGAGGTGAGGGTTGATTGGGTCTTGGTTCGATCCCCTCACCGTCCATCGTTGAAGAGGTTTTTCCGTGCATAGTTACCCTCTGGAGCCCAGGTACACGCCAGAATGTTTCCTACACCAGTCAAACGCGAAATATGCGTTGTAAGATGAGCGAGATATCTGAATAAGGTATAAAAGTCCTTGAAGTAGTTCTACCCTTGCTACTTTATCGACTCTGGTATTCTACACACCTTGATATCTGAATAAGCTATAAAAGTCATTAAAGTAGTTCTAATCTCCTTTTCTTTATTGACTCTGGTATTCTACACACCTTGATGTATATAAAAAATACTTCATTATTGGTCAACTCTTGAATCTAGAAAGCAGTGAATCTCGACAACTTAATTCTGTCACAATTTTCATGATATATTTGATGAATATTATCAGTTATTTTTTTTTCTTCAAAACGGCTGATTGGAATTGCATACTAAATCGTGAAAATGTGTAAAATCTATGTATACACATTTACAGAAAATTTCATCTCATTTGGAGAGATTTTATTTTTCAATATTTTCCGCCCAGCCAAATCTTATGGGGTTTTTAGAAACTTTGAGATGATTTTTCTCAGAATCGATCTGACCGATTCATTCCAAAAACTATACAGTTCTAAGTTGGATGAGTTTGCGTTTACAAAAAAAAGTTTCATGTTCATCAGTCAACCCTTGCGACCTGTGGAGTGCTTACAAAAAAAAAAAAAAAAAAAAAAAAAAAAAACACACAGACAAAGCCCTATAAGAGTGGGATGGAGACTTCGCTACGCTCATCAATTATAAGCCACGACCGTTTCCTCCCATCTATCCTTTCCTAAAGAAACCTTCGAAGACGTAACTCGGCAACCCATGTGGACTGTCATAACCTCACTTTGTCATCCGGTATAAGTTTCAAGTGAATCTTGGCAAGTTGTAATACACTTGTATAGTGTTACACTAACCTTGGTTACACTTTTTATTTGTTTCAATTGATTTTATGTTATGTGAAAGTTATTTCATACGTCATTCATCCAACGCCAATATAAGTCAGTAGTTATCATTTCAGGGTGTCGTTGAAACCAATTTCAATTAATGAAAAGAAGCTTAAATGAGCTATTGTTTTTGGCACAAAGTCGAGTCATGTCATTATTTATTTATTCATTTAATTTTCATCTGGTGATGTTGAATTCTAAATTTTGTATACGGCTGGTCGAAATAGACATTTATCACATGGCCATTGAACATTTAATCACATTTAGAAATACTTTGAAACAAAGAACCTAGAAAGAAATCAACAAAGAACACCAAAGAAAAGAAACGAAAGAAACCAAGAAATCTTGACAAATATAAACGATTTTGAATACAAGTAAATCGGTTATCCTCAGGTACGTTTTGTTGATTCACGCGTAACTTTTCGATATAGTTAATACTTCAACATCATTCTGATAGAGATTATAAAAAAGAGCGTCAGTTGCGAGAGAATATGAAATAAACGTGAAGATAAGACTTGTCGAGTCAACACGCTGTGGAGTGATTAGATTAGTGACGCAACAGGTGAGAGTGTGTGAGAGAGAGAGAGAGAGAGAGAGAGAGAGAGAGAGAGAGAGAGAGAGAGAGAGAGTGATAGAGAGGGGGGGGGGGGGGAGAAAGAAATGAGAATGTTACAGGTGTTCTTAGTTAAACACATGTGGAAATATAGCGACGACTTTTTAATCTTCAAATGAGTACTATATTTTTATTTGTCATTAGTTTATACAGAACGGAAATAATATACTGGTTGAGCGAGCGATATATGTGTTTTGATTGATTCATTTCGATTTGTATTCAATTATTTTTATCGTGAAATATACGAAAAATAGTGAAGCTTTCGGTATTTTTTGTTTTTTGTTTTTTTTGTTTTGTGAGGAGGAGGAAAAATCTTGCATGAGTCCCCCACCGTTTGAATTGCGGGGAGTGTCGGATTCTTTTCGACTAAAACCCCTCCTCGTTTTGGGGTGACACTGACTATTGATGTTTGACTTCGAAAATCAACAAATTGGTTGGGTAAACTGTATGACCAATGAATGTATCATTTAATTATTTATCTATTAGCTTATTAGCTAGCCCGCACACAAGGTATTATCCTCACGCGGGCTTTACACATGTAAATGTTTATTTCTATTTTCTATTTTCTATTTTTAAATTATGTTTTTCATGTATTATGTGCGAATAGAATGAATATCGAATTGAATTGAATGGGTTAACCATAACTAGCTGTCACATATGCATAGATTGTATTTGACTTCAATTTCTAGAATAATTTCATTAAATAAATGCGATCGTGAGTGTTACATCACAGAAATCGGTATACTTTTGATACTATAAGATGTAGAGGTATTGTAGGTTTTATTTTAAAAAAATTGAAAAAAAAAACGTAGAGTGAAGTCGTTTCACGGATGTGAGCATAGCATTGTTCTAGTAGGCCCAATTCAATTATAGCATTTGGAAATGAATTCTAATTGATAAATAATAAATAGGTGAGTTTATGGATGCCTTGTGGTGAACTTGCAAGCTTCAGAAAAAAAACACCGCACACACACACACACACATATTATATATATATATATATATATATATATATATATATATATATATATATATATATATATATATATATATATATATATATATATATATATATATATATACATTTGAGAAAAATTCTATTGTTATGCATTTTGTACATGGATAATGAGTACACACGACAGTCAAAAAAATCCACAACGTCTCCAAGGAAGACTTGACTGTGGGAGAAAAAAGACATTTTAATCTGTATATTTTTGATATATATATATATATATATATATATATATATATATATATATATATATATATATATATATATATATATATATATATACATATATATATATATATATATATATATATATATATATATATATATATATATATATATATATATATATATATACATTGTATCAAATGTCGATGTTTTAAAAAACTGATATGATGTGTTCCGGAAATACTTTAATCGGCGGCGAATTGTACAGTCACATACAGCGCAATCCTAGTGTCAAAGTTAATTGTTTTTTATTTGAATTAATTCAAATGGGGCGGTAAGATCACCCTTGAGGTGCCCCGTCCGAACGATCCTACCTTCCATCCTTAGCCTTAATTAGGAAACAACAATTTTGTATCAAGTTTCGATGTTGATGTGAAAAATGTGTTCCTTTGTTGCTAGATTCTCAATTTGATCATCCTGATACTCTATCGAGTGGGAACCGACGGCACCTTCCTGGGCGTCGGTGGCACCTGGAACCTAAACGAGGAGAAGAATCCAGACGCCGAAATCGTCGCCTCAGGAGTTCTGGTCGGCTTTCTAATCTACAACATGGCGGTATTGGTTTCGTACTGTTTCGGGACCACGCAGCAAAAGAAGACGCTAGTGGTAAGAACTATACACCTCCAATTCCTCACTACTCACACACCGAGAAAATAATGTGCACATTATTTTGCTTAACGACCCCACCAACAACTAGGTTATTTGGGGGTACGAATTAGCAGGTGATAATGGAACTATGCCATGATGAACACGTAATTGAGAGAGAGAGGAGAGGGGAGGAGAGGGGAGGAGAGGGAGGGGGAGGAGGGAGGGGGGGGGTGTAGGAGTTGTAGTACATTCAGGAGGAGGAAGGAAGGACGAGGAGGCCGATCATGCTTCCAAGATGAGGGATATGGAGAGTGGAAGGGGGAGAGGAAAGAGGAATGAAGAAGGGGGTGTGAGGTGAGGAAGTAAGAGGAGGGGGGGATGACGTGGTGGGAAAACGATCACGCGTCATGCGGTATAGTGGTGTATTGACCCACGCTGGTTCGGGAACATTCTCGAAACTTGTCGAACGTTCTGTGGAAAACTTTCGCTTCGAACGCAGCCGTGCGGTAACACGTGATTGAGAGAGAGAGAGAGAGAGAGAGAGAGAGAGAGAGAGAGAGAGAGAGAGAGAGAGAGAGAGAGAGAGAGAGAGAGAGAGAGAGAGAGAGAGAGAGAGAGAGAGAGAGAGAGATGGAGAGAGAGAGAGAGAGGGGAAGTAAAGGAAGGAGGATGGCCGGAGAGGGTTTTTGGAGGAGAGGAAGGAAGGGGTGGGAGTGGTTGGAGGGGGGGGGGGGAGTGATAGTACGTAATTTCGTTCACACGGCAGAGTGAAGTGAGTGAAGTGTGTGAGTGAGGTGTGAACATGATCACGCCTAGAAGTGGAGGGCATAGTGTTGAATTGGTCCTCATGTTTGAAACATGAGGGATCTGGCTAGTACTGTGATACTCTCTGTAGGTAACGGTGGATGGGTACATGCCACGGTAGCTGTGTCGATAAATAATACAGAAAAATAAAAACAGTTCCAATAATCTACACGGTTGCCCTTCCCCCCTCTTCCTTTCTCTCCTATCACCCATCTCCTTCCTTCATTCCTCCCCCCCCCCCTCCCCACCACTCTCTTCATCACGCCGATCCGACGTACCGAGGTGCGCTCGCACACGCTTTGCGAACACTCGCTCGCACTCCCGCACACAAGCACTCTCAGATCTGGAAGACTCTATGTATAATACACGATGTAGTGATACCAACCTATTTCATCATAATATAAAAGGAGGTGCTCCAACTCCCATACTGATAGCATGGAAGGCATTTGTGGTTTCTTGAGGTCATTTCAGAGCCAATCGTCCTGATTGCCTGGCACGATTTAGCGGATCCCCTTGTAAACAAGATGTGAATAAGAGTGGCTACGGTACCGGTGGCATTGTTGAACTAACAAAATCTATAATTCTCGTAATCTACTGGGCCGTGTGTAGCATTGTTGAGCATTGTTGTTCTGAATAGTTCGATATAAAAGCGATGGTTGCGCTACAGGCAATCGGGACGATGGACTCAGATTCTGACCTCGGAAGAATTTCACTTACAAGACCCGAGTTGGGTCACCTTTTTTATATTATGATAAAATAGGTTGGTATCACTACATCATGTATAATATATCACACTAAAGACAATGTGTTTTTTTTCAGGATATCATCATGAACTTCGTTGGCACTTTCATGTTCGTGGCAGTTGGCGGTACTGCACTTCATTACTGGCACGGTTACCAATCCGAGCATAAATATACCGCGGTCAGTTCCGAGCGCTCGGTCGGTCTAGCAGTTGGCAGCTTGTGCGTCTTAGAAGGAGCGATCTACTTGCTCGACACAGTACTGAGTTTTATTCACTTTTCAAGGGAAATGTAGACAATATTATATCGTTGTAATACGAGTCGAGTGAATGTTTATGTTATATGAGTTGTCCATAGCATATGGCCAAGATTTAAGGTGACAAGATGGAGACATGATTGTGAACCTTCAACATAAAGTATGAACACACATTATTTAATGTTCAAAATACGTTTTTGGTACGAAGCAGTGTATTTAGTACTTTATCGAATAATAATATATTACTGTACAGTAAATTGTATGTACTGTAATCGTGTCATAATACCTGTAATAATTTTTTCTAGATATCTTTCAATTTTTCAATAATTGACTTTATATAACTGTGACTACCGGTACACTGATGAATATCTGAAAATGACTAGGGGATCTATGCTTACGAGTGAATTTGCATATTCAGCTAGCCTATCCAATCAATTTGAATTTTAATCAAATAACTGTGACAAATGCATGGTATCTCTTATGGACAGCCTCTTCTCAACAACTATTAATTATTAATGCAATCAATATAAAACACAGGTATTTGATTTATATAGGAATTACTGTTCACACTTTTTTTGCATCATAAGAGATGTTTAAAAAAAAAAAACTGGATATAAATCGAGTATTTGACAACATTTCAACGTATATTTGGATGCACTCCTCAAACTTCATGAAGCTCTTCAGCACATTAACTCTGGATTTACTTCAAATTTCCAAATTTCCAATATAATCAATATGAAAATTGTAATTTCCAAGTGAATATTATAAAAAATTCACATCGAACCGAAGTGTAATTTCTGTTAAACAGCAATTTACGTTGAAAATAATAAGAATCATGACACTGTAATTGAAATATTTTAGAACCTATAATAAATTATATACTTATACACTTTATAATAGCGTCCATTTTTTATATAATATTATTAAGATTCTAATAAATACATGAGAAAAAAACGTAAGGAGATTAACTCTCAGATTTTTTGTACCTGCAGCACTTTCCTATATATAGTGTAGGCCCATCATCTTTTTCTTTCATACCCAGGCGCGTATGAACTTTGATTGGAGTGGGAGGCCGAAGGTGAGGAAAGCATAATTGTAAATCAAAAGGTGATATATAACGAGGGGCTCTCGTACATACGGAGTCTGAACAGAGGGGACGAAAAACTTCCCAACTTTTTTATTAATCTTTAACCATCTTGAACGCATATTTAACTCAACTTAGCGTGTAGGCCTATTCTGACGAGCGTTAGTGACCGTTGAGAGGGTGCTAAGGCACATATAGTGGGGGGTCAGAAGAAATAAGGGGGGAAGTCATTTCCCCATCCCCCCCTCCTTTCCTGAGCGTATGTCCATATCTATAGTAAATTGGGTGGGGGGTAGCTCACTGTATTTTCGGATAACCGATATAGGTATTCATGAACAATTAATCTGATACACAGTTTCAATCAACAAAAATATATTTCAATTTTCAAATCGCATCGTTTCAAATAGTAGGCCTATGAAATACTTATTACACCAAGATATCTGTAAAGATGGTAATGGATATCAGATTGACAAATATCAATTAGAATGAGACTATAAAGGACAGAAAGCATGTTTATTGACAAATTTAGTAGATATAACATGAAATATATATATGATTCAAGTTTTTGAAGTGGGATCTCCGGAACTACTTTGGTTCTTATCGACGTGGCCACAGCTACCACATTCAGCCTGATCCTCTGTGGTTTCAACTCTATCAAGCTCGTCACTCTGTTTGGTAGTGATGTTAATCAGTACTATATTGACACTCAAACATATGGCGGCCATGCTGGAGAAGCCACCAATCAGAGCCAAGATGTTCATCGCAGTGCGGCAACCGTCCGGAAACAGAATGCCGAAGATAGTGTCGGTCTGCTGGTTGGCGTTGTATTGGTGAACAGTGATCATGCAGACGATACCAGTCGCCATTAGAAGGATACCAATGATGGCTGTGTATAAAGTTTCCTGTACAAACGTAAAAACTCATCACGACTAAACATAACCACTTACTCCTTTAATTCAAGGCTGTAAACTTACTGAAATGCTACCTCATTCACGGCACACTTCTTATACGTCTAATTTCAGCCAGTTAAAACAGCTCTATCCATCAGCTGTCACTTGAGCGCTATACATAACCTGAAAAAAGTCTCTTTAAAGACAGCTTTTAAATATCTTGCACGGTTTATGATATATAGGCCCAATATGAGAAATTAAAGAATTATTAAAGTTTTTACAATGTCGTAATTCATTCACACAACATTGTTCCTAATGTTGTTGCTAGTCGTTAACAAACAATAGGCTGGAGATATTTTGACAAAATGGCGGTCGACCGTCTGTTTGAACTAGGCGCTGATTGGTCGATTTCTACGTTTTCCGTAAACTTGAGAAATTAGGTTTGGAGTTTACAAACTTTTACGTTACGGCTACTATTGGGGGTACTAAGTTTAATGTTGTCGTAAAACAGTATAACGAAAAATACTGTATGACAGATAGTTCCCACGTTTACTGTCAAGTTTGATCGGAATAAGCCTGTATCCTTATCTATATATTTTTTTATTAACGAGAAGAATTCCAATGATTGCTGTGTACAAATTTTAATGTACAAACTTCAACACCCTTATTCATATATTTTCTCATCACCATGAGAATTCCCATGGATAATTCAATGATGGCTGTGTATACAAAGTATCATGCACACACGTATTCATTAAATTATGTATTTTTTTAAACAATAAACTTGGACGTAGTATTGCCAAGCTCAGTGAGTTCCGGTTTTCCAAAAATAATATGTTTATTAATAAAAAATAATCGGATTATTTTGTGATTACTCTCATGTTATCAATGATATAGTTGTGTAGCCTAATTAGTAATCGGCTTGATTGGGTAAAAATATTATTCGTTAAACGCTGTCCAAGACTTATTATTAGAAAGTAATTCAACCAAGGTGATACGAAGACTTGACAAAAGGTCAGAGGTTATATGAGGGTTAAAGGTTATATATATATATATATATATATATATATATATATATATATATATATATATATATATATATATAAATATAATATATAATACATATTTATTGAAGATTCTGTCTTACACTCAATATTGCTAAAAACACAGAATAAGAATCCATTGATTGAAATTTAAAAATTACCAATAATAACAATGATGACTTAGAAAAAAATAGTCAAGAAATGAAACCCATGATGTTCGAATAAGAGAACAAATGAAAAGAGAAATAATGCAATGATAATGGAAAAATCATCAAAAGAGAATAGCAGGCATTCGCAATATAATTGGATGAGCGAAGCGAAGACTCAATTACACTATACCGAAAAAAAAATGCCTGTTTTTTTTTTTTGTTTTTGTTTTTTTGTTCGCGCTCCACAGGTCAGACAAAAATTCAAAATCAGTTGAAACTTGGCACACACATGAACCCCTATCTGACTTGATGCTGTATAGTTTTGAGGCGCGATCGGTTTAACAACTTCTGAGAAAACTCATTCCAAAGTTTTCAAAAATCCCATTAGAATAAGCCAGAGGAAAACATTCGTGAAAAATATTTCATCTGAGAGAATTCAAATTCTCAGAGAATTTCAATCTGATAATGATACACATTATTCCGAACTTTTACTCAAATCGGATCAGCCGTTTCGATGTAAAAAAATATATAATGTTATTTGTGTCAATTATTCAAAGCTATTAAGATACCTATTAAATCAAAGCAACAAGTGTCACCACTTGATTGTAAACGATTAAAACAAAGCCTTCTTTATTATTATATAAATTATTAATGTAAAATAAGATGGCAGTGATTTAATGGTTTGGATCTCAAGGTGTATATATATATAATAACCAATACAAAGATAAGTTGATATGTTCCAGCTCATCCATCAACGCGGAAACACATAACGCGTTTGCCTAGTAATGAATAACACATCAGTGCAGAAGGCTGTATAGAGATGACGTCTTGAAAATTTTAAAGATCATCGAAGGGCAAATAGACAATGCTATATATACATTTTTTGTTGAATCCAAATTTCTTACAAAATTGAACCAAGAAATTATGAATCGTGGCAATAATAAGAATACTGGCACTTTAACGAAAAAAATGAAAATAATGATCATAATTGGATGAACGAAGCGAAGACTCAATTTCACTATACCGAAAAAAAAGTGCCTGTTTTTTTTTTTGTTTTTTTGTTTTTTTGTTCGCGCTCCACAGGTCAGACGAAAATTCAAAATCGGTTGAAACTTGGCACACACATGAACCCCTATCTGACTTGATGCTGTATAGTTTTGAGGCGCGATCGGTTCAACCACTTCTGAGAAAACTCATTCCAAAGTTTTCAAAAATCCCATTAGAATAACTCAGAGGAAAACATTCGTGAAACATATTTCATCTGAGAGGATTCAAATTCTCAGGAAATTTCGATCTGATAATGATACATATTATTCCGAACTTTCAATCAAATCGGATCAGCCGTTTCGATGTAAAAAAATATTTAATGTTATTTGTGTTAATTATTCAAAGCTATTGAGATACCTATTAAATCAAAGCAACAAGTGTCACCACTTGATTGTAAACGATCAAAACAAAGCCTTCTTTATCATCATATGAATTATCAATGGAAAATATGATGGCAGTGATGTAATGGTTTGGATCTCAAGGTGTATATATATATACATATATATATACTAGGCAAACGCGTTATGTGTTTCCGCGTTGATGGATGAGCTGGAACATATCACCTTATCTTTGGATTGGTTATTATATATATATACACCTTGAGATCCAAACCATTACATCACTGCCATCTTATTTTACATTATTAATTTATATAATGATAAAGAAGGCTTTGTTTTAATCGTTTACAATCAAGTGGTGACACTTGTTGCTTTGATTTAATATGTATCTTAATAGCTTTGAATAATTGACACAAATAAAATTATATATTTTTTTACATCGAAACGGCTGATCCGATTTGAGTAAAAGTTCGGAATAATGTGTATCATTATCAGATTGAAATTCTCTGAGAATTTGAATCCTCTCAGATGAAATATTTTTCACGAATGTTTTCCTCTGGCTTATTCTAATGGGATTTTTGAAAACTTTGGAATGAGTTTTCTCAGAAGTTGTTAAACCGATCGCGCCTCAAAACTATACAGCATCAAGTCAGATAGGGGTTCATGTGTGTGCCAAGTTTCAACTGATTTTGAATTTTTGTCTGACCTGTGGAGCGCGAACAAAAAAACAAAAAAAAAAAACAAAAAAAAAACAGGCACTTTTTTTTCGGTATAGTGTAATTGAGTCTTCGCTTCGCTCATCCAATTAAAAACTATGAAATCGATCTTCGGTATTCGATATTCGCAGCTGTTCGCGATTTCTCGTTGAAAAAGTTGTCAGCTGTCATTCACTATTCACGGATACCATTTTGTTATACGTCACACGTTAGACAGAATCCCAGCTTTATGTGCCTTTCGAAATGAAATTTGACAATGCAGTACATTATCTAAATGTAATCTATTAAAAAATTATTATGTAAAATCGAAAGGAATTTGTTGTACTAGGCAAACGCGTTATGTGTTTCCGCGTTGATGGATGAGCTGGAACATATCAACTTATCTTCGGATTGGTTATTATATATATATACACCTTGAGATCCAAACCATTACATCACTGCCATCTTATTTTCCATTAATAATTTATATAACTAGGCAAACGCGTTATGTGTTTCCGCGTTGATGGATGAGCTGGAACATATCAACTTATCTTTGGATTGGTTATTATATATATATACACCTTGAGATCAAAACCATCACATCACTGCCATCTTATTTTCCATTAATAATTCATATGATAATAAAGAAGGCTTTGTTTTAATCGTTTACAATCAAGTGGTGACACTTGTTGCTTTGATTTAATAGGTATCTTAATAGCTTTGAATAATTGACACAAATAACATTATATATTTTTTTACATCGAAACGGCTGATCCGATTTGAGTAAAAGTTCGGAATAATGTGTATCATTATCAGATTGAAATTCTTTGATAATTTGAATCCTCTCAGATGAAATATTTTTCACGAATGTTTTCCTCTGGGTTATTTTAATGGGATTTTTGAAAACTTTGGAATGAGTGTTCTCAGAAGTTGTTCAACCGATCGTGCCTCAAAACTATACAGCATCAAGTCAGATAGGGGTTCATGTGTGTGCCAAGTTTCAACTGATTTTGAATTTTTGTCTGACCTGTGGAGCGCGAACAAAAAAAAACAAAAAAAAAAAAAAAAAAAAAAAAAAAAAAACAGGCACTTTTTTTTCGGTATAGTGTAATTGAGTCTTCGCTTCGCTCATCCAATAATAAAGAAGGCTTTGTTTTAATCGTTTACGATCAAGTGGTGACACTTGTTGCTTTGATTTAATAGGTATCTTAATAGCTTTGAATAATTGACACAAATAACATTATATATTTGTTTACATCGGAACGGCTTATCCGATTTGAGTAAAAGTTCGGAATAATGTGTATCATTATCAGATTAAGATTCTCTGAGAATTTGAATCCTCTCAGATGAAATATTTTTCACGAATGTTTTTTTCTGGCTTATTCTAATGGGATTTTTGAAAATTTTGGAATGAGTTTTAGCAGAAGTTGTTCAACCGATCGTGCCTCAAAACTATACAGCATCAAGTCAGATAGGGGTTCATGTGTGTGCCAAGTTTCAACTGATTTTGAATTTTTGTCTGACCTGTGGAGCGCGAACAAAAAAAAAAAAAAAAAAAAAAAAAAAAAAAAACAGGCACTTTTTTTTCGGTATGGTGTAATTGAGTCTTCGCTTCGCTCATCCAATAATAACCAATCCAAAGATAAATTGGTATGTTCCAGCTCATCCATCAACGCGGAAACACATAACGCGTTTGCCTAGTTTATATATAAATGTCAAAGATTCATTTGTCTGACTTCAATTTCTAAAGCGATGCCATAGTTGACTGAGCATTGTTCAATATCCTCGAGATTATTCTTCTACTTTTTAGTTTTTACAGTCTGTTGAAAAGATGATATTTCCATCAATTATTTCGATTGGGGTACCCCGTTTTCAGGAACCTCAGTTAAGAGACAACGGTGTAGCGCCAACGTTGCGATGGTGACAAAAACACGATAACTTGAATAAATTTTAATAATAATAATAACTAAACCCACTAAAGTATATATACTTACAAGTAATTTGTAAGGTTCAGAATGTGCAATCAATGCAAGCAAGAGCACTGCTATTATGATCACCGAACATGGAAGGACCAATACGAGGAGGTTCATTGATTCCGCACTCAAACCACCGTACTCCAATCCGATTCGGACCAAAGTGAAACTACATTCACAGCCATACCTGGAAGCTATGTCTATGTACAGGAAGAGCCCGGTACACACACATACGAGCACCTGGAATATAAATGGAGATCTCTACTAATAGAAGCTGGGGCCTTTAATGGGCGCATGGGAGTTGATTTAGGCCCGGTATTGCCAAGTCTAGTTAGCCTTTATATCTGACAGTTCAAACTTGTTATCACCATGGTTACATGTGGTATTTGTTTTCACCAACTCTCAAATAAATACTAACTGGACTTGGTGATACTGGACCTTAGTGGAATATCAGTTTATTTGTATTATATGAGTTTTTATTAATAAAAAACACTGCTGACAATACGGTTGCCACTTGGACACAGTATAACATGCAACATCAATTATACAAAATTTAAACATCGTCATAATTATAATAATATTATCTTTAAAGAATTATCGACTAAAAATTATTATCTATCGGATAGTATAGATAGGAGATATCAAAATGTAATACGTCAAAATGATGTGAAATGAAACAATAATTATAATAATAATGTAATATTTTCAAAAGTTTACAGATAGAAACTGTGTTTTTGGCTGTAGGCCTATACATGGGAAAATTATTCGATTTAGGATAAATAATTTGTAATTATAGGGCGTACTAGGTAAACGCAGTAGGCCTATATGTGTTGTGGGATGAGCGATATATATATATATACCGTATATATATATATATATATATATATATTTATATATATATATATATATATATATATATATATATATATATATATATATATATATATATATATATATATGATTGACGATTTTTATTCTGTATTAATTATACAGTCTTCTGGTAATAAAAACATATCATTATTATTTTTATTATTATTAAATAATAATTTATACACTGCAGCTACATTTTCTCTCATTCATAATAACGTATTACTTCAACCAGGAGCACAAAAATACTTCTGATCATTCACATACAACAAGAAATAAAGATAGATTATTACAACCAATCACTATTAATTCATACGGGAACCAGGAGAAACGAGTACTAATCCCTGAATTGTTTAATGAAGTCAGACCCGAATTACTTTGTTTAGAAAAAAAACCACAGTAAAAATAGAATTAAAAAAATGGATATTATCAAATTATCTCATATCTCATGAGAAATGAAACTATTCAATTTTACAGTGTATATTCCAAATAACTGAAAATAGTTCGTAACTTCAAAATGTGGATTCTTTTCGTTATGATTATTATTTTTATTAAAATTGATATTTACATCATTATTATCAAAATGTACGTGCGTAAGTCTCCAGACTTGATATACTCATTTGTAATTTGTTTTTCTTATGTATAAAATGTTAGTAGACCCGCAGACAAGTCAACTTTTTGTAACTTTGCGGGTCTACGAAATTGTACTGAAATCTTCGTGAGAACACGAATAAAAAATTAATAAAAAAAAAATATCTGTGTCTCTCCAGGTATTGAAAATGTGATATTCTATAACGTTCAAAAGTGATCACAAAAAAATATCATTCCGCTAAATTGACTTCCGTGCTCTATGAAGTATGGTTCTCATGACGATTTTTTTCTCGACGACCGTCACTTCAAAGTTTCAAGGATCGTTGTGTGTAGAGTGATGCACTCTTGTTTTCATACCGATGTATAATCAACGTCGACGAACTAGTATATTTATCCACGAGGTAGTGACACCAACATACTTTATCATGACCACTATTATTCATGACCACTTTATTAACCACTCCCATACTATAACAACATGGCCGGTATTTGAGCTTTCTTGTGGACAAATGAGAGCCAAAGGTTCTAATTGCCTGTCGCGATTTAGCGGATTCTTTCGTCAACTAGATGTAGATATCAATGGGAAAAGAAGGGAAATGAGACTCCTCATTACGTATATTCATCAGGTATTGGGCTCATAAAGACCACATCAACAGCAAGGTTATATTTGTCCAGATAGGATACCCATTTCTTCATTCCAATGCATCTACTTTTATTTCATCATGAAACTGTATATCCGCAGTATATGGTCGATATATGGAGTCCTCACATTCCTAGCAAACGTGAAAATTCTCACTTCCAATCTCTGTAATAAATGTGATAATGAAGGCAATCTATGCAATCTATGGTAATCTATACGATCGAACAAGATAGATTGAAACTATTCAGTATTTGATCAAAATAATTAATTGACATCACAACTCTGAAACTAGATTTTAACGAACAATATTTATTTTCCTAATTTTAGAGAAAACAAGAAATCATATTCTCAATTTAAAAAATTATAATCATTTCATTTTTCCTCCAGAACCAAGCCCTTTTTCTGAGTTCAGACGTAGACATGAGTCGACTCTGTTCATGATTGTAGGCCTATACAAGAGCGATAATGCTTACGTCATGATTCATGGTCTCTGGAGAACAGAAAAAAAATCATTTTTATTTCTGAAATTGAGATAGTGATTTCCAGTTTTCTCCAAAATTTGGGAAATAAATATCGTCACTCATTAAAATCTAGTTCCAGGGTTGTGATGTTCTTTGAAAAAGGTATAACTTCCCAAAAAACATGTATTCTTTAAAAGACACACACAAGAGAGGATTACATGAAAATGCTTACCAATGCAATTATTTTGGCAAGAACATGACCACTAAGCATTTTAACACCGAGAAAGTATAACACAAATTTCAGAACGCACATTTAATTGAATTTAGTATTAAAATTCACATTGTGATTACAATTGAATTCACGTAGCTAAGGAGAAAGCAACAATGTACCTTGTTGGTGAATAATGTGAATGCATATTATCGAGAATATACTTTTGAAAATTTTTCGGAGGTAATACATTTTATATTCTCGAGAACACAAATAATTTGAGAACGATAGAAAATTGCGGGATATGAGAGCAGAGAAGGCAACATACGTCACATAACCAATATCACATGAAGCCCATAATTGACCATTGTAGATCGTCCGCCCTCGTGATGTCGCAAAATATAAAAACCAATCAAGTGGACAGTGAAGCAGGTTAGGGACATAACCAATCAAGGTATCTAAAATTTCCCCTGCTTCGTATAAGTCACGCCCATCTACATTGGTCAATTCCATTGAGACAATTTTAGTTTTAAAAAAGATATTCATTATATTATAATTGACAATTATTTGAGGGAGTTTGCATAAATGAGAGAATGAATATTCGTTGAATAGTTCGTTGATGTCATACTTAATCACTTGATTAAATGTAACAGCTGTTTCTCCACGGAGAAATGCTATTTAATGAACATTGCGAATCATGAGATTGAATCAGGTTTTTTTTCGAACAGTCAATAACGAGTGAGACCATCAAAAGAAGTGAATACAAAATAATCACAATATTGATTCCATACCCATAAATTCTAATACCTTGATGTTCTTTTTTCAAATAAAACAAAGTTGCATGTGGTAAGCTTTGAAACTTGAACGGTCACATCAGATCCACAGTACATGTGTCGTATACACAGACAGTTGCTGCCAAAGAACGATTTGTATGGAAACTGGAAACATGTAACAGAAACAAGATCAACAGGTATTGTGCGTGTTTATCTGCGCAGTAACGTGACGCTTTCTAAGCCGAAGCTACCGTTCCATTTTCTTAACCGGACGAGTTTTCCTTCGTTAAAAAATAAAGTTAGAGAGCCTATATGAAAAAGAGAGCGGTCGATCATGGGGGCTGCAGCGGCCATGTTTTTGCTGATTAGACTTTCTAATTTCAAGTTATTATTTAATATAATGACTCGATTCAGAATGTATTCGATGTAAAATCCATTATCACCTACATGTAAATAACACATAACCTGCCTATAATTGACAGAGTGGACTAAAAGGAATCAGCGACTATGATTATGCCCCAAAATTAACTGCGGGTATGGTCACTCTCTTTCAAAAGTCAGATCACAAACCTATGACTAACAATTAGTTAGTCATAGCACTAGGCTCCTTATACATAGCACAAACGAAGGAAAATTCGTCCAGTTGAGAAATAGAGCTTCGACTTATTTCAACTAAGTTGAGATCGAGTCGTAGAATGTGATCTTTGACTAGTAATTACGTAATTATTATTCAATCACGTTAGTTCAAGTTAGTAGTAATATATGTGATCAATTCATTAACGTTAACGAATAATTTCACAAATTATTGAAGAAATGGAAAAAAAAATATGAAGTTGGTAAACTTTTTTTTTATTATTTTTTTTTATTGGGTTTTAACGACGCACTGTAATGATTAATAAGATCTATTGGCGTCGGATGAATGATTAATGAGATGATGGGATGATGAAACGAAGGTTTTTTATGGGTAGTGGGAAGGATAGTGGGAAGGAAGCGGTCGTGGCCTATATTGTAGGAACCATCCCGGCATTAGCCTAGGTTACAGAGGGAAACCACGAAAAACCCCTGTAAAGATGGACGGTGACGGGGATCGAACCGGGTCCGATATGTCCCTTCACCTCCCGGATCACGAAGCAAGTGAGCTAACCACTCAGCTACTGTGCCGGTGTTGGTAAACTTACCAATCTTTGATGACACCTTGATACCGATGGAGCAATTATACCAAGTCGCTGACTGATGATAATCATTGTGGATTTCAGAAGGCCGTGCATTGAACAATATTAATGCAATCATTTGAATGCAATATCTGGAATATTTCATATGAATCGCAATGTAAATGAAACGATTTACCTCTTTCATGAATTAATGAATTAATTTTCATTATAGAAGTGATAATTGGTGTGATTTCCGAACCGTCACAAAGTAACGGAGCAGTAATTATAGTCATATAGTGCATTTTATATTACATCAGACAATAAACTGTATACACTATACAGGAAAGATGAATGACATCGGAGACTTGATGAAAGAATTGAAATTCATACTGAAACTCGTAGCATGGGTAAGCAAACAAATACATTATTTCTCATAACCAAATGGGCCCAGTGATCTTACGTAGTTGTTACAGAAAAAAAAACTTGCATGTAGATCACACATATAGCAACATATACCAACATTAGGTTTGGGTTCGGATATATATTTTATATTCTGTGTTTCTACGTGTTTTTTGTGAACGAAAAGGAACTTGAATACTGAGGACAAAATACTGCAGTTTTACCCTGAGAGACTACACAGTCGGTAAACGACACACACACACTGAACACTGACACACGACACACTGAAACGGTTTACAGATGGTGATATATATACGTGCCGGTTTTGGTGTAAAACACTTCAGTTCCGACCCAGTTTAGCAAGTGAATTGGACATCTCGATACTATTGATATAAACGTTAAACCGATTCGACGTAAACCTAAACGCGGGAGATAACGATTCACAAGGCGCTGCCAATAATCAAAATGACTGGCGTTGAAACGTTTTGCTAAAGTGTTTCTGAATTATTGTGATATACACTCATTTGTTGAACCGTTTCAGCGTGAACCGGTTTGCCTAAACCGTTTACATAGTCAGAGTTGTCTTCGCCAAACTGGCAACTGACACATAGCAACAGATGAACAGTATAAGTTTAGGTTCAGTTATGAAAATCTTGCATGTATATACCAATACCACACTGAAGAGGCCATACTGGTGAAAAAAGTGGTCAACTACCGCGCAGGACCCCATTTTTTGTCCCATTTTTTTGTCCAATTGTGTCGTAAACTTACAAGTTGGTCAATAAAATGCCAGACCTTTCAACTGGAGTTGTTCCCTAACCAAAGTAATGCAGTCTAGCACACTTTCTCAAACTTATGATCTGAATTCTGGACAAAAAAATAACGTCCATGCGAGAGATATTTCAGTAGCCAATAGAATAGTCACCAAGTTGGTTTCCCCAGTATCTAAGCCTCTCTAAACCACACATGGCAACATACCAACATTAAGTTTAGGTTCAGGTATATATTTTATATTCTGTGTTCCCACGTGTTTTAGTGAACAAATAAGAAATGGTGAGGACAAAATACTTTTTTCTCAATAACATCAAAACCTGATACAAAATCATTGTTCCCCAATTAAGGCTATAAATGAAAGATAGGATCGTTAGGACTGGGCACCACAAGGGCGATCTTACCACCCCATTTTGATTATCTAGAAGTTAAAACTAATGAACTTCAACACCAAGACTGCGCTGTCGGTGACCATAATTTTCCGCCGCAGATAAAAGTCTTTCAGTTTCCGAAAGTCCGGAACACATGATGAGTAAATACCGTTTTTGTGATATATATCCGGACATTATCAGCATTGGAATTAAGAATAAACAAATCATACGAAATACTGCAGTTTCACCCTCACAGTTGCCTCCAAACAGAGTACAGTGGAAAACAAGTGTGGATAATAAAGTCTATAATAATAGTAACTAATGGACTCTTCCCATCTATACAGTTGATATAATGCTTGTGTATGTGTTTCAGATCGCGTGCATACTGATAGTTGCTTTGGACACGATTCTACCCCTTACATCGTCCACTTACGGCTCATACTCACAAACTTCAGTTTCTACGACGCAATTATTCATCTACCCAAACGGAACGCCCTCGTACAGACAATTACCATCAGTAGATGAAGTAAATAAAAGAAAGGACGCTGCAGAAGCGGCAGCGAAAAACCAACTTGGAAATGGTGGAGTTGCTGGTGGTCTCGGACGATTATCAATGCTTTCGATCGTAGCTGCATATGGCTATTTTACAATACTACTCGTCAACATTATACTGAATGTATTCACTGATATGGACACATATACAGTAAGTATCACCATGGACGGAGATTTAAAATGGCTTTGAAAAATGTTTTAATCTCGAGTCATTCAAAAGTGAGAACTAAACACTATGAAAGGTACCGGTAATGAATGTTGATATGTCTATGAAGACTCAGTTATGCTATCAGTACACCGCTCCTCCCCCCACCATCATGTGAATTGTACTTCATTCATCATTTATTTTGTCGTGTCACATTGACTATCATTGTTATAAAGTCTGGCTAAAGAGGGCATAGAATGATGTTCTATGGCCCTACAGAGAATTCCCGATTTTCCCGAGCATGAAAATCACAATAAATAAATAAATAAATACATAATAATTGACTGATCAGGCCCTGGACCCCTATTCCTGAGATAAATGAGATGTGAGAAAAATAAAAGTGATTGAGAAAACGATTATCTCACTAATGGCCGATTTACAATACTCAATCTCATTACCAATCTCATTTACCTCAGGAATAGGGGTCCATGGAGTCAGTTAGGGTCGAGTCTGCTATTCTGAATCAAATTGATCATCAGTCAAAGAATTACAGATGAGTTGAGATGAGTTAAGAGTTGATCAACGTTTTAACGAACTATCAAATAACATGGCATTTCAGACCGCCATGCCATATTGGCATCATGGTTTGAAAATGTAAGCTGACGATCACATAGAGGTCGATCAAGCCACACTGTAATTCCCCGAAGGAAATTCACTGATATCATACGCACCTGAAACTAACATACCATGTCGAGAATCTATGAAAAGAAAAGCGGCAGGCCTAAATATATATATATATATATATATATATATATATATATATATATATATATATATATATATATATATATAGGCCTGATGCTTTTCTTTTCATAGATTCTCGTCATGATATGGTAGTTGCAGGTGCATATATATATATATATATATATATATATATATATATATATATATATATATATATATATATATATATATATATATATATATGGGATTTTATAGTTATGTCGAAAAAGATACGCCTCGACCGGGATCTTTTTCGACATAACTATAAAATCCCAAATATCTCGATATTGGATCGTATCCAAGAAGTTTAATTATTATATATATATATATATATATATATATATATATATATATATATATATATATATATATATATATATATATATATATATGAATATATATATATATATAATATAAATATATATTATATATATATATATATATATATATATATATATATATATATATATATATATATATATATATAATGCACATTGATCTTAATTGAATTTTGATATCAATCTCAATTTCGTGAGAAAACATTCTATGTGACCGCAAGTGTTTCTATTTTGTCATTGATTTCACAGGAGTCGATGATATTGGGGATAGGTGGCTTGCTCAACGTGGCAGCTTGCTGTGAGATGGGTATCCATGTCCTGAATACGCCATTGAAACATGCATGGCCTTGGCTGATCTACACCATAGCTGCATTGGCAAGCGGCATAGCACTAATTGGCGCAGCCATATTGCAACATAAAGAATTGGACGAATTAGGAGATATGGTATCATTCAACGACTCTTCCAATCGGCCATTTGGACTTTCAGCCATCGCACTGGTAATAAAGAGTAGGCGATAGGAAAACCATTATTTGTATACTAAAACAAACCCGAATATTCTAATTCTTCTAGTTTCGGAGTTAAGGCCCATTCACAACCAACTTCAACTCGAATTTGAACTTGAACTCTTAACTTTAAAACTTTAATTGAGTTCACAACAAAAAGTTCAAGTCAATGAAATAACATCAGCTGTTGTTTACGACGCCATTTTACAGTATGAAATTCATGTACAACCTAACCCAAAATTTTTGTCACTGCTTGACTCATCATACAGTGCTACAAAATTCCACGTGGCATGACAAAAGTTTGTCATCTCTTTCCATTTTAAATTTTAAAGTACGCTAGGTAGGCCTACCCATCCGTGAAGATACTTTTGAGGTTATCTTGCCGAGGCGCGAAAACTCGTTGAGATTCTTTGTGACGTTCTTCGATTCAGGTGGCAGTGACTGATTATGATTGGTTCCTCTTGAAGTCAAAATTTATCTTTCAATCGAAATGTTTGGCATGATCATACTTCGAGGTAGAGTTAAAGTCAATGGAGTCGGAGTCAAGTTGTTATGAACACTTCTCCGGACATGCATAGTACAAACATTAAAGTTTAGGTTTAAGTTCTAGTTAAAGTTGGTTGTAAATGGGCATTTAGGCCTACAGTACGCTACAATCCTGCTCTAGATGGTTATAGTACATCGTGCAAACATGATGATACGTCAAAACTGCGAGTTGGGACTTGACTTCCTCCGAGCTATTGCTCCCTAGATATGGTTGTTATTATTCAAATTTAAAAGGAGCTCAATGGCTTGGTTATCAGCGCCTCGGCGGTAACTTGACGGAAGTCAAGTCTCAAAACAGCCACTTATACACTGCTACTATATAGTTGAACCCTATGCTAGAAAAACTATAATATAGGCACTAGAAAAACTGTATGGACCTACTGGAGTTATTAGAAAAACTAATGTGAATAGAGTGACTGGAAATACTGTAATTTGATTACTAGAAAATCTTTATCAAGGTTATTATAGAACAACCTTACCTGAGCTACTAGAACACCTATATATACTAAAGTTACTAGAAAAACTTTACTTAAGCTACTAGAACACGTACATTGAAGTTGATTACTACAGAAAAGCTTCACTTTAGCTAAGTAGAATACCTTTATTGAAGTTTCTACAAAAAAGCTACACTTCAACCTATATTGGAGTTGCTAGTACAACCCTACTTGAGCCACTTAAAAACCTATAGTATTACTACAGAAAAGCTATAATTGAACCATTAGAATACCTATCTTGAAGATCTTACAGAGAAGCTACACTTTAGCTACTGGAATACCTATTTCAAAGTTACTAGAACAACCTTACTTGAGCCATGTGAACACCTTTATTGATGTTACTAGAAAACCATACTTTACAGACATATTCTTGTAAACTGCTACTATATTATATCGTATAGCATGGATCGGTGATTGAGTCAAGACGTCATAAATCTTGCGCCAAATTGGTCACTTTTAGTCCCATTTGAAAATAGACTTGCAGAGAAAATATCGCATCCGAGAGGTGAGGGGCATATCGGAATTAGTTCAATCCCAGCCATCGTCCTATCTTTACATGTTTTTTTCTTGGTTTCCCTCCATAGTCTGAAACTCAAGGCTAATGACGGGACGGTTCCTACTATATAGGTCACGACCACTTTCTTCCCAACTACCTGTGAGGAAGCTTCATCTCATCATCCCATCATCTCATTTCTCATTAATTTGAAACCAATATATCTTAGTACCATTAAGACCCGTTTTCATAGCTCGTGGCAGGCGGCAAGCGGAGGCGAGCTACCCTACTATTCCCAGCTCAGTGATTTAGAGGAATATTAGAATTACGAATATAAATTTCTCGTCCTGCGTCCAAAGACTTACCTGTGTCCGAAGACTTTCACTTACCTGTCCGTAATTGTGTCCGAAGACTCAACACAAGAACGTCCCAGCCCCTAAAACGTGTGCGAGATAACCATAAGGGTAGTGACCTCGGTGAAGAGTACAGAATAATTCGATGGACTAAAAGTCTTTAGGAATACAGAAAAACTCCACTCTAAGGTCCCGTTTTACGAATAGTAAATGTGTTGATTAAGCGATGACTAGTGGATTAACTTGTTATAACCATTGGTAACAAATGGTATTTTTGTACCTTAATTAATGAATTAGCTTAATTAACACATTTTTATTATTGGTATGATGGGGTCTAAGTAAAGTTGAGATAATAAGGCCTGATTTCACACAGTCGCTTTTCTTCGCATCCACTTCGATATTTGATTTATGCATTCAAATATACAATCCCAATTTCCAGTTCAATTTGGGCGGTCAAGTAATTTAAAATATCGTACTATGTGGCGCGTAAATACAATAATAATGCTCATTTGAAAAAGACTGTTTTGGAGGTGATATTTCAAAATAACCATACCACTTGTATGATCACTTGTATGAGTGAGGGAATTTAACCAGGGCGTTTTTTTCCAAAGTTGAATTTATTTCATGTCTCGCAGCATAGAGCAACAAGTGCACAAAGCGATAGGAATTTCATCCATTTTGATTGATCATAAAAAAAGCCCGCAGCGAGCCTTGGAAACGGGCTCTTACAATGCGTCGTTGAACCTTTAATGTGAATAAAAATATATAGACTCTGTTTTAGGTCACACTCACTTCTGAATAATCTGAACACTTTCTTTCCTTCTCGATTAGATTCTCCATGCAGTGACTATGGCATTGATGTACTACTATACAATAATCTGGCTAGATTGGGCCGTTGTGTCGGTGTTTACACTCGCGTTTTATTCGATCGTCGTAATTCTAGCCGGGGTTGCGACAACGAGTTTCTTATTTGCCAGCGATGAGCCAGATGATATTGTTGTAAGTATACGACTACCACACAGATGAACCATAGAGAACCATAGGTTTACAACACGCAACATGCATGGACTTTAGATTAAGTATCGATAACGATTTATATTCAATGATACGGAAGGCAGAAAACTAAAAGAAAAAAAAACTTGAAATGGCATTGAAAATACCGCTCCACAGATCAAACGGAAGTACACATTCAGTTGAAACTTGGTATAAACAAGTGTCATTATCTAGTTCGATCATAGAGTAATGAAGTTTTTAAATGTAATGCATTTATTGTAATGAACACTTCATTACTCTACGGTTCGATGCTGTCTAGTTTTGAGGCGCGCTGAGTTGCACCATTGCTGAGAAAACACATTTCAAAGTTTTTAAAAACATCATAAGAATAACCCAGAAGAGAAAATTCGTGAAATATATTTCCTTCGAATGAATTCAAATTTTCTCGGAATTTCAATATAATAATGATACACAATATTCCAGAACTTCAAAAAAACAAAAAACAAAAAATGGATGAGCCCTTTTGATGAAAAAAATTATGTTTTAATTTTTTACAAAATTACCTCAATTACCTGTTGATCTTATATTATATTTAAATAATTGATTTGAAAATTCACATTGCATTTTTTTCGAAACGGCTGATCCGATCCAGATAATATTTTGGTATAAACGAACCATCCACGTGATTAAATTTCGTGAAATTTTCAATTCTTTCGAAGAGTTTTTTTTTTCAAACTTCGCTCTCTGGGTTAGTATGATAGGTGATTCCGGAATTTTTAAATTGTTTATACGTGAATGCAAACGTACATGTCGAATTTCATGAAAAATCATGCTTTTGTTTGACCTATGGAGAACAGAAACATTTTTTTTTTCAAGTAGGCCCATTGTGAAATTAAGCCTTCGCTTATTCTCATCCGATTCATAACTGTTATTCCTTGAATGAATGAAGCTACATGATGGCTAATCCAAGCTTATATGCACTTTTCTATTATAGGCCAATAACATTACAGTATTGCTACAGGTGCACGCCCTACATGTAACCAATCTTCTTCTGTTGGCTCTATAGGTAGCAGGTTACCTTGGAACTAGTGGAGTCATGGAGTTACTTGTGGCATTGTATATGCTTATAGCAGCTTGCAAGTACACATTCATCCTCTCGTCATTTCTACTGGGATTAGCATTTCTCGCTTGTGGTATCCTACTACTGGTTGCAGCTGTATTGCAGATGAAAAACTAACAGATTTTGTATCAAATCATGACCTTATATAAGTTACCAATAGGAGAGATGGAGCTGCTGGCCAAGATTATTGGAAGGGTTCAGAAAATAGCCTCAATCAAAGAATATCGCATTGAATCACCGATTAAATCGAATGATCGAAAGATTGTGACGTGTTTGTGCTATAGTATTGTTTGCAAACAGCTGAAGCAATACTCTTGAAATAAACTAGTCATATAGATAAAGTAGACTAAGTGACTTTATTCAGTATTCGAATGTATTGAGATTAACCTCTAATCTCATCATCCCATCATCTCAAATATCATTCACCGACGCCGATAGATCTCAGTCATCAGTACAGTGCTTCGTTAAACCCAATATATATATATATATATATATATATATATATATATATATATATATATATATATATATATATATATATATATATATATATATATATATATATATAAATATATATATATATATATATATATATATATATATATATATATATATATATATATGTATATATATATATGTATATATATATATATATATATATATATATATATATATATATATATATATATATATATATATGTATATATATATATATATATATATATATATATATATATATATTTATATATATATATATATGTATATATATATATATATATATATATATATATATATATATATATATATATATATATATATATATATATATATATATATATATATATATATAAGAATCATTCCAGACCGAAGTATACCAAACGATCTGTAAAAAATAAACGGTATAGAGGGAGGTGCCTTTTAAATATTTCAGAAAGTATAAATATTAGAAGATCAACTTATTTGATACATACTGTCTACTTTTTTTTCTTTTCCTCCGAAACGATATCGGTACGTTTTTTTCATTAGGTCCTGTTCCCACTTTGCACCTTGTACTTTTCCACTTCACCGTAACGAGAAATATTCAATATTTTATATTTCTTTCTCTTCTTTTTTTTAATAAGTGATTAATTACAATATTGAATTTTCTACACTTTAGCCCAATATTATCACTAATTTTTCCATCAAACATTATTGTATTTTCTTTTTGCTTTATTTATTATCTGCTATTTTCATTTTTATATATATTATTCTGTGTCTAATGGGCAACCTTCTGCAAGGCAGTCTTTATTTTTTCACCAATATAGAACTCATTTACATAATCTAAACAGCCAGTCTTAGTGACCTTTGACATAATACAGTGTACATGAACATATAGGATGAACAAGACGTGACACTCTGAAAGTATGAGCATTCATATTTTGTCTCACTCGTTTATGATGTGCAGAGATTAGTTATCTTTGACCATCTCTCTCTGTTATAGCATGTATGATCATAGATATAGAGCGCTAGATCTAAATACCGTTCCGACCTCATATAGCTACATGTAGATAGGCCTACATACAGAAATACGTCATAGGAGGTAAACATTGGTGGAGGTGCCGGGCTCTGATTTTTTTTATCGGACACATGAAAAGAATGAGCATGGACAAGATTCTGAGGCGAGAATTAAAAAAAAAACGGGGAGTTTAAAGAGAAGAGTAGGAAGACCGCGACTGAAAAGATGTGCAGTGATCAAAGCGGATGTGCAAGAGAGGGGATGGGCATGGGAGAAGTTGATCAGTGACAGTCAGTGGGAGAACAGAGAGTTGTGGAGGAAGCTGGTGGTAACGAAGGAAGAAGACGAAACGCCAGGCGTGGCTAGCCAGTTTTGACAAGTTTAGCCTTAGTACACCCTCTGGCCAAGGCCTTCTATGTTATTACATCGATTAACATAGATTAGAGAGCCCAGATCACCGTAGCCTAGATACTTGAAGAAGAGAGCGGTCAAGTAGGCTCCCAAACATCGATGTGATAATTAATATAGGAGGCCTTGCCACAACTCGGTTTAATATCATCACAGCCTTCTCAAAACGAGAATACCGTCTAGAATTTCATGAAGATAACCGTGAAAGTTCAAACTCAAATATCTACGCCCATCAACAAAAAATATACTCGATTTTGATGATGAAAAAGTCGAGGAACTGATTGATTTTTTGAGAGTGAAATAACTTTGGAATTATTAAAATTTTACGACAAACCTAGGCAAGATGGTGGCTAGTGCTAAGAGTCTATTCAAAGACGTTAAGTTTGATCTGAAAATCCTTTGTGCGGTAAGTAGAATTGTGTTGTATCTTGCTCAAATAATGTTACAGTCCGATAATAGTTGAATTTAATCAAGGTATGGACGTATTTTAATGGCAATCTCAGCGAAGCTCTTAGCAGTTGGGCTAAGTATAAAGAGCCAGCTGTTTAATGCTTGTTCACATATCATAATCTTTCTGTTGATGGTGTCATTGAGTAAAGAAGTATACACTACTTTATCAATGATGGTGCTGAACGAGCAAGAGACAAAGTGATGATACGATAAGTGAAAGCATAGACTTCTTGACTCAATTGTGAAGGACGTTCACCCATGCCTTATGCGAGACTCAAACCCATGCTCAACGAGTCTCCTGATTCTGAAGCGGTGCCTTAGCTGACTGTGCTACAGAGAGGGACCAAAATAAATGTTATAAACAATCATCTTGCTACGGAATTTGCCATTTTTTTTCATTTGATTAATTCATATTGGCTTCAACGACGCACTGTACTGATGACTATGATGTATTGGCGTCGGTGAATTATATATGAGATGGTGGGGTGATGAGATAGAAGATTATTCTATGATATGCTTTTGGATAGTGGGGAGGAGTCGGTCGTGGTATGTTGTTAAAAAAACGTCCCAGTATTGACCTGAACGCAGAGGAAAACCACGACGTAAAACCCCTGTAAGGATGGTAGACCATGACGGGAATCGAACCTCAGTCTATTAAGTGACGGCTCAGTGTATTAACCACTCGACCACTCATCTCAGTACTTATTTATTTCGTCTTAATCGCAGTTGGCTCAGACAACTAAGGCACAGCTATAGAAACCGGAGGCACCGTCAGGCGTGGGTTCGAGTCCCGCATAAGTCACGGGTTCTTTTAAACGTTCATTCACTGAAAATCACTCGAGTTAGTTTCTAAATCACCAGAGAAACCCAGGTAATAAGTCTATCTAGCACAGTAGCACCACAACTAAAAAACATCTGGCTGTTGGTCAATAATTATCACATAAAAATAAAGCGACTTATGCACTTCTGAATTTATATATATATATATATATATATATATATATATATATATATATATATATATATATACCGTATATATATATATATATATATATATATATATATATATATATATATATATATATATATATATATATACATATATATATATGTGTGTGTGTGTGTGTGTGTATACACACACACACACACCCACACACAGACACACCCACACACACCTGTATCGAAGTTATTTTCAACGATGAATTATTTGGTATTTCCCTTTTTATTCAGATCATATGTCTAGTATGTCCCCTGATCCAGAGCGCACTGAAAGAAGACCTTCCAGCACCTGTGATGATGTACGTGGGCATGAGCGGGTTTGCATCAATTTTAATCGTAAACATTGTGCTTACAGTGCTCGAGGTACCCGACAAATACTCCGTGAGTACAAAATATAGGTTTACAGATGTGATGAGATATTAATAAATATACAATATGACCTGTGTGGCTTGCATATAATTGGGAATGTTCCAAGCAATTGCAGATTCAGGAACTGGAATTTTTGAACATCTCAAGGGTGATGAAATGACCTCGCTGTCGGTGTCACTCAGAGCGAGGAGGGGTTTTAGTCGGTAAGAATCCGACACTCCCCGCAATTCAACCTGCGGGGGTCTTATGCAAGATTTCCCCTCCTCACAAAAAAAAAATATACAAAACAATTATACACGTCATTGATGCATGGTGATGCATATTGTTTGCTCGAAACCCCATCAACGGCCGAGTTATTGGGAGATACAAATGAGCAGGTGATGATGAAATTAAATAAGTGATGATAAGTTTGCACTGATCCCCACCCTTGAGCGGGACTCGAACCCACGCCCAACGGTGTATTCGCTTACTGAAGCTGTTACCTTCAGTTGACTGAACCTGAGTCGATAAAGTAGCATGGCTGAAAGTAGAACTGCTGTATCGACTTTGACTGAACTTTACAGAGGGCGGCCATTTTTATTATATTTTTATAAAACTGAGATGAGCGGTGCAGTCGTATATATGTACGCCGAACAATCACACTCAATAGACCGGGGTTTATAATTACCGCGATTCCGACCATCCTGACGGACGTTTTGCATATTTTTTCTTGGTTTTCATCTGTGTGATTACCGTCTGTACGGTTTTCAGCTGTAGAAGTCTACGACCACTTCATCAAATATAGTCGTTAAAAAATTCATCACTCACGGAGATTATTAGACTCACTATTGCAGTGTGTCGTTGAACCAAATATGAATTATATATATATATATATATATATATATATATATATATATATATATATATATATATATATATATATATATATATATATATATATATATATATATATATATATATATATATGTTTGTACTGACGACAATAATAATTGTTGCCAATATGATCAATCTGTCAGTTCGATCTCATAGCAGAGCGGCCTGTTTCAGGATTTTTGGTTCATGGGTGTCGGCGGTGTAGTGAACATCGCCGGCGGCATTATACAGTGTGGTTTCTACAAGAAGGGGCACACGATGGGCACCGTCGACACAAGTTTCGGTGATGACGTAACGCTCGTGACACCGATCATCGGTGTCTGCGCCATACTCGTCGGCGTCATGATGTTGGCGATCACATTCTTCCACGTCAAGTCACTGGAGGACATCGTTGCCAACGAAAGCACCAAGTGTGAGGAAGTGTTGATTGTCCTTCCGTACGTGTGCTTCTTATTCGCTCTGGTAAGATTGTCGAACGATGATGATGATTGTTTATTGGTTCATTTTCTACCCCCCCCCTCCCCCCAGTACCCTGCCCCCCAATTCTCTGTACAACTTCAGGGGTTTCGTCTCCTCCCCTTATCGATTAATATAGGTCGCTAAAAGAGTTCACGGGAATCGATTTAGCGTAATATCAGTTTTTTGGTGATAACTTTTGAATGGGGGATATCGAAAATCTAATAGATAGGCCTACAGATAAACACAGATAAATATAATGATTTCAAGATGATATAAGTTAAGACTATTTAAGTCAAGTCACAGCTAAAAACAGCTAAACACAGCTAAAAAAAACAACAATTTTTAGCTGTATACGCTTGACAGATATGCGACATGACTTGAATAGTTATAACTTTATCATCTTGTCGCTATTATAATTATCTGTGTTTCTCGCATATTAGAATTCCGATATCACATGCCGTTCAAAATGTATCACCAAAAAAATGATATTTCGCTCAATCGACCCCCGTGGACTATTGAACAACCACCAACAGCAAGGTTATTCAGGGGTACGAATGAGAAGGTGATAATGAATCTGTGAAGAGATGATAGTTGAAAGGAAGTTTACAAAAACCTATGGCTTATGCGGGACTCGAACCCATGCCCAACGGTGACTTCAGTTTCTGAAGCGATGCCTCAGCTGCGTGAGCTACGGACGTCGGAGCACAGTATCTGTATCAAGGAGTTTTTGCAGGTCATAGATTCGTCTTGACTGTCGAATAGGATCATACATACTCCAACTCGATTGCTATACACATCAAAGTCTAGAATATCCACTAATCAATAGGGTCTAATACTGGTATATCTAAACCATGGTCTGAATGTAAAAAAATACCCAGGTCCTGCATTTTTCTTAAACTGGGGAAGGGCTACCTGAAGCCGGTATCATACCCGGTATTCGAACCGAATTAGCGTATTCCACATGCATATCAAGGCTCAAACCAAGAGGTATATCACTCACACACAAAGTTACAGCCGAAGTTTGTTTGGGCACAAGTTTGTTCATCAAAGAATATGATGTCATAACGACCCATCGTGGTCCGGCTGTAACAACCTTCATCGGAAGGCTGGCCACTAATTAATTGACTGCACTGTCGTGTGGTACCACAGCCAGAGATTGCAATTCTCCGATACCTCACTCTTCTCTTTACTCACTAGGAGGCTCTTCTGTCCATAGTCTCCATTTATCTACCTTTTTCTTGAACTTCTTTTGATTCTCTCCACACCAGGTCATCATCTGCATTGAATAAAAGTTATTGAATTCTCTCTCAGGTCATTTTTCGAACCCACCTCAAACCACTCAGTCCCTCCATCCTCTAACTCGACACAGCTCAGGCTCCTCACATAAGTAGGCCTACACTCTTTATCCTCTCTATCACAGTCCTTTTCCTACAATTCTCACTGAGACACTTCAAAACCATTTTTCTTAGCATTCGACTTATATATGCCTTAGACTGTAGTCTGGTATAAGATGAATCAACCATCTTAATAACGCTATTATGCAGTTTGAGACACCATTTACAAATACAATATTTGATTTGATTTAATTGACGACTCGCATTCTCCGCCCCACTGGCGTCTCAAATCATAACACCCAATCGATGGGGCTGTTAAAACTGAGGTGAATTTCAAATATCCAATCGGGGTAGCTTCAAATCACCACAAACGATATAGATCTAACTGGCCGACTGGTAAAGCCACGACCATTTCGAGTCGTCAATTATTTCTTGTCGAAAATAGTGCTATTGCTGTTGCCTGAAACAATTCCCGTGACCTAGATTGTCCAGGTCGCTGTGACTACCTTGTTGTTCACCGAGGGAGTGGGACTAAGCCATCAGTGGGAACAACACATTTATCATGCTTTAGTACCAACGATGCTTCTCATAATCGGCGTCATATGTGCATACTTCGTCTTCGCTGGCGAGCCGAATACGTTGCTGGTAATGATCTAATTTACTCTCGAGATATAAGTGATTGGGCCTCATTGATACGGATCGAATCACATAACTGAGCGAATATGCATTGATGTTGTTACTGGTGCGAGAGTATGGGAGTCGATTTAGCGAAATATCAATTTTTGGGTGAGAACTTTCGAATGGTATGAAAAAAACGAAATTATAATACGGAAGAAACACAGATAAGTTGCATACCTTCACAAAAAAAATATGAGACGAAATTATGAAGCTGGAGTTTCAACCTTTATGCTGGGCTTCCATACCTGCGTTATATTCGGATTGCGAATTCGGTAAGCGTTTGTTTAGGCCACCTTGATGATGAAATGACCAATCAGTGACGAGAGTTACGCGATTTCTGATTGTTGAGCTCGCCTCAATTCCACCGCCTTGCGAAACCGAAAGGTGAATCGCATTCATGGAAGGCCAGCATTCCACAGGTATATAGCTTAGAAATCCATTTTCTCAGCTATGTATAGTAAACCTGTGGTGAAAAGCATGCGATATAGGATAAAAGTTTTCAATAAATTCACTTTGAAGGTATTAAAAATATCTGTTTCTTCCGTATGAGAATTTCGTTATTTTTTCGGTTCGAAAGTTATCTCCCCCCCAAAAAACTCAAATATCGCTAAATCGACTCCCATGGGCTCCTATTACAATTCGATATCATTTTTCATCATTTCGGAAATCAGAATTTGAAAAACATGGACGATACTTCGATGTTCTTGAATAATAATCTGAATAGTAATAAGACCTATGAATTCATTAAACTTATATATTTGAGACTAAAAGTAGAAGTCCCTGATTTATCGAAGGCAAACTCTGTAACTTCGAGTTCTAAATAGACCATTACAAAAAAGAATGAGCCATCTAGCGGCGATCGTTTGAACTAGAACGGGATGTTATTACCAGAGTTCGAAAGTCCTATGCTGCCAATGCTATTCAGCACGTTTCATTTATATTATTATGCGTTACAGTGAACGTATCAAGTTTTAATATGATAGTAGTTTCAACATTCATATGTTTACTATATACTGAGAGATTTACACACTGTCAAGATGTGTAAGATGAGAGATAATGCAAGTTTTATATGTTGGTGTTTTGCCTTTAATCTTGTGTATAAGCGGGCTGACTTTTTGAACAGTACTAAAACTCCCAGAATGCAATACCAGCGATGTCGACTGCTAGGAGGCGTGACGCGCCTGCGCATTGAATTTTTGGAATGGTCTATTATAGGCTTCTTTTATTTTTGTTTCCAGCTGAAGACATACCTCGGACTAGCCATTGCCATGGGGCTCGTCTCCGGGGTACTCATTCTCGTGAGGGGTGGAGACAATCGGTATTACGGAGTGGGGCCAATCATTGTAGCCGTCTTATTATTCATATCAATTGTGGTGAAATTTATGCTATATTACGGGTAGATGTGGAAAAATACAAGTAAAAGATAAACTCCATCGTTGAATTACTTTCCAATGAATAAATTAAAAAATACAATTGATCTCGTTTGGTAGTTTCCATCGAATGAATCAACAATACATATAGCTACATCGAGAGTTCCATAGGGTGAATCAATTTTAGATTTTTCTCCATTTTTGACAATTTATGTTGTGAATGTTTCAAACATATATTTTGCTACATTGCATCTTGTAGTTTCAATTGGACGAATCAAGAAGACTGTATATATGTATATAGCTAAATGTAGTTTTCACTGGAAAAATAAAAGCACGCGAAGCAAATAGTCCAGCATAATGTTGAAAATGAAAAATATAAATGACTTAATTATCAATAAGTATTTGAATGGTGTCTCGGTCATAGGGTTATGGAAAAGGTTGATTTGTATTATCATACCATAGAAACCATAAACCTTGAATTAACTATATGATAATATAGTTAATATGGGGTTGATATCCTGATGTTCGTTTCAAGAAATATCAAAAACGCATTCACTCCTCTCCTGACTATTTTGTTCAAATGGTTTTGCATATCCACTTTATGATAGAAAAATCAACGTTCTTCATGCTCAAGATATCATTCAAATGCCTGATAGATTTCCATTTCCATTCTCGTCATAGCGATATCATATATAGCTGTTTGCTAAAACATGCACACTAACCGAACGGTAGTGGCCAGAAGTTAGTTGATGGTAAACAAAAATTGTTTAGATCGAATCTCGTCCGATTTTGTTGAATTTGTTAACAAACTTTGTCAGCACGATTTCGAGATGGCAAACGTCATCTTATTTCGGCCACGTTCTGGATTGTGTTTGATGAAAGCGAATTTCGAACTATGACGAAATTAGACGAGAGCGAACTGCGACGGACGACAAGGGAAAATCAGAATTGGGAATCCTGCTTGGAGCTGTTACTTCATTCAAACAAAGTCGTCGGTAAGGTATAGGATATAGCTGAGCTAGCATACAATTAGCCAATACAAATATTACAGATTGGAACAAAAATGTTTCGGTTTAAGAACTGATAGGGGATTAAGGGATAGTTGGCGAATTAACTTGTTATCAGCCTTGGTTACGTATGTTATTTTTCTTCATTTTCCTTAAATCATTTTTTTTATTTTGTAGTTACGTTGTATATTAGTTCAACTAATAGCTATGGATAACTAATGCTCAACTAAGAATTCTTAGAACCGGTGTAACGGATCCCTTTTACTCTCGGCATAAGTTTACCTAGGTAATAATATGCCGGTATAGGATTACTCTAGAGTAATATGATGCCGGCATATTTATACTCTCTAATAAAGATATACCGGCATAAGTTTACTCTATCTGGCATATTTGTACTATTGTGAATAACCATAGAGAGTAATATGATACCAGCATATTATTATTAGACTTATTGTTAATAAACTCTTGTATAAGATAGTATTCAATTAATTACAGTACAGGGTGTCCAAAATATGATGTTGAGGTAGAGTTAAGATAAACTAGCGGAACATTATTCGATTAATTAAATACTGTTGAGAACACGATTGATTACAGTGCAGGTTGATCAAGAAAGTGTTAGAATGAAAAAAAGAAATATGCCAGCAGATCATTATCTGTCGAGTAAACTCTTATATTATGAAGAATTCAATTGATAACAGTAAGGGGTGACCAAAAAATGATATCAAGGTAGAGAAAAGCTATACCAGTGGAACAATTATAAACAAATGAACCCTCAATAAACACCACATATTCAATTAATTACAGTGCAGGGTGTCCAGAAAATGATTTAAAGGTAGAGTAAAGATATACCAACGGAACATTATTAGGCAAATGAACCTCCAATGAACACCACATTCAATTAATTACATTTGAGTGTTCAGAAAATGATGTTGAGGTGGAGTAAAATATATACCAGTGGAACACTATTAGATAACTGAACCTTCATTGAACACCACATTCGATCAATCACAGTACAGCGTGTCCAAAAAATGATTTGAAGGTAGAGTAAAGATATACCAGCGGAACATTGTTAGACAAATGAACCTCCAACAAACACCACATTCAATTAATTACAGTAGAGTGTTCAGAAAATGATGTTGAGGTGGAGTAAAATATATACCAGTGGAACACTATTTGATAACTGAACCTTCATTGAACACCACATTCGATCAATTACAGTACAGGGTGTCAAAAAAAATTATTTGAAGGTAGAGTAAAGATATACCAGCGGACATCCAAGATCAGTTTTAATTTGACGGCTAATGTTCTTCTGGTATATTTTCATGAACCAAAACATCAATTTGGCCCTCCTCCACTGTAATTTAATGAATACCATTTCAAAAAAAGTTTATTCGACAAATAATGTTCTGCTTGTGCTTGTGCTTTTACCCTACCTCAAAATCACTTTCTTGATCTCCATGTCCAAGAATAATTATACATGATCATGAACAAGAGTTCAATTGACAAATAATGTATCGCTAGTATATCTTCACTCTACCCTAACAACAGTTATGATCACCTTGTACTGTAATTAATCAGAGTCGATCTTCAACAACAAATATTAATCTGATAATATTCCGCTGATATATCTTCACTCAATCTCAACATAACATTTTGAACACCCTGTACTTTATTTTGTGGTGTTTAATGGAGATTTATTCATCTAATAAAGTTCTGCTGGTATATCCATACTCTACCTTGAAATCACTTTGTGAAAACCCTATACTTTCATTAATCAAATACGATATCTACGATATTTTGATAATCAGATAATATTCCGCTGGTATAACTGAACTCTGCCTTTCAAATAATTTTTTGAGCGAACTGTAGCTATCAATTAAATACGATCTTCAACAATATTTAAATAACGAGATAATATATCTCTGGTATAACTTAACTCTACCTTGAAATATATTTTTTCAACACTTTGTACTGTAATTAGTCAAATGGATCTTCAACGATATTTTAATAATGATATTATATTCCGCTGGTATATCTTTACTCTACCATTAAATAATTTTTTGAACACCCTGTAATGTAATTAATCAAATACGATCTTCAACAATATTTTAATACTCTAATAATATTCCGCTGGTATAATCAACTCTACCATAACATGATTTTTTGAACACCCTGTACTGTTATTAATCAAATACGATATCAACAATATTTTGATAATCAAAATAATTTATAACTCAACTCTACCATAAAATAATTTTCTGAGCACCCTGTACTGTTATTAATCGAATACGATTTTCAACAATATTTCAATAAGAAGATAATATTGCGCTGGTATAACTTAACTCTACCTTAACATCACTTTTTGGACACCCTGTACTGTTATTAATTGAATTCCATCTGATTTGAGAGTTTATTTGACAAATAATGATCTGCTGCTATATGATTACTCTTCCTCAACAATACTTCCTTGATCACCCTATACTGTGATCAAATATGATCTACAAACCTATTTCAATAATCAAATAATGTTCCGCTGGTATATCTTTACGCTACGTCCATATAATTTTGGAACACCCTGTTCTTTCATTTTGTGGTATTTAATGGAGATTAATTAATCTTATAATGATAAGCTGGTATATATATCTACTCTACCTTAACAACTCTTTCTTGTTCACCCTGTACTGTAATTAAATATATTCTTCAATATTATTTTATCAATCAAATTATGTTCCGTTGGTATATCTTTTCTCTACCTCACATTAATTTTTGGACACTCCTTAGGCGTACTGTAATATCACTTTTTGGTTACCCCTCAATGTAATTAATTGGATTCAATCTAATATTAGAGTTTATTCGAAAAATACATGATTATTTGGACACCCTGTATTGTAATTAATTGAATGTGGTGCTTAACGAAGGTTCACACATCTAATAATGTTCTGCTGGTATATCTTTACTCTACCTTAACTTTACTTTTCAGCCACCCTATATGTGTATTAATCTAATTCCGGCTATTATGTACAATACTTCTTGGTACCCTGTTATTTAATTGGACCGCCTCTTAGAACATATATGCTGGTACTGGATTACTCTCCTGTCTATTTCGACTAAGGCCCGGTATTATCAAGTCCAGTTAGCCTTTATCTGACAGTTCAAACTTGTTATCACCATGGTTACCTATGCTATTTGTTTTCACCAACTCTCAGATACATACTAACTGGCCTTTGTAATACTGGGCCTAATACAAATATACTGGGGAGAGTAAACTTACGCCGGCATATTTGTATTAGAGAGTAATATTGTGCTGGCATCGTTTTACTCTAGAGTAAACTTGTGCCGGCATTGTTTTACTCTCTAATACAAATATGCCGAGTACGAATATGCCGTGACACCGGCTCCAAGCCCAAAAGCCCAATTACGAGTGTGAAAGTAGCTCTAACTGTGAATTTAAAGAACCGGTCATCTTCATGATTACAAATGTGCCAGTTGGTTTCGCTAACCGCTGAATAAGGATAAATGGACTTGATAATACCAACCCAAAGTCAAAATGTATTTGAATCAGTATTTACCACATTGAAGAAGTCAATACATGCTTAATGAGAGCTTATACAAAGATCTCATAGAGCTGAGAATACTTTTAAAAATGCACAGTTGTCTGTATAAAAACTCAAGAATGTATGGTATTATACTTGCAGCCACGAGAGAAGGTCGTATAACAATATAATACCAACATGAAATAATATATCACCGGTATAATTTGATAGCACTGGTAATTTCAGAGTGTTATGAGATATTAGAACGCTGAGTTTACGATTAAACACAACTCAAAAAGATCATAAAAAGGGCAATAAATGTTTGAAAC